>LPNX010521709.1:4655-40011 GCA_001517045.1 Pseudotsuga menziesii
CGACTACAGATCTCTTAGCACCTCATAGAATTGTGGCCAATGACGTCAATTGTCGAATCGATGATTTGAGAAAGTTAAAAGGAATTCAAGATGGGTGTTTAATTAACAAGCTGGTTAAGCTTTGTTTGCAGCTACAAGCAACCATGTTGAATAAAGAATGAGAGTGTTAGGCATGGTGGAGGAAATTTCTAGTGGGGAACCAAGGTATATAGTTGATGGTATTTGGCATCTCTCAGTCTTAGCCTAAAATCTCAAACTCAAAGAGAAATAGATATGTTGGTGAAAGAACAAGTGTTGAGTCTTTTCTTAAACAATTGGTAAAGTAGTATCAACTAAAAGTTTTTAAGAGATGTTGCATCCTTGAAAAATGCCTTTGGTGTGAATATTGTTAATATGCATGTCAAAATATTCTAAGGCTTCTTGGATTGGAACTCTAATCATATTTTGAGATGCAATTTAATATATGAAATAGTTCATTATGTTTAAAACACAAATAATTATAGTAATATGCATAAAGTCTAGGAAGATGGTTTAATAAAAGAAAAATAATTACCTTGTAGGCAAACTATATTTTAAACTTTTTGCAACAACACATTCCTATCATATTTATAGGATAAATAGAAGAAAATAATTACCTTGTACAAGAATTGTAGGCAAACTATAATTTGAACTTTCTGCAATAACACATTCGATCATATTTGATAGGATAAGATAACTATACTAAGTTAATGTAATATTTACGTCGAAGGTGTTAAACAATGGAGACAAAGTCTCGAAAGATTCCTTTCTAGTCTCTCCTATGTTATTTTGACACCAGTCTCATGGTTTTTGACGCGTGGTTTTGTTGATTGGGTTTTGCAGAGCTTTATTTGGTAATGATCAGGTGTCCTGGAAGGCTACAGTTGTGGTTTTGTTAACCGGGTTCAAGCTTAGGCTTCTCATGGCGGGTGTGAGTGTCCTTTAAAATACTGTGTGTGTTTTATCCTGGCCCATCTCTGAACATTGACAAGCAATTCAAATAAGATTATTTCCGTATTGAAGTTACTTTCCTTTGGTTGGATAGCTTACAAATTGCCCCATGGGGAAGGGGACCTTTGAACCCCAAACCTTCGCTGAACCTTGCACTGCTTGAACAAGTACCCACTCGTCATACTTTTGAACAATTCTTAATTTTTATTTTTTCTTTGTATCAACGATTGTAATAAATTGTTGGAGCCAAAGAGAAAGTTGGAATTCAGAGAATTGATGTACAACATTACATTTATGGGTGGTGATATGACATAATTTACTATCCCTTAATAGATAACATAGGTAAAACTCGACAAGGTGTAATAAAAGCTAGCATTAAAGCTAAGATATCGATTAAACCCTGACAAGAATTTATGGAGGGAAGAAAAGAGCAATTCCCATGCACCCAATGCATTATATCGTACGCATGGATTGGCGAAAAGTAGTTGGAATTTTATTGGGAACTGATAAAAGACCCTGGGTAGCCCACACCAAGAATAAATAAGCCTTTAAGGGTAGCTTAAATGTTGTATAAATGAAATTGAGAAGTGTTGAAGTGGGTATTGATTGAACACCTTTATGAAAGTGCATAAATGTAGGGGCCAGTAGAAAATAAAGAAGGGCTTCGCAGTCACTGGTTACATATAATGTCTCTTACGATATTTCCATGTTCATTCATCTTACATACTCTCAATGCTTTCATTTAATACCCTAACTAATGCAAATACCATACATTTGTAGTCCAACGAATTCTCATTTCGTTTCCACCACTTGGGAGCTATGGAACATTATGAAGTAACTGTATAAGCAATTTAATATGGAGAGAAACTTCCAAGGATTTTAATATTGGCTTCCAACTTTAAGAGAGATTGTTGTTCGGGTACATAGGGTACTCCAAAAATACCGAACACCTAGAGCAACCACTTCACACAAACAGATCACAGATCGATACATCGATATTTTGACGTGGTTTAAACCCTTGAGAAGGAAACACTCCACGGCCCTAGCCAAATAGCTACTTTAGGCAGTTTATTATGCAAAAGAAAGAAAGTTACAAATGAGCTACTCATAATTGATCAACTAGCCAAGGACCCTCTATGCTCTTTAAATAGAGATCATGGACCAATTGGGTGTTAAGCCACGGATCAAGGTAGGTATGATCTAAGAGAAGTTGAACCGTCAAATCACTTTATGTCTAGAACATATCATGACCTTCAAATTAGAATATTTACAAATGCATACTAATGCATACTAAAGAAACACACTTTACCTAATGGATATATTACACAAGTTGATATTAACTAACTCATAAGTGTCTAAATATCCTAACATCCCCCCTTAAGAACAACTTGGGATAGGATTGAAGTATTTACAAAAGTTACACTATTAGGAGAAGGAAGGAGGCATTAGATCCTATCCCCCGATAATGACAAGTTCCTGAACTCCTAACATAGATCGAAGTTTATAAAACTTCACTTCTGTAAGAGACTTGGTGAAGATGTCTGCAACTTGATCATCTGTAGGGCAAAAGAGCACTTCAAGAACGTGATCGTGAACAAGATTTCTGATGAAGTGTATATGTAGCTCAATGTGTTTGCTGCATTCATGTAGAACTGGATCTTTGGCAAGCTTGATGGCATTTTGATTTCCGCACCAAAGTGGAGTAGGTTGTTGCTGTTCAAATCCAAACTATGAAAGGATATGTTGAAGCCATAAAGCTTCCTGACTGACATTAACTGCAGCTCAATATTCTACTTCTAGTGAAGAAAGAGAAAGAGCTTGTTGTTTCTTACAAGCCCAAGTGACAGGTCTAGATCCCAGACTGAAAACATAACCTGCAGTAGACTTTTGATCATTAGGTTCGCCGGCCCAATCTAAATCAGTGAAACCAACCAACAAAGGTGCCCCCTTGTACTGTAATGAATCACAAACTGAGTTGTACCTCAAATATATCGAAGTATTATTTTTGTTGCTTTCTAGTGACTTTCATGAGGTGTTTGGTGTTGATGTATTTGTAACTTCAGAATGTATTCACTTGTATATCTTATGTATTGTACCCCTATGTTTATTCCGGGAAGTATCTATAATGTAATTGAGTCATGTCATGCCCCGATGTTTCAATCGATAGATTCAATAATGTAAACAAGTCATGTAAAATCATTGAGGTTAACTCTCCATTATAAGTCAGGGAAATAGTCCCCACATTTGCGTCAAGGTTAACCCTCCTTGTTGATCGGAGGGAAAAGTCCCCACAGTTGTGGGGCACTAGGGTTATTAGACTCTCCTAGAGATGTTGGCTCTAGTAAGTAATTGTTAAGTGGGGCCAACATGTTAAAGTGGACATTAAGTGAATGAAAGAATATAAATAGAGAGTGAGCCTCTCTATTTATAATACACACACTCACTGACTGGGGTGCATGAGTGAGAGAGAAGTAGTTCTCTCAAGTGAGAGAGAGAGAGAGAGAAGCTGTGGAGATCGTCTTTATGTTTTCGGGTTTTACTGCTGCTATTGGTGCTCATTCTATCTCTGAGGAAGTTGTGGGGTTTTCTTCTTTATGGTTTCCAAATTCTTTGTGTCTCTTGTCTCTTGTGTTTATTGTTGTGCATGTTATTCTCTCAGTTAAGATACTAAGATAATGCTGGCTTGAATGATAAAAGTCTAACATGGTATTAGAGCTAACCTAAGAAGAAGACATTGTACAGCTACAGAAGCTAGGGATTCTTACTTTTTGGGTCTCTCTTCGCAATCCATCAACAAAAGTATGCTAGGTTGACTCTCCATTGAAGGGCGCATCTTTCTGTCGAAGTCAAATTCGATTCCGAGCATTTTCAATTTTTGGTGTGGGAAATTAGGGTTTCTTAAAGAAGAGGAATTTTTAAGCAAGCTCGACATAGGATTTCTTTCCTTATCAAAATCTAATTTTAGAGACTTGGGTTGATATTTTTGGTTGGGCCAAATTATGGGAAAGTCAAACCCTAGTTTGACCCCGAGTTGGAAAAACCCTAAAATACTAAAATTGATAAGTTTTGGTACATTCACTATATCTCGGGATTAGAGAAGGATTAGGAGCTGAAACTTTCACAGGCCGAAGATAAAATAATGATTCACATTGTGTTCAAAATTAAGCCTCATCTTTACTATATTATAGGATATATGATTCCTCCAAGTTAGGGTTCCAGCCTCTCCCAGGATTCATCCCCAAAGAAGACACCTGGGGAGAATTGCTATATCCTAGGATACAAAGGTCCAAATGAAATTTTGGAAGATGTTCCAGAAAGGGAACGGACTATACATTATGTGGTCTAAGTTTTAGACCAATACGATGAAATAGTGACACGTGGAAGTTCATACAACTTTGCTATGTTGAATATCCTGAAATAGGTCACCTTGGGAAAACGCTCATAAGTCCCAACTGGTGAAATCAATTCTGATGAAACCTATGGTGTTGGAATAGGGACAAGTGAGGATACCTCAGTACTAGGTTTTAGACATAGAGGAGTAGTAATTTCAAAGATACCATAGAAACAGTATCAGGAATTCCTGCAAAAGAAATTGGTAAACTAGGGCTTCCTGTTCTGGGAGCTTCCTTCCACTGTTTTCAGAAAAGGAGTACTTTGGACAACTCAACTTGAAGAGATTTATCTCTCTATACAATCAAATCTAAAAGATTCCAAGTTTTGAAAATTAGGGTTTCTCTGACAAAGACTAGATCAGCCAGCTCTGGAACCAGGACGGACACCTCAAATCGGTAAGATCTAATCTTTTGCTATTTTCATTTGAGGTTCTCATTTAAAAGTGATCTATCACATTAGCTTGATGATAAGCTTGGTGAATTTGACAACTTCCAAGCATGGAAGTATATGATCTCTTTGAAGAAAATGAATTGGACACCTACATGAGTAGAGAGGTTTTAGTTCCAGTGGGAGATGAGGCGAAAAGCCTTAAACAAGAAGAACTTGGTCAAGGCCAAGAAGATCATTGCTGATTCAATCAAGAATCAACTTGTACCAAAAGTTTCTTCCCTAAATACACCGAAAGAGATGTTTGATTCCTTGCCCAAGATATTTGAAGGGAAGAACATAAATTGGAATATGACCTTAAGAAACTAGTTAAAGAATATGAAGATCTAGAATGCAGAGACCATACGGTCATACTTTACAAGGGTCTCTCAAATCAAAGAACAACTTGTAACAGTAGAAGAAGAAGTGGAGAATGCAGAAGTGGTGATATCCACCTTGAATGGCCTCCCATGATCATGGGATTCATTCATGCAAGGAATGTGTGCCAGAAGGAAGTGATTACTTTCAGCAGACTCTGGGAAGAGTATACACAAGAAGAAGAAGCTCGACTCATAATAAGAGAAGGGAAGAGGGAGCAACTGAAGATCAAGCTCTTACCATCCAAAGAAGATCCCTCAAGCAATGAGGAATACGAAGGACTCAACTCTTGAAGAAAATCTTATCCATATTAGCATTTGGCGAAGAAATGATGAATGAACAAGATGATGAAACTAAAGGCTCAAGAAGGAGTCTACCCATGAAACAAACGAAGATAAGTATTCAATTGTCATTTCATGATATTGTTTTTTTTTATGGATTTGTTTATATTCAGTTTATGTATTATGCATGATAGAATGTGTGCATTAATGAAAGGATACTACTAATATACATGTGATGGGTAAGTAGCTCATGGTGCTATACAACTCTCCATTGCTACTTATCTAGAATGAAACCTCTTTGCTGACATATTGGATTAGTGCACAATCTCAATGTTGTCCTGGTAGAGATGGAAGGAATCTAGAAAAGTTTCCATGAGATATGGATGGATGTTGTATTGGCTAAAATAGTTGCATAATCATATATCTTGATGCAAAAGAATTTTTCATTATGAATATACCTTATGAAATAACCATACAACTAATGCATTTGACTTGTAGGAAAGATTGTGTACATAATCACCTATAAGAAAAGAAGGATGAGACATGTTCCTAAGAACAAGTAACGACAGTTCAAGATGAAGAATAATATGACGAATGTAGCGACATCATTAATGCAAAACCTTCCAGCCATGAAGAAGTAACCAAGAAGAAAGGGAAGACCAGTTCAAGAAGAATGATGTCTAGGATGCAGTATCGATACATGAAGGGAAGTTTGTAGTTCCATCATGCAGTAAATGGAAACATCATGGGAGTTGAGACACATGACAGGAAAAATCATGTGTGCAAATGACAGAAGGCCTTGTACGAGCTCACAAGACACCCATGGGGTAACACATACATGAGGAGCTTGATGAAGACCTGAACCTTTGCTACAAGGTTGAAGATGAAAGCATATAGAGGATGACAAGCTCACAGATGGGTGTGAGAAGAACTTTTGAAAAAGTTCAAGATAGATGATCTTGGTATCCAATGATCCTAGAATATTAGTAGCAGAGGAAGCTACTTGTCACTCCGGTACAGAATGTTTCAATGCATAGAGTATGAAAGGCAGAGGGAGAATGATGCTCCACTTCAGAGGGAGTGACTGCAGAAGATCCCGAGGTTTGACATGGTACAACAGGATGGATAACTTACTGATGAATCTAGGCTTTACTGAGAGTAAAGAGGATTCCAACCTTTGCTTCAAGGTTGAAGGAAAAAGACCAGTGATGCTCCTATTATATGTCGATGACTTGTTCCTAAAAGAAAAGAGGAACTCATTAAATTTGCAAGAAGAAGACTTGCTGCTGAGTTCGAGATAAAGGACTTGGGGATGATGCACTATGTTCTAGGCATAGAGGTGTGGACAAGGGAAGTATGCAGTAGAGATTCTGAAGAGGTTTAGGATGATGGACTACAAGGCCATGACCACACCTATAGCATCGAACTTGAAGCTATTGAGTAATGCTTCATCAGAGACGGTTGACGCTACGATGTATCGTCAGATGATTTACCTAACAAATACGAGACCAGATATTTGCTTTGCTGTGAACACATTGACACATGTTCACTTGATGGTTGCAAATCATGCAGGGAGGTACCTGAAGGGTATAGTTGATTATGGGCTCAAGTATGAGGCGAATTAGAAGATTAACCTGGAGGGTTATGTGGATTTGCATTAGGCAGGCAGTGCCATTTAGATCACTTCGAGGTGCTACTTCAGTATGGGATCATGTGTGACCTCTTGGTTTGGTAGGATGGAATCCTACATGGCACTGAGCACAACTGAGGAAAAAGATGTTGCCACTTGCTATTTGGGAGGTAGTATGTTTCTTTTGAAAACTACTATTTGATTTGCTTGATCTAACTTGCATTTTTTGTATGATGTAGAGAGGAGCAATGAAGCTCTAGTATGTGATCTAGATCGATACCTCTCGAAAGAGGGAGTTCTAGCATAGTCGGTGAGACAGGTTGTCTGAGCATAAATCCTGGTGAAGCTCGTAGATTGCTCATATGTAAACAGACCTGTAGGTTGTCCTCAGATGTAATCGGTCTTGGTGAAGCTCGCAGGTTATCCTTGAACGTAATCAACCCTGATGTGATTCTATGCTAGAAATGGCCAAAGTGAAGTTTGAGTACTTCAGGGAGAAGCTTGGTTTTCTCTAGATTGAGGTTCCCTCCAAGGGGAAATGATGAGTCCTAGAGCCATTCTGACATGGTGAGAGGATTAGGTTCCTTCCATGGTCAGATGTAAGGGCTGAGCCATTCTGTCATGGTGAGAGGATTGGTTCCTTCCATGTCAGATGTGAGTGTTGAGCCATTCTGATGTGACTGTAGGATTGGTTACTACATGATCAAACATAAGTGTTGAATGCCATTCTTGGAATGGAGGCACCTGGTCAGTTACCAAGAATACTCAGCTTGGTGTTGAGATGCCATTCAATGGGAGAACAGAGGAACCTGGTCAGTTACCAGGAATCCTCAGTCTAGGACTGAGAGCCCTTCCAATGCGGTGTGTTTGCACATGGTCAGATGTAAGTGCAGAGCCCTTTCGATGCGGTGTGTTCGCACATGGTCAGATGTAAGTGCAGATCCCTTCCGATGCGGTGTGTTTGCACATGGTCGGATGTAAGTGCAGAGTCCTTCTGATGCAGTGTGTTCGCACATGGTCAGATATAAGTGATGAGCCATTATGGTGTGACATGTTTATACATGGTCAGATGTGAGTGCTGGGCCTTTCTAACAAGATGAGGTCAGATGTGAGTGTTGGGCATGCCTTTCTGACAAGATGAGGTCATATGTAAGTGCTGGGCGGGCCATTATGACTTAGGGTTAGATATAAGCACTAAAGAAGACCTACATGGAGGCTAGGCCTACAACCAGCATGAAAAAGGGCTGGCTCTGTAGAACTTCCCGTGACGAGAAAAATGAAGAGATAGCACCATTTGATTGAGATAGAAGAAGTAGACTTGATGATGATCCAACAGTGATGATCCAGATCTAGAGATGATCCAGCAGTGACGATCTAGATCTAGTGATGAGCTAGTAGTGATGATCCAGATCAAGTGATGATCCAGACTTGATGATGATCCAGTAGTGATGATCCAGATCAAGTGATGATCCAGACTTGATGATGATCCAGTGATGGTCCAGATCCAGTGATGATCCTAACTTGACGATGAAGATGAATTGACAATGAAGATGACTTGAAGATGAAGATGACTTGAAGACAAAGATGACTTGATGATGATCCATATGATACAGAGAATAAGACTTGTGCTGATAAATTGTGTCGAGAGAATACCTTCCTAGTTAAGAGGGAGTGTTGATGTATTTGTAACTTCGGAATGTATTCACTTGTATATCTTATGGATTGTACCCTGATGTTTATTCCGGGAAGTATCTATAATGTGATTGAGTCATGTCATGCCCCGATGTTCCAATCAGGAGATTCAATAATGTAAACAAGTCATGTAAAGTCATTGAGGTTAACCCTCCATTTTAAGTCAGAGCAATAGTCCCCACATTTGTGTCAAGGTTAACCATCCTTGTTGATCAGAGGGCAAAGTCCCCATAGTTGTGGGGCACTAGGTTTATTAGACTCTCCTAGAGATTTCGGCTCTAGTAAGTAATTATTAAGTGGGGCCGACATGTTAAAGTGGACATTAAGTGAACGGAAGAATATAAATAGAGAGTGAGCCTCTCTATTTATAATACACACACTCATTGACTGGGGTGCATGAGTGAGAGAGAAGTAGTTCTCTCAAGTGAGAGAGAGAGAGAGAGAGAGAGAAGATGTGGAGATCATCTTTATGTTTTCGGGTTTTACTGCTGCTATTGGTGCTCATTCTATCTCTGAGGAAGTTGTGGGGTTTTCTCCTTTATGGTTTCCCCAAGGAAAATTCTTTGTGTATCTTGTCTCTTGTGTTTATTGCTGTGCATGTTATTCTCTCAGTTAAGATCCTAAGATAATGCTATCTTGAATGATAAAAATCTAACATTTGCATATAACGGGAAACACGACCAACGACAAAGAAAAGGTCAGGACAGGAATGAGTCAAGTATAAGAGACTACCAACAAGATGACGATACAAGGTGACATCTACTTTAGGTGAAGTACAAGTGGCATAAATTTTGAGTCCAGACTGGAAGGGAGAAGGGGATGGTTTACAATCTTCCATGTGAAAGTGATGAAGAAGGTCACAAGCATACTTAGACTGGGAAAGAAAGATGGCTATTTTGGTTTGCAAGACTTGGAGACCAAGAAAATAATTCAAATGTCCTAGGTCTGACATTTCAAAATTTTGCTTAAGACTAGATTTCACATGGGTTAAAAGCTTAGGGTCACTACTAGTAAGGATAAGATCATCAACATAAAGAACAAGTATGATGAGATGGTTTCCTACTTTCTTGGTATAGACATTGGGGTCAGAATGGCATCTAGAAAAACCAGTTTCAAGTAGAAAGCTACCATTTTGGCATACCAAGCTCTAGGAGCTTGCTTAAGGCCATATAAGGATTTCTTAAGGCGAAAGACAAGGCTAGAGTTATTCTAAACGTATCCAAGAGGTTGTCCCATGTAAATTTCCTCCTATAAATCACAATGTAAGAATGAAGACTTGACATCCATTTTATGGACTTCCCAGTTATGTAAGGCAGCAAGGGAAAGACAAGGCAGATGGAGTTCATTTTTGCAACAAGAGCAAAGGTTTCATTGTAGTCAATCCCTTCAACTTGGGAAAAACCTTTGGCAACTAACCTTTCCTTAAGTCTTTCAACACTTCCATTTGAAGCGTACTTAGGTCTATAGACCCATTTACATCTGACAATTTTTATTCCTTTTGGAAGAGGTACAAGACATGGATGATTTTAAGAACCCCCCCCTAGATTTATATGTATCAAAAATGGGAAAATCTCTCTGATATATAGGAAAATTTGAAGGCGATTTTATCAATAATATAATATGTATATATAAAAATTTTGGTGAATCTTTCATTTTATTATATAATGTTGTAAAATTCTGGCAAATCTTTCATTTTATTATATAATGTTGTAAAATCTTGGTGAATCATTCACTAAGTTATAAGATATTGTAAAATCTTTGTGAATATTTAACTTCATTATAAAAAATTGTAAAAACTGACAAATCTTTCACTGATTTATAGAATATTGTCAAAATAGAGGAACAACAACATTAGTCAAATGACATGAATCACATCATCAACAACAGAACATGTAGACTCACAAGTCACAACTGGAAGGTGTCAGTGAAACACAACTGCATTGACTAGATTCAGGGAAAGTGGGGACTCCACTTGTTTTCTCGTCCCTTAATGGTCCAGCGGAGATGTGGTGACCTGAATCTTGAAAAACTGATGAACTGATAGAATCATACATTATGCCCGATCTTAGCCTTCACTAGCCAATTATGGTCATGGAGGCTAATATAATTATGCATTGTAATTATGCCAATTTATTATTGCATTAGATGAATGTTTGTCTTGTGCCAACAGGTATCCTACGATCAATGCATAGGAACCTAGTGCATAAAACATTTTTCTCTTCGCTTAGCTATGTAGAGCTCATTTATTTTTTTGATTAATGATAAGTATTTACAAATAAAATACACAATCAGCGTAAAAGAATCGAAAAACTGAAGACAATTAATTAAAGAAACTAAAAGTTAATAAAATAATATTTTTTCAAACCCTAAAACCAACCTTGATTCAAGCTACAACAAAGTGTTAAATCAAGCATAGAATGAGAACTAGAAGCATTCAAAGGACTTAACACAATATTTAACTGAAATACACACAAACTTCAAAATCAACCAAATGCTTCAAACAAAAGCAATAAACAAACCATAAAAATTTGTCAAGATATTCGTGCTAAACATCAACATGGTTTCATGTACTTGAATGAGCCCATTCTTTCTTAGCGAAAGTGTTGTCAAATTAGTTATTTATCATTTAATGTTATGAAACTATCTATGTGAAGAGATAGCTCCTAGGCCTAGCTTTCTCAAATTCTAGCGCCATTTCCTGTCACATACAAGAAAGAGACAATTTAAGAGATAAATATCCAATTATAAATCTTAAAATAAGTTGCACGAAGGTAATGTAGCTCAAATCATCAATGTTACAACAAAAAAGTACAATGTAGAATCTATTTTTACCTAAAAAACAACCTCAAATTCATATACATTGATCACCATTGACTGGCAAGGGTACATGGAACACCTAGACCAAAATAATACTCAAGAAGTTTAACAGTATTAGGCTTCAGAACATGGTTATATTGCAAGTAAAATTTAGTCATTCAAGTATGTCCTTGAGTAGTATTTCAGTAATACTCAAGCCTGCCATTGACCTTCTTCTGTTAAAATTTAAATTCAGATATTTTGTGTAGATCCCATTATAAATGACTCTCCCCATGAGGATCACCTCATCATATTTCTCATGTAAATCCAAAGTCGAAAACAAATACCTTCAATTCTGTCTCCAGTCTGTCCAAAATGATATCTTCACTACAATTAATGCATCAACTCTCCCATCTACTGTTGTATTATTGTTCAGTAAACTAAGGCATGCCACAATACTATGGTTTATTCACATTACCAAGTTTCTGACTGATTTGACTTTAAAAGGTGCACCAAACAAAATCCTTCAACTCTGCCTGCTTTTGAGAAGAACTAACAACTTCCCTTAATTAGCACATAGGTTATCCTCAAGAATGTTGTTTCACTGATCAAGGAAGTCTTCAAAGAGTCCTTTAATATGCTACCAACAATTAAAATAATTCCAAATCATGCTTGAAAACTTAGCAAATAAGTTCATAATTTCTTCTTAATTTTTAAAGCGCATCCTTTAATCTCAAAGGATATAATTAGTATTACAAATGACCTCTTCACAGAACTTGATGAGTGAACCATCAAAATATTCTAGAACGAGCACCTAGCCAGAATCACTTATTCATATGCTTTTACTTTCAAGGAATTGTACCTCAGTGGGGTCCTTGCAAGTTTCCACCTCCATTGCTGAACCACAAGTTCATTAGTGAGTCTTATTCTAGTCTGAATATTAACAAAAAATGGACAAGAATGGTCTTATTATTCCCGGAAATTCCTAATTAAGTTCTTCAGTTTTCCAAATTCTTTTTCCATATGTTAAACCATTCATTTTGAAGAAAACTAACCCTACAACAACATCACAAATCCCAAATTACCCTTAAATCCATAATCATGTGAGGGCCATAACAATCCAATTCACAACCAATGCAATCCTTTCTGCATGAATACTAGCCAACCCAAGACCATCACGAGGATTACTGCATAACACAAGTGGAGGCAATAATTCAAAATTGCTCAAAACAAAAGTTTTGTTGTGATTGTAAATAGTCAGTTCATAAACTTGGAAAGAAAAAGGCATTACCTATTCGAAGCAACAAAAATAAAAGGTTAACATCAAGCAAGAGTTTGGTTTGATATATTATATGTTTGGAAAAATTTACATCACGTGTATTTTGGCCAGACTATGACAGTAAAATGTTTTATATAAAAATACAAACAAGTGATGGTCTAACTTTTAACAGTCTTATGACTATTTTATAAGAAGAGACAAACAACATATAAAAATAAAATAACACATCTCCCAAGGGTGACAACAGTCAATGGAGTTGGAGTTTACGATAGTTTTGGGCACATGATACCCAACAGTTCTCCTGTTTTCTTGGAAACATCTTGGATTTCCCTAAGGAAGCAAAGGGATACCCAGGACATGGGAATATTCCATGTTTTATGGGAGTGTCCCCATTGAAATGGGAATGCTTCCTCCCATACCCCCCATGACATAAAAAATTAGAGGACATGTCCCAAACGGGTAAGGATGTATCCCAGCCCATACAAATCAAGAGCCTCTCGGAATCACACCAAGTTTAGGCATGACACCAAGATCTAGCACTGTACATAATTTGTAGCTGATGGCTTAAACCATTGTTTCTTTCTCATAACCAAGATAAGGGCTACTGAATACCAGTTCATGATTGCAACCATAAACTCTAGCTCAACTCAAAAGTACTTCATGCACAAAGTAGTTGTGATATTCAACTCATGGTTTCAAGAATGGCATCCTAGCTCCACCCCAACTAGGTTCTGCATGCCTAATATCAGAAGCAAAAAACTCATTTTCATAGGATTTCATGTGGCAAATACATGTTTCCAAGTTCTCTCCAAAATTGTAGATCTATTCTTCCAGTAGCATACTATGGCTGCAGAAGACATGCTTACCACTTCAAAGTTCAAATATAAATCAAAATCCATATCATCCATAGCATTCAGGGGAACATACAAAGGTGACAGAAGTTAGAAACTTAGAACCTATTGCTATAGGTGCATGCCATAAAAATACCAAAACTTTGCTTTGTTGTTGCCATGTCCATCTTTGCTGCATATTTATGGATAGTGTCAATAGAGCTGAAAAGCATTAAATATGTGAAACTTAGTTTCACTCTTGAAGACTAAATCATTATAGTGAGATCCCTTAGTCACATGGATGCAAGTAACAAACCAATTTAATCACAATAGTTCTAATGTCAACATTTTTATATAAATATGAGGGGAATTATTGAATCACAGTCATGAGACTGTTGGGAGTGCATTTGAACATCAAAGTGTAAAAATTATCAATTTCTCATCATAGACATAAATGGTCAAATTTATTGTAGTTTCTGGAATGAGGAAGCAAATGTAGTGTTGAACTGCAAACCATGGAGGGCAGGGGATTCAATAGAAAGGAATGGGTCTCAAAAATCTTGAAGGATACACATTAGAATACAAAATGTAGACATTGTCAAGGTGTTAGGTTTGCTTTAGTACAAAGATGAAAACATCGGAAATCAGGGAGAAAAGTAAAGGACTACATCTACTAGGTTTCCTTAGTTGAACTTCTGGCAAGCATTATGGGTTAAACAAATCTCTTAGATAAAGTTTTTAGTTTTCACAAAACAGTGGATCTAGAGAAATTCACAATGTTGCAAAAATATATATTCTTCTAGAGTTATAGGAATAGCCATGGAGATATTCTGAGGTTTGAAGGATAACTATATTTTATATAGTAATATGAAGGAAAAGGATCAAGTAATTATTGAAACTACTCTCTTTTTGCAGCCACCTCATTTGTATTTCTAAGTATTTTATAGAAACTTACTAACACAAAGGGGAAAGAAATGTTCAAGAGAGAAAAAGGAAACAGTGCAACTCTAATTTGTCAATAATGCATTTCACAAAATAAAATTTGGTGAAGTGGAAGGTGGCTCTCACACAGTTCCTGAAAACAACAAATAACTTGAGAAAAAAAGGTGCAAAAAATGTCTTTCTGATATTGACAGTGATGGATAGGTTCAGTTCTGGATTCTATACGGAATCTCTCAGCTGCTTTGAACATAGCCCTCAGTAACTAGAAAGTTCATCACTAATTTTCTCATGTCTTCTTTTCTAATATTCACATCATTAAGCTTCTTCTCCCACTCTTCCTTGGTTATGATCTTTTTTGAAGTAGACTACATCTAAAAGTTTTCACTGTGTCAGATATCTAGCTAAGTATTTGGACTAATACAACAAAAAGAATGAAAAGAGTAAATAGCAATTGCAACTAAGAAATAACACGAACCATTGCAGAAGGCAAAGGAACAAAACAATATATGTTCCAGAATCAATGGAAAATCAATAAACTAACCTATCTAAACCACTAACTTTGGTCATTTACAACAAAACTCAGAAACTGAAACAAATACCAGTCAAAGGTTCATCTTAACTCTGACTCTATTAAGTACCAAGAGGTTTTAAAAAGAAAGAAACTAAGATGCAAACATTTCTGTATTTAATGGATCAGGATTAAGATGGCTCTCTACTCATTTATTTTATTATTATATTAGTTATATAACTATTATGATCAACTTTTTAATTTTTAATTTTTACATATTCTTTTTATTTTTTTTATTCAATTTATTTTTCATTTTTACATTATGATCGAATTTAAATTCATTTTAATTTATTGACATTACTTTATGTTACACATTTCATCCATACTAAGGTGGAGAGTGCGCCTCACTTCTCACCTCTCTCATTGCAATTAACTTGCGTGCATTCAATTTAAATTAGCCTCTGCTCAAAGTCTGTTATGTTGCAATATGTTGATATCATCATGGATTTTTTAATTTACAATCTCTTTAACTGTCAAAACCTAAATATGCCCTATTACCATGCATAAATGGGTTGGCAAGATAAACCAAAGCATTTAACACCCTACAAAATTCAGTCATATGGCTGTCGCACATGGTAATAAAGAGGCTCAAGATGTCCACACCAATAGGAAGCTCTACCTGTACTATGATCTCCTTATAACTGTGAAATTAAATAGCTTGCATTTATACCCATGTGTGGCATTTCAAAATGTATGCTAGGTATAAAAAAGTTCAGTAGCATCTTCCCAACATGGGAAATCTGGGCGTTTATTGCCCTAGGGAGATTGAGTACTGCACTTAATCCCATGTCACAGACAAACATAAGGACATATCCACATGATAGCTTCGAAGCACAGGTGTTAGCAACCTAGAATACATTGAAGAAACATGTAAGTCATTTCCAAGATGTGAACACAAATATTGGTGTTTAAAGGAAGAAGTTACCAAAAGCAAGAATAGAGAAGAATAGCATATATATATGCAAAGTACAAAATTCGAACCAAATGCACGATATTTGACCAGAAAACCATAATTTAAGTCAAATACTCAAATCTTGAGGTAAGAACTGTTAATGAAAAGATGAACATCTGGTCTCTCGTCCTTAAAAAAAATATGAAAAGAGAAAAGCGAAAAAAATAATCAAAATGAATGAATGTGAGGTCAATTTAATATAGAATGAATGTGATATCAATTTATCACAAGACATGAAGAAAATATATAAAACCAAAGTTCAAAACATTTGAACATATACTAATGAGGTGTTGGTTCATTAATGAGAATAATGGAGTGTTAACTTTTAATCCATCCACAAAGTATAATTTTTGTTGTGGTTCACCCTATATTGCATGAGTTTCAAAGATATAGAGCCAGTGCAAGTCCTGGGTAATTTTGGCAGAATATGTACCCCTCAGATTTAATAGCACCTAAACCAAAAGAAATCCACTCTTTGAGGTGCAACTCAACAGAATGTCTTTCTTGAAGCATTAAAAAAAAGTTTATAAATAGCTTGGAATCATCGAAGACCTCTTGTCCTGAAAAAGAATGTGATGGTTGTACAACTAAGAGGAAGATTTATTAGGGAGTCCAATTATTCATCTAAATCATCTAGATTTGATTTCAAATTTAGTCATATACAGCACTAAAGAATCTCTGTACTTAGGTTTCCTGATTATGATCCCAACACCACAAACCAGCACCTAGTATGACGTCTCTAATTGCTTTCTAGAGTTGGTGATAATCCCAACCTCAAGCCATTATGTCAAGGCCTTGTCCTTGTCGCATATCTATCACAGATCCTGCCTTCTGAGAAAGCATGGGAATGCGAAAGCCTGCAATTTGATTTGTTTCTCCTCAACTAGTATATTGATGACAATCAACTAGAAACTATTATTTTACTTGATTTGAAGGATTTTTTTTTATATTTCTCTTCTAAAGCTCCATCTTTCTTTTATTGATTCAACTTTAATTTCTTAAAGTCAAGAAGCTACTTGCTAACTAATTGAGGGAAATCCAAGACGTTGTCAAGAAAACAGGGGAACTGCTGGGTATCATGTGCCCAAAACTGACATAAATTCCAACTCCATTGACTGTTGTCACCCTTGGGAGATGTGTTATTTTATTTTTATTTGTTGTTTGTCTCTTTTTATAAAATCGTCATAAGACTGTTAAAAGTTAGAACTTATTCATTTCTTGAATTTTTATATAAAACATTTTACTATCATAGTCTGGCCAAAATACAAGTGATGTAAACTTTTTCGGACATGTAATATATCAAACCAAACTCTTGCTTGATGTTAACCTTTTATTTTTGTTGCTTTGAATAGGTAATTCCTTTTCCTTTCCAAGTTTATGAAGTGACTATTTACAATCACAACAGAACTTTTGTTTTGAGAAATTTGAAGTTATAACTTATTCATTTCTTGATTTTTTATATAAAACATTTTACTATCATAGTCTGGCCAAAATACAAGTGATGTAAACTTTTCCGGACATATAATATATCAAACCAAAATCTTGCTTGATGTTAACCTTTTATTTTTGTTGCTTCGAACAGGTAATGCCTTTTCCTTTCCAAGTTTATGAAGTGACTATTTACAATCATAGCAGAACTTTTGTTTTGAGCAATTTTGAATTATTGCCTCCACTTGATGATAGTCAACTAGAAATTAGCATTTTACTTGATTTGAAGGATTATTTTTGTATACTAGTCACTAGGATTACCCTCATCAAAATTAGGGGTAACATTACTGATATATACTTTTGCTATTGGTGGATAGGCTAGAACTATTGGATCTTATACTATATATACTTCTATCTTATAGCTACAGATGTTGTTCATACTAGTCATGGTGCTATTGGTAATTCTACATGATATGGTACTGGATACACCACTAGATATGGATATGAATGAGCAACAACTTGTTTTACAACCCTAGTTTATGCCACCTATACTATTTTCCCTGACTTTTCTTATAGGCATTTTATAGGCACTTAATATGCTATAGGTGCTACAAGTTATGCTTAATATGTACTTGTATTAGCAACTAATGATGGTGGTCCTTTGACTGAAACTACCCTTGCTTCCTATGCTACTCCACAAACAATACAAAAGACATGAATACATGAATGAATGCCATACAAGTTCACAACTATGTGACTAATAATGAAAAAAACTATGTGTCCAGACAGGAAAGTATCCTACTGTGGGAGGATAGAATTCTTTCCAAGCCAACAGTGCAAGAGAGTATAAGCTTCCATAATCTATAAAGAAGCAAATTGTGTCAAGACTGAAGAATATCCTACTGTGGGAGGAGGATAAAATTCCTGCTAGGCCAGATGTGCAAGAAAGTATAAACTTCCATAATAAGCAAGCCTGGTTTAAGCCCCAGTAGCTAACCCACATGTCAGATATTCAACACATGTGGCTTTACCATCTCAAACAGAGGCTTTAGTCCTGCTTTATATACTTGATTAAGAGAAACAAATTCCTTCCAAGATTTGGAAGTGATGACTCTAGACTTACAGTGACCTCTTGTAGACTATATAAAGCCCATTCTTATCATTGTTTGCAACACAATCATTAATAAAGATAATCAGTGTATAAAATAAAGAAAGGAAATTGTTGCTGAGGAAATAAAATGACTGTCTCAATGTTTGAAAAAGTTTATCCACAAAATTATGGATGTTTTGTTTATAACCAAAGTGCACAGGATTCTGCTATTGTTTTTGTTAAGTTCCAAAGCACCGATTGGTGAAGACTGTTCAATTGTAAACATAATAATGGACTGTTGAACCCTTTAAAACTAATGTCTACTCATCATACTTGAAATGTTTAAAATCCTGATGCTATGTAAAAATACTTTATTGATCTAACTAACTCTGATATGCTCAATAATGCTTAGTTAGGTCTAAATAGCCCTTACTTGGGGACCAGCTTCTTAAACAGGATTTAGTAGCCCTTTATACACTTGATTAAGCCAAATAAATGCCTTTCAAGTTTAGAAGAAATGACTCTAGACATATGGTGACCTATTGAAGGCTATATAAATCCCATTCTTATCATGTTTTCAGCACAATCATTGATGAAGATAATAGGCATATAGGCAGGAAAGTGTTACCAAGGAAAAGAAATGCCTGTCTTGATGTTACTGAGAATTTATCCACAGAATTGTGGATTTGTTTATGAAATTTTCAAGAAAAGAGGAAATGCCATTGAGGCTTTGAATCACAATATTTAAATAAACTAACATCATCTTTCACTTGAAGAAATGACACAACAACATAAAATTTCACAGTCACCATCTGAAATTGCTCTCATCAGATAAAGATACTATGTATTTATGGATCTATTGATGGCTGAAAATTCTCCTCTGCCTTCACCTCTTCTGACCTGCAGAAATCTGTATGGAGGGAGAGATACTGTTTAGAAAGTTGATCTACTCTGACATTTAGCTCTCTGAAAATGTGATGAAAGGAGATAGAAGAGACAGTTCCTTAGGGATAAAGTCATATTCAAAATATTGCTTTTACTGTTAAGCCTATCTATAACTAACTTGGATTCACTCATAATTTGTACCTTTCCCACTTCATTTTCAGTTGCAACTCTCATGATTATTAATATCTACCCAATTATTTGTTCCTTACCCAAGGGTTGCTTTGAAATTGATTGAATGGTCTTCTTTTAAACAAAGGAATCCTCCTGTCCCACACATCCCCGAAACCCTTTGACTTGTACCATTAAAGAATCTCTAAGCTATAGTTTTGTATATCTCTGGACTTACAATTATCCCTGTGGTTGGTAGATTCCCTTGTTTCCACATCCGTTTTTTGGAAGATCTAATCTGAAAGGATATAATCTAAGGAGATCTAGGAAGGTGGCAGGATATAATTTTTGTGTTGGATGTCGTTTCAGAGGAACACAAACAGAAGATTCTATCACTCTAGTGAGAAAATCTGGTTATTGTATACAGACTTCGCTGTACCTTTGAAATTATTAACGGTCTGTGTTTGTGGCTTGTCAACATGCAAACCATCTCCATAATTGTTTGATGGGAAATATCAGTTGATTACAAATTCTTCCATTGGTTCAAGGAAAGCTTTTGATTGTGTGTGGATTATTGGTGGCACAAGAAACAAGCCATACACATTTGCTTTTGTATTCATAGAGTAGGCCAGGCATTGTTTTGCTCATGGTATTTGATTATGCTAAATAGCATTTATATCACAAACATCACAAAAAATAGTGTATGAGAAAAGACTTTGGCATTAATTGGTTTGTGCTTGTGAAGCGCAGATTTATCCTGTAATAGTGGCCAAGAAGACCAGTATAGTATACTAGTTACCATCGTTGGAGAGGGTTGAGGTGAAGTCAACATGCTGAAGTGATAGTTCATGTTACAATCTAAGCATTGTTCTAAAAATGAATTTCATGATTGATGCAAAAGTAGTTAATGTTATCGAGACTTTTATGTAAAGGAAAAGAAGGGACACCATTCAGTGCACTAAGAAAAGTGAAGTACACTATCAGTCAGTTTTGTGAGGAAGAGCACAAACCTTGATCATTAACTTTCTAATAATTTTCTATGAGCATGTGATGCAGGAGCATCCTTGGCTAAGCAAGTTATCCTACATGCATTTGAAGTCACAGATAGGTGTGGAAGACTTATAAGTACTTTTAGTTCAATTTTTATGACCTAAGCATGATCACTTTGCCCTAGGAATGCATTTTAAAGCTTTTGGCATGCATTTTCTTGAATTGAGGAAATAAGGGTGACTTTTTTTTCAAGTACAATAGAATGTAGGAGTGGAGTCATGGCAGAAAATGGAAATGGATTATAGATGATTGAATGTTGAACTCACATCATATTTTAAAACATTATTTGGATCCTCAACTTGGTCTCATTGTGCATTTTAATGATGATGGCATGCATATCCTAGAAATATCAAAAACAATGTCAGACCAAGGAGCACATGAGACGTGGTTGTGGACATGAGAAAAAGCCGGAAATAGTGGCAAAAGATGAGTTGCAGCAGAAAGTAAGATGGAAATTTGAGATTTCCATGAGTTATATTGTTGTAGGTAGATATGCAGCAATGAACATGAAGATAGCAGCTATGAGCTAATGAAAGAATATGCAACACAAAGATGATGCATTTAAGTGCTTGTAGAATTGAAGTGTATAGCAGAATGCAGAGTTGAAGAAGGCAACTATGCTGAAAGTTGTATTAGGCAGATGGATATTTGAAGAGTTTACCTCGTAAGCATGAGGGAATGATTTCTTAACAACCTATGGAGTTTGATACATGAGCATCGAGGCCATTTCGAAGATGTCATCTTGAGGACACCAGTGATTGCGGTAGAAGCGTGACAGACTCTTCATAGTGGATTTTATGTTCAAAGGAACACGTATTTTGGATGCACGACCAGCATTGAAGGGTTGAAGGAGAAGACTACGTGGTAGGACGTTCCAAATGTACTTGCTATGGAACTGAGATGGGCATTGGTATAGTTGCTGCAGAAGCAAGTTTCTGTGGATGTGGATCCTTGACTGTGGATTGTGTGGAGCCTTTCATGGCTACAGATCATGAAGAGCCATACTTTGGCATGGAACTCCCAAGTCAATGTTGTGGAAATGGGAATTGGGACATTGGGTAGCTACAAGACAAATCTGGAGAGTGTGCTACAGAAGTGGAAGCTAGAAATGAAGGGGCATGGGTGTTTGTAGCTGAAGCAAGCACATGAGAAGAGGAAGACAAAGAGTTTGCTGAATAATGATAGATACAACATGCATGGAGAAGAAAGGAATGGAAATTACATAAGATCATGAAGGTGGAGCACTTGAAAAGGCTTCCATGGTCTGTGGCTTGGCAACGAGTGAGTAAGAGAGGGTTCATAGAAACCGAAACTGTTTGATTGTCCAAGTGATAGTTAAGATGGAGTTCTAAGATACCATTGATGCATGTCGATATGTAACTTGTGTAATGTATTGTACCAATGATAATATGAATACATTGATGTTGCATATATCTTTGTGTGGATGAATGCTACTGTGTAGTATTGTTGTAGTTATGTCAGACATTGTTGTAGATTGTATTACTATGTATGATGATTAAGGTTGCAATAGAGATGAATGTGAACACATGCAATTGTTGGTTATCATATTCTCCGTGTGAATGTATCCATCATAAGAGATATATTTTGAGTCTAAAAATAGTGCAGTGAGAAGTCTGTGTGTAGACCTGTGCATCGAGGCTGTATTCTTTTATGTGTGTGATGAGGTCATTAACCTATGTGTGGCTCATTGAAATGGGGAATGCCTTGGGATATAATCCACAGGGTTCCATTGAATTCATTGCTGAGTAATGTATGTATTAGTGGGTAGAGTTATGTAAGAGTTATGAATCCATAGGGTTCCAGTGAATTCATTGCTGAGTAACATATGTATTAGTGGGTAGAGTTATGTAAGAGTTATGTTGTGTAGGTTAATAAAGCTAATAAGGTTAATAAAGAAGCATAAGAAATAAAGTATGGGTACACAATATGATGCAAAGACACTAAAGTGCTATAAGAAGAAGGCACTCAATGCTAAAGCTGATCAAGAAGAGATGATGTTAACAAGTACATGACTAGATGCTAAGGATAAGTGCGGAGACGTCTCCCATTAGTTTCATTAAATGAGGGAAATGAGTGCCACAAAGTAACATGCATGTAATTTTGTGCAAAATTCAAATTTCTTGCTCTTTTAAATCCAGGACTCAGAATATAGTTCTTGACCTTAACATAAACTACAACCCAAAATGGATGACTGGAATGTACAAAATAAGAAGCCTAGAGAGGTATCGCTAAGATAATGAATTGATAAAATATGCACAAGATCATAAATAGTACACTTGTTCAAATTTGGGGATAAATTTGAACCATAGTATGTATTTACAGCCTGTGAACCACTTAAAAGTTAACTTCACTAAACTAAACAAGGACCAAGAAGGAGTTTTTTTAGGAAATTGACTAGAAATAATCTATCTGATGCAGATAGAAGAAGAAACTAACATGTAAAGTATGTAGATAGAAATAACCTTAAACAAATGCAGAGAACTTCCACTCAGGAGTCAGCCGTTGTGAAATTGTTTTCCACAAATTAACTATAAAAACACAATTTGCATGAAATGTTGGTAGGAGAAGCAAGGATACGAGGAGTCGCCGTTACTGCCACAGGGAGATCATCGTTATTCTTAGCAAGGCCTGTTTCTAGAGCCCGTATTGTGGCACCTGGTCTCTTGGCCAGACCAATTTGCGATCTGATACGGGGTACCCAGAAGAATTCATAAGGGAAGGCAGTAAAGGTTTACTTGTTAGTTCGGTGGGCAAACCTTATGTTCCAATTTGGCGAACCTAAACAAAGCCATTCATTTTCCAACCCTGCCAGGTAGCTTAATGCTAAGCCCTGACTCATGTGGCATTATATAGGTAAAAAACATCCCCAAACATGGATTCTAGACCAAATTGAGTATAAAAACGACTAAATCTTCATGTTTTTCTCGAATGTGGACCAAATCGACAAAGCCAGGATGATTTGGTAAAAGATGAGAAGGTAAAATTGCTCCACATACCTAATTCGAGGACGAACTAAGTCCATTTTACCCATTTTACCCAAATCGAGGATGAACTTTTACCAGTTTACCCATAGATCCATAAATCAGGGGAGAAATACCAAAATTTTTAACCTATCAACAATAAATCTGGGCGAACCATCTCCATTTCTCCTTCAAAACTAGAAATTTCTGGCGATTTGACCAGGGATAATTTTAGGGGCGAATTTATCCCAGTGGGCTATTTTTCGATGTTTTTCTCCCAAAAAAGATTTGCCATTTTGCAATTTTTGAAGCCCTGTTTCACCCAATTTTAATGGGGTAAAACATTTTCACCCTAAAAATCTCCAAATTATTATATAAACGATATCAAATCCTTGGAAATTAAAATATTTTTTTAAAAATATCGCCAATCATTTTATAGTTGGCGTTTTAAGAATTGGTAATAGTCGCCAACATTTATACACTTTTAAATAAGCATGGTTCCTTAAAATCATCCCTGGATTTGACCTTCGTTACTGAAGAAATCTGGGCGAATGTGAAGATTTTCACCATTGACGGGTGGGCTAAATTCCATTGTATGAATTTTCGCAATTTCACCGCGCAGGCTATATAATTTGGGGAAATTATATATGTAATAAAAAATGGGCTAATTTATTAAAAAAAAACCATTTTAATAATAAAAATTTGCCCACCTTTTTTAGGCCACCCCCTAAAATTCGCCTATGGGCTATAATTCGCCCCTAAAATCATCCTTGCACAGGGTTGATTCTGATTTACTATTGCTATATTTTTAGGCTTATTGATATTGACCCATACACTGTATACAAGGCTATCAAATCTGAATCAACAATGCCACAATAAGTACCTTAATAGTGCACCCTATCAACAGCTGATCTACACCCCAAGAACTATATAATTGACACATTCATAACATATATGAAATCTTAAAATCCTACCATTATTCACCAAAATTTTAATTAAATTGTGATTAAATTCAACTCTCAATTTTGATTTCATAAAGAGATTCTATATTGACAAAAGCGTTGACAACACAAGAAATAGGAAATTATATAGTTAAACAAGTTTTTAGAAATTTCACAAAGTGATGAAGTTGAAACAAATGATAACTTGACTGGATTATTAGATGAAAATGAGAACTTTCCAGATTCTCATAGAGTGTTGAAGTTGAAACAAATAATAAATTTACTGTATCATAGATGAAAATGGGATTTTTTTGGAAATTCCACAAAGTGATGAACTATCTTTTATAACCATGAGTTATGTTGGAAAAGGATGTTGTAGAAAAATGTAATCTATATTAAAGGAGGAATGTATTTAAAATTAGAGAAACCAAGGAGGAAACCAGTAGAGCAGAAAGGCTCTCTCACACACACAAGAGGAGAAACACTCAACTCAATTGTATTCAGAAATAAAGATTACATTTATAGGAAAATCATAAACTAAACTAGATCCAATAAATGTGGATCAGATCCACCAGCATAGGAGTTGTTTGAACAAGAACCCTAGATATAGAAAACATACGAATATTTTTGCATTATATCTAACAGCCTCCCTTAACGCAGAAATGGATTATTGACAACACATAATTTCTTCCTAAGATCCTCAAAATGGATTCTTCCAATAGGTTTAGTAAATACATCAACAACATTTTCACTTGTGTTACAATAGATGAGTTCAATTTCTCGAGACTCAATATTTTCTTTGACAAAGTGATGTTGTAGCTCAATATGTTTAGATTTGGCATGATAGACTAGATTGTGTGCTAGCTTAATTAAGCTTTCATTGTCACATTGGATTCTGGTAGCTTGTATTTGTTGTGTTCCAACATATTCACGAATGTGCCTCAACCAAATGGCTTCACAAGTAGCACTGGTTAATGCTTTGTATTAAGCTTCTTTGGATGACAAAGAAACAGTTAGTTGTTTCTTACTGCTCCATGATATGACTCCTGAACCAATATTAAATGCATATCCAGAAGTGGATTTTCTGTCATCGGGATTTTTTGCCCAGTCAAAGTGAGAGTAACCTACCAACTGAACATCAGATACGTCAGTATATAGAAGACCATAATCAACAGTTTTTTTTAAATATCTTAGGACTTGCTTTGTAGCTTTCCATTGTGTTTCATGTGGCTTAGCCAAGAACTGACTAAGGATGCTAACAGAATATGATAGGTATGGACTTGTAGTAGTGAGGTAGTTTAGGCTACCCACTAGTTTATGATACAAAGTACCATCAGCTTCTTTAGATCCATCACTGTTGTATAATTTGACATTTTGATCCAAAGGAGTGGATACAGATTTTCATTCATTCATTTGAAACCTGTCAAGTATTTCCCTTGCATATTTTCTTTGAGTGATGAATGTTTTACTAGATTCTCTCCAAAAATAAATTCCTAAACAATAATGTAAGTCACCAAGGTCTTTCATTGCAAATTCCTATGAAAAATTACTTTTAATATATGCAACTAATTGATATGATTTACTTATAATGATAAGATCATCCACATATAGGGATATCAAGCAAACATTTCCCTATTTATCTTCTTTAATATATAAACTTGAATTATTTTTACTTTTGAGAAATCCTTGCCGTTTGAAGAATGTGTCAATCTTAATATACCATGATCTAGGAGCCTATTTCAGTCCATAGATCGCTTTGTTTAACCTGCACACAAACTAATCCTGTCCTTTCTAAACAAAACCTTCAGGCTACACTAAGTATACTTCCTCTTTTAAATCACCATTTAGAAAAGAAGATTTGACATATAACTGGTGTATTCTCTCGTTATGTTTAGTAGCTAATGTGACTAACAATCTGATAGTGTTTAACTTAGCTACTGGTGCATATGTCTCTTCAAAGTCAATCCCCTCTTGCTGAGAATAACCCTTAGCAACTAATCTTGCCTTGAACTTGTCAGTACTACCATCTGCTTTAAGTTTAGATTTGAATAGCCATTTTGATCCTATGGGTACTTTATCTTTGGGTAATTCTACTAAATCCCAAGTTTTGTTTCTCATAATAGAATTATATTCTTCATTCATTGCAGTTACCCATTCTTCCTTATCTTTGGATTGTTCATAATTTAACGGCTCTATGACATTGATTATACTAGCCATCAAGGCATAATCTCTAAACTTTACTAGAGGATGAGTTTGACAAGATGAACTTCTAGGTACTATAGTACATATTGGAGTTCCATCCATGATTCTTTTGTCTTCTGTTGTTTCATCATCTGAGATAGTATCACTCATTCATGATTCTTGTTCCTGAACTTGCTAGTGTTCTTGTACTTGCTGCTGATCATGCACTTTGTGAAGGATTTTATCTATTCTGGCATGCTCATCTAGGATCAGTTCTTCATTAGCATTATTCATCCTGTTACACATATCTGTATTTTCATGAAATACAACATCTCTACTAGCAATCAATTTGTGTGAACTAGGATGAAATAGTTTGTATGCTTTCTAGTCATCACAGTATCCAACACAGATACATTCTATGGATTTTGCATCCAATTTTCTTCTGTCATCTTTAGGTATGTGTGCAAAATCCCTAGAACCAAATATTCTTAAATGACTAATTTCAAGTTTATATCCATGAAAGACTTCAAAGGGGGTTTGAAGTTCTAGTTTCTTTGTTGGACTCCTATTCTTTAAGTAAACAACAGTATTAATTGCTTCAGCCCAAAATCCATTAGAAATATCTTTACCTTGGAGCATGTTGTGAGCACATTCCACCAATGTTCTGTTTTTCCTTTCAGCAACTCCATTTTCCTGAGGTGTATCAGTGACTGTGAATTGCTATTGAATTCCATTTTCTGTACAGTATCTTCTGAAAGCTCCAGAATTGTACTCACCACCAACTTTGATTCTAAATTCCTTGAAGTATTCAAATACATCGCTTTTCCTTTTGATGAAGTAAGCCCATGTGAACCTGGATCTGTCATCAACAAACATCAGAAAATACCGTGCACCACCAAGTGATATGGTTTGCATAGGTCCACATACATCAGTGTGTATTAGTTCAAGGAGTTCAGTCTGTCTCTTTTCTTCATGGTTAGGAAATTCATTTTTGTGTTGTTTTCCCACTGCACACGTAGCACATTCAATATGATCATTTTTAATGACAGGAAGACCCTCAACCATCAATTTTTTCTGTAATAAGATGATATCATTATGATTGAGGTGTCCATACCTTTGATGTCACAATTCGACATCTGAAATAGATGATGCTGCTAGTGCCTGATGGTTTCCCTTGATTGCATCCAGCTTGTACAATCCACCAAGACTGGATCCTGTCGCTATAACCTTGTAATGATCTTGGACATCTTTGACATGGAACTTATATTTATCAAATTCAACTTTCATATCATTATCGGTGATAGCAGAAACATATATTAGATTCTTTTTGATGCCTGGAACATACATCACATTATGTATCTGTTTAAACTGTCCATTAGGTAGGTTAACACTTATCACTCCATAACCTAGGAATTTGTGGGACCTGTTATCACCTAGATAGATGTGTGTGCCATCAGAATTTTCATAATACTGATCATATCAATCTCTATTATAGGACATGTGGGAAGATGCACCTGAATCTATGAACCATGCATTTTCATCATATGTCTCAATAGACAAAGCATGTTCAAATATAAACAGTCTTAGGTTTTTAAATCCATTGACATCCAGGGTGTCTTTTCTAACATAATTTCCATTATGTTTTCTGTATCTGTTATTGGAATCATTGTTTATCTTATTAAAACAATATCTAGCTATGTGACCTGATTTGCCACAATAATGGCATACAACATCTTTATTAGCACTAGAGTCATTGCATGACATACCTCTGTGTCTTGCATGAAACTTGCCTTTGTGTGGATTCCAGTGATTGCCTCTGTGTGGTTATCTTCCTCTTGCCATCAATGCCTGATCTGAAGACTAAGATTCAGGCTCATACATCTTCATCCTTTCTTCTTCTTGTATCAAGATTTCGCCAAGCTCTGCAAATGTAGGAGGGGTTTGTCTTGCTGCAAGTGCTGAGATGAATATTTATAATCTGGCAATAGACCTTTTAATGTGATAGATAGCATATCAGTACCAGATACTTCTTCACATATGTCACCCAAATTATATCTGAAGTCTTTGATGCGGGAGAGGTATTTGTTCGTAGTTTCATTCACATCCATCTTGATAGAAAATAATTTGGTCTTTAAAAACAAGATTCTATTAGCGTCAGAAGTTTCATACAAACCTTTCAGCTTGTCCCATTTATCTTTGGACGTCTTGGAATTTCTGATGTGAGGTATGATGTTGTCTTTTACAGACATATGAATCAACACCTTTGCTCAGGTTTCCCTCGAGTTCCAATCTGAGAGAGACAACAGATCTGCAGGCTTCTATTCATCCCCTTTCACAATCGGCCACAAAATAAGATCTTCAAGCACAGTAATCAACTTGAATTTCCAGTTTACATAATTTTCCCCATTTAATTTTGATGCTTCAGTAATGTATAAATTGGCCAGTGACATATCTGCCATTTTTACTGAACTGTTGGGCAAATAATTTTAACCAAACAAGCAAAAAAAAAAATATATTTGCTCACCTCCTCAAACAAGCAATTAACCTGGCGCTCACTGCCTGGACCAGATATGGTGCTGGCAAGAAATTCGTGCAAGGAAGGGCAGTTCGACGCTCTTTCTCTTTGGATGATAAGAGTCGTTCGACGCTCTTTCTCTCTTCCTAATAGGCGACATCGATGCTATGATTTTACTACTGAAGGCATCGTTGGCGCACCAGTTGCTATGGGAGAAGCATCGGCATGAAAATAGAAAAGAAAACAAAATAATAGCCTCCAACCGAGATTTACTGCCTGGAATACTTTCAATGTGAAAACAGGATGAATTTTAACCAAATAAAATAAGCGTAGACTTCTCACGATTTAAATGGCAGCAATTTCAATGTCTTCGAAAAGTGATGGAGAAAAAAAAATTATATTACTTTGTGAAGACTGGTAAAAAAAATTTACACGAAAATATAAGTCTACCAGCGATTCTCCTTTGGACGTCTTCCTTTAGCAAAAAACCTCCAACGATCTCTCTCACTCAGTTGAGCATACACCTTTACTACTTCACCAATTTTAGACACGCAGTCAGGCAGGGAGCTCCTCCACAAACACACACTCACAGCAATTTATGGTTTCCTCACAGCAGCCCACAACTTGGCTCTGATACCAAATTAGAGAAACCAAGGAGAAAACCAGCAGAGCATAAAGGCTCGCTCACACACACATGAGGAGAAACACTCAACTCAATTGTATTCAGAAATAAAGATTACATTTATAGGAAAATCATAAACTAAACTAGATCCAATAAATGTGGATCAAATCCACCAGCATAGGAACTGTTTGAACAAGAACCCTAGATATAGAAAACATACGAATATTTCTGCATTATATCTAACATTTAAACCATCTAATTTTCTTTCATAGTCAACTAATGATAATATGCTAATTATGTCAAAACATGTTAAGTTGAGTTAATGGTAAGTGATGAAACATACTTGAAACTAATGCGTGAAAAAACAGTTCAAATGACCATTAAAATATACAAATATTAAATATAAAATGATAAATATTGTATGTACACAATATCCATAATTTATGTGAAATCTTTTGGAACCACAAAGTATCCACACAACCGTTGAATTTGAAAGTACACGGAATTTTCCCATCTTCTAACATTTTTATATGATTTTTTCTTTTCAGAATATTAGCATATAAATTTCAAGAAATAGTATTTCTAATTTCTAATATTAACCCATAAATTATATGAAATGTTTATTAAAACATGCAAACCAAAACACACGAATGGCATCTCTTGGACATACACTCACATTCCAAAACTCATTCCTCATTACAAAATGGATTTCCACTTCTTATTCTCACAAACACATTACTCCTCAAAAATACATTTTTTATATGATTTTTTTTATTTATGAACATTATCACATAACTTTTAAGAAATACTATTTATGATTTCTAACATTATCGCATAAATCATGAGAAATATTCATGAAAAAAAATGCAAACCAAAACTCATAAATGATGTTTTTGGACCTACAAACACCTTGGAAATCATATTCCCCATTATACAATTGATTTATCCTTCTTATTCTTACTAAAAATAATTACTTTTTATAATATTTTTTTAATTGTAAAAATACTTTTTCATTCAATGTTCTAAAATGAAAATTATTAGGAAACAAATAACTATTTAAAAAAAAAACTTAAATGCACTTGTTTTGATTTTAACATCTCCGAATTAATAAAAGTTGAAAATATTTTTCTCATGTTTCTTAAAATAGTGATTTCACCCTAAAACCATGTTCTCTCTTTAAAAATGTTTTTGCATTATTAGAGATTGAAAAAAAGAATGAGGCTTTTTAAAAAGGAAAAAAACATATTAAGGATAAGAAAACATTTCCCACATATTCCCAACAAATGAGAGAGATATGCTCGTAAGTAAACGACAACCTTGATTGGAAGGGAGGCATAAGGAAATTTGAATTTACACCATTGAATTTACACCATTCATGAAGAAAAAAAAGAATATTGCTTTATAAATTTGATAGAACTCTTTTATAATGAAAAATTGGTTGACTTCTTGTGGATGCTGGTGTTATGTACATGAATAAATATATTTTGAATATGAAAAAATTGCAGGTTTGATTTTTTTAGTTAAATTAAACATACATTAAATAAACATGGCTTTATAAATTTGGTAGAACTCGTTATCGACGATGATTTGTATAATATATGTGAATAGATACGACTTCAAATTGCAACATAAAACCTTCATTATTTGGTTCACAAATTTCATGATTGAAAAAAAAAATATTTGTTTATGATCATAATTTTTTTGGATTTTATTAATTTATTAAATTTTTGAAATGACTTAAAAAGTCATTTACATATGTAACAAATTTCTTTAAAATTTTGAAAGCAATGTTTTTAGGTTACATCAATCTTTTTTATGACCTATTTTTAAAGGGTTTGTCTTTAGATATTTTTTTCACATATTTCATGAATTGAAAGTTTATGATCATCATAGATCCATTTTAAACCTAGATATATCAAGCAATTAAAGGGATCCATTTTTTTGAGGTGTAAATTGTTTTTATCTTAAAATTTTTGTAAACCTCAAGATTTTTTATCCCTCTTCATACTTGATTGATAGATGTGGGTTTAAGATGGATCTATGATAGTTTACATATTTTTATGAGCCAACATGAATTTTTAAAATTATTTTTCTTTAGTTATAATTTTTTATTTTATAAACCGACATGATTTTTTTTGGTAAATTACATAATGTTGCGTTACATAACAACATCTCCCCATATTGGACTTTAAAGCATCTCACTACTCTCAATGCAATAAATTTTTGATAAAAATATTTACTTAAAAATAATTTCAAATAATACTTTCCTAGCAACTAATGAAGAGAAAAACAAGTTGTTATACCTAGGCTCTTTCAACTATGTACCAAGGGTAAACTAACATTTCATCAATGATATGGAAACCCAATAGAATACAATGTGTGATTAGTCGGCATTGAACCGACATTTGATAAATTATAGGTCAATGGTGGAATAAGCTTTGTCGGACTCTTTATCGATAATGCTTAACCAATATGATATGGAAATTTAACAGATTCCAATGAAACATTCGATCGACATCTGATCTTACCAATGCAATAACAAACCTAGCCCAACTCTTTATCAACCATAAATAATTTATATGCCTAGCCCAACTCTTTATCAACCATAAATAATTTATATGCCTAGCCCAACTCTTTATCAACCATAAATAATGTATATGCTTTCACTAATTTGTTGGATGAAACAAAGTCGACGATGAAAAATTACTTAATCTTATAACATTATGACAAATAAAATGCCATTCACATTATAATAATATGACAAATAAAATTCCATTCACATGTCATAATTTGTAACTAAATAGTGACAACATATTTTGAAATGGATAGGATAATGAATAAAAAAGTATAAATAATTTTATGAAATACGTCAAACACCACACTGAATATTTTAAGATAACTGTTGCATTTTATTTCAAATATTGAGCGAGAATTAAATGTAACAAGGATTTTAATCAGCTGAAAAAAATCAAATTTAGAGGAGAGCTATGAATGCAAGTATTAATAAAATCCATAGATAGGTTTTGTTCAGTAGTGATATTAACTATATTACCCATTAAAGGGAAAATGGTGAATGGAGGAGTTCACATTCAACCTATAGATAAAAATGAGTCATAATCTCATTTAAATGTAGAAGCATCGATTCGAAGACTTCCACATGTAAGCAATAAAGTGATTGCAACAATGGGTGGTTCATTACACTTACATTTCAAATATACTAGATATAGGTGCATGTAATGCATTAAGGAGAAAAGGATATAGAATAATTCAATCATAATGAATAGTGTGCCTTAGTAATTTCAAAGGTTAAGCTTAACGTAGGGCTTTGGAACAACACCAAGGGTTAACACAAAATTGCTTGAGTAATACTTAGGTTTAAAAAACGAAAGTGAGTTGAGAAGTATTACAAGGAAGGTGCCCAATCTAAAGCCTATAAAACAAAAATTCAAAACAATATATATAATCAAGAAAATAATTAAAAATAAATCTAAGAAGTCAATAGACTTAATAAAGGCCAAAATAGGGCATCAAAATCTCACAAGGATAAGAAATGAAACTACAACCAAAGAATCCATCACATTATCGAGGTAGAAAGAAACAACCACATGCCAATGTGATATGACACATTAGTAGGTTAGAAAGAAACAACTATATGCCAAAAACAAAATCCCCATGTCAAGAGAAAAATGTGCAATGGAAGAGTCAAAGTCAAACTTAAACTTTAGTATTTAGAAACTTTAACTTTCTCTAAGTGTTCAACAAGCATTATAGGAAATTTGGTAGGAAATTGGGCCTACTAAAAAACTATAAAATAACAAGAGCTACGAAGTGGCAATGTTCCCGACTTGAGCTAATTGCATGAGGATATAAGAAATTGATAAAAATATATGTAAATGACTTAATACAAACCGAAGTAAATAGATGCAACACCAAAGAAAAATGTAAATGCAGTAAAAACAAAAACATCAAAGAAAAATGCAAATGCAATAAAAAAAGCACATGTTTAAGTTTGGATGTCCACACCGAGTTTAGATGCCACCATTTTTTTTGACAAATTAAGTAAAACCTTGGTCAGTGTCTTACCTCTTCTGTAGTAGGCTGAGCTCAAACAAAGGCAAGCAAATAAGTTCGATGGTCCCTCAACAAAGATTCAAACAAACACCGAGCTTAAGAAAACAAGGTCGATGGTCTTTCGATGGAGATTCAAACCCCCTAGNAGCAGGTTGAGCTCAAACAAAGCCAAGCAAATAAGTTCGATGGTCCCTCAACAAAGATTCAAACAAACACCGAGCTTAAGAAAACAAGGTCGATGGTCTTTCGATGGAGATTCAAACCCCCTAGATTGACAAGGACAATTGAATAGCAGGAACAACAAACCACCCTCCCAATTGTGAACACAATCATAGGCATAAGCAAAGAACAATACGCTGAAGTTTCTGGACACAATAGATGCATCGAATAGAATGCCCTGCCTAAATGCAGACCATGCCCAAAGTAAATTGGACACTAGTTAAATTCTTGTTGATTGCAATAAATGCAATAGAACTTCGAACAACTTAGAAATGAAAGTTNATGCCCTGCCTAAATGCAGACCATGCCCAAAGTAAATTGGACACTAGTTAAATTCTTGTTGATTGCAATAAATGCAATAGAACTTCGAACAACTTAGAAATGAAAGTTTTAGAATGGGAAAGAAACATATCATAATAATATTGTTTTTCCAAATTTCAAGGTTATATGAAAAATTTGTAAATGCCAATGAGAAATCCATTAATTAGACCATATTCTTGCAATACTTTCATGACTAATCATTATATCCAATATGTATATAATTTAATCAAAACTAATTTTCATACAAATATAATTTTTCCTAGTGAGGAAAACAAAAAATTAAAATTTATATTTGTTTTCACGTTCATAAATTTCCCATAACCCTATTTAAAATATTGGATAACATTTTATATTATATAAAACAATCAGGCCAAACTACATACCATAGAAAACCTTTGGGAAAAAATCACTAATGTGAGTGCACTTGCTCACCAATTAAGGGAGAGAAACCCCCGAAAAATAAAGTCCATTATCGAGGTAACATATTAATATGAAAACGAACTTTAAGGAGTCATTATTGTGAAAAGAAATGAATTGAGTAGTTAGTTTCCCATAGCTAGTGAGATCGTTTGATCGGTATTGTAGACAGGAAATGAATTGATCGATGCATTTTTTCGAGTCTACGTAACTTTCTTTTTAGGTTCGGGAGAGATCATTTAGTGGTGGAGTCTATAGTAACTAATGTAAACAAGAATCTTTAATAGTTGGAGATCTTCTATCCGTTGTTGATGTTAAAGCTGCAGGGCAT
>LPNX010521725.1:6540-21154 GCA_001517045.1 Pseudotsuga menziesii
ATGAGGAGGATGATTAATTATGAGTTAACAAGAATGTCCCCTGATTAGTTTTGTGTGTCCTAGTGTGCATACGAAAGATTAGGTTATGTAAAGGTTCCATTCATCTTGTAAGGATACCCTATGTTAGGAGTGGTGATCACGTGGTTGTATGAAGTACCTATCTAGAGATAGTATGTCAACATTCATAGGGATGCCTAAGCGATTACATTATTATAAAGATTATTCGTATTGTAAACTTGATATACATGGATTAATGAAAACATTAAAGGTGCTAAAGATACATTTTTATGAGCATTAAAGGGAGTGCTGCAATAGAATGGTTAGTTGTGTAATTAGTAAGTGACTAAGAGGTGTGAAAGTAATGATGATATCATTCTGTAGTGCTCTGCCTAACCGGTAGAGCACTTGGTCCATTTCTCTGATGTTCTCTATCTTAAGCTCATTCTGAATTAGTTTTAATAAAATCCAGACATTTTAATCATTTCACAGGTTCATATCCCTCTCTGTTCTTTTAGTTTTATAAACATATAAATGTACAAATATGAACTGTAAACATGTTTATGTAGAAATAAACTTCATGAATTTTTGTAAATTAGACAAAAATACCTGGAATTTAAATACCTGGAACCAAAGATTGTAGTAGATCCAACCGTTTGCTGTAGACCTTGTAGGCTCCTTCCTCTTCCAGCTTTCCAGCTTTCCATCCAAGCCTTGATTAACAAAATCATGTGCCACCCTGCCGACCAGCTCTCATCATGTGCTGGCCCTAGGAAACCCATGGGTTTCCTAGCCCCTGAGCCCACAGACCAATAATACTGAGAGCAGCTTCTATATCTTTCCTCCTTTCCACCCATTTCTGAGTCATTTACAGATATTCTTCTCCTCCTTGAGTTGTCCCCCTCCTCAAGTTTTTCTTCATTTCCCCCCCTGATGCAAAGTCTAATTTCCCCCAAAAATAAATCCAACCTCTCCACGGCCTTCCCCCCCTTTCCAAAACACCTCCTTCCTCCTCCTTATACCCCCCTTTCCTTCATTTCTTCCACCGCCTTCCTTATTCCACCGCCTTCCTTCTTCCACCGCCTCTTTCATAAATTAATTTATTTTATTCTATCTTGGGCAGTGCAGTTCAAATTTGTTTGACATGTGTTATGTATTAATAAATTTTTCTTGAATTGTACGTGTTACAAAAACCTAACCAAATGTCATAGAATTTTACCTATGTGGTTTGTTTAAGTTTTATACTGAACGGTAAAAGTAATGGTAATCATAGTTTTATTAATTATTATTTATTAATTACTAAATAATAAATACCTAATAATTAACATTAATAATATGAAATAAAAATAGAAGTAAATTAATAATTAATATTATTAACCAATAATTAATCCATTGTAGTCTCATGATTAATTGATGGAAATGATAGCATTGTTTATGTTTAATTTAATAAAAGTACTTAATAATAAACATTAATAAACGTTAATATGGGGCATTACATACACCCACCCTTCAGGAAACTTCGTCCCGAAGTTATGGTCAAAATAGTGATACAAGGTATATTTATAGGTTTAAAGCAATTCACAATTATTTAGTTAACCTATCCAACTATTTAAATATTTCATACTAGCGTGCATGTGTGAGGTGTGCATGCATGGCCAGTACATGCACAGGATGCACATGTACTATAGCAAAAACCCCTAAATTCTAACTGATACAATTAATATTTCATGCAACATGACCCATATACAGATATAATATGATTTCTTGTGACATTCGGAGTTATTTAACAATTATGTTCTTATTATTTAGTCAGTTAAGATTGGTACCTAGCATCACTAATCCGGTATCATAATTTTCCAACATTCAACCAAAATAACTAAGATGTCCACCCATCCTAACCTACGTCCGCATCCTCCCTATCCTTCCTCTGCTAGTATAGAAGTGGATGTCGGCTTCACCCACTTGACCACATAAGAACCTGAGAGCGATAGTGTCGGCTGAACAACAGACCTAGCCTCTCCTAGCAGGCATCCGACCGTCGTCATCACAACAACATGGGGAGCGTGTCTCAGCACGGCCCTCCCACGACCTCGGGTACCCAACCGTCGTCATCACAACAACATGGGGAGCGTGCCTCAGCACTGCCCTCCCACGACCTCGGGTATCATAAAAACATAGGGTGGAACACATCCATCCCTCTCAACATCCTGGGTCTATATACCCTATCAAAACATACTTTGCTGCTATCGAGATTATTGGTTTGTGTCATCGTATCATCAATTTTGGTAATCAAGGCTCTTCTGCAGAAATAGGTACTATACCACACTTCATATAAAGTATCCATTTATTACATAGCCCATGTGTCCTGCAGATTAGTACTTTGAAAACATACATTCATAATAATATCTCCATTCAATCATCAGTTGGTGCATATTATCAACAATATTTCCTGTCATTGTATAACTCATTAAATTGATCACATCATGGGTCGATATCCATGTACCACATCATATATATATATTACATTTATCAATGATGACAATTAAACATACACTGTCTTTATGAACAAAGGAATATCATGATAACTATAACATAGTGACCTCATAAACATAATCATAACATCACAATCATTGTATCAATAGTAACATCTTAGACATAGTAGCAACATCTATCATAAATATGGTTTACTCAGTCAAACCGGGTCCAACATTTACTAAGAAAATAAAATGCAACATGTTGATATGTCTAGTCAGATATGGGATGCAAATATATGTGTGTTATGCATGAATACGAAGTTACTATTATGCATGATTATAAGAACATATTATTATGCAAATATATGTGTTATGCATGAATACAAGAACGTATTATTATGCAAATATATGTGGCTTGCAACTAGCAGTCATTGGTGACGGGATCCCACTTGGACCTTTACCTTTATACATATGAAGATGTTATTTAAGTTTTACTTATTTTATTACATTTGATGTGTTTTATACCGTATTTTATATCATGGTACTAGTAACTACTATGTGCTCCTCTGGGATCTCAATTGTAATACCCATCAAGGATCATTACACCTTGTTTGGGTGTTATCTACACTAATTAACTTACTTACCAAGGTTATATCGCTTTTCCTATCGTGTTTCATAAGGGAATATCATCTTTCACACAATCCTAATTAATTAAATCATTATTATATTTGATTATAATATTGAGAATTGTATTTTCCATTTTACTAACAAAATTCTTTAATAACTTATGCTTATATTTATCATATAATTAAACACATTATCCCCTCTTTTACATTTATGCTTATTTCAATCATAATCAACATTTTCTTTGTTTTGCTTAATATTATGTTACTTTTCCTTCAATCTCCATCTTTTCTTTGATATTAAAATGTCTATTTATTTATATGTATTACATAAATGTTTACTTAAAATAATATATGTATTATTACCTAAAATAACATAACATATCTCCCAACCTCTTCTAAGTATAACAATAGAGACTATCATCCTTATTATAAATACATACTTCACTTCAACTTTATATATATTAAGCAAAATTTTGTAAGAAAATATAATAGATTTAATCTTTTCACCTACTCTTTGTTCGACTAACTGAAATTGAGGCATGGATGTTGTTGCTTCCATACATACTAAAGTTTCACACAAAATATATCCATTGACTAAGTGATGGTAAGATTTTAATAGTCATGATTACATACTAGGTCCAATATTGAGAAGAGAAGATTATGTTTCGGAGAACAAAGGAAAAATAATAAGGTTGCAAGAGATTCATAAGCCATGACATAGTAAACATTTAAATAGTTTGAGGAGTATATGATTTAGTTATGAGAAGAGAGATTCCAGAGATTCATGGAGTTAGGTACTAATTCTAGTTGCAAAATTCTGTTTCGCTAATTTGTCATTTTACACAACATACAAATATTAACTCAACGTTTTCTTTAATTGTCAAGGAAGCAATCCCTCACAGGGAGACGCGTAGTCGCTGTGAATGCACACAAATATTAACTCAATCAACAATATTTTATTTCTTTGGGATGGAAGTGTTCTTCAAAGGAAGATGTCCAAAATTGTTTCGACATGCTAATTTAAGTAAAAGACAGCCACGTTTTTAAACTATGGGTCATTATCCTCAAGGGATATGCCTATATTTGTTTAACTATGCATAATTATATTAAATACACCGTCAACATTTCCCTATATGGGTCATTCTCCTAAAGAAATATCAAACTACAAATGGAGCGATGGCTACAAGGATGACATACAAAATATGAAGAGTACGGAGCAGAAGACAGCGAAGCAAGGTCTGGAATTTCAAATTTCCAGTGCCTGTCATTTTACGTCCTCGGCAATTTGGTGCCAAAGTATGCCGATCCTAATTGCTTCCTGCAGGTCGAGAAATCAGAGATGTGTCCAGGGGTAATATCCCTCAAATAGAGAATGGATAGAATGTAATTTAAATAATGAAAGGCCTATAAAGGAAGCAGGCTGGGGCAATAGCTGGGGCTCGGGCTATACCCTCTCAGGAAGGTTACCTATGATTGCCAGGTGCTTATCACTCTATCCAGGTGGTGATCCAAGAGTCGACCCTGATACTTGATCACTCGCCGGCGATCCAAGTGTCTATGCCAGGTGGCGAACCAAGTGTTGATCCAATTGATACAGGTTTCAATGCCTTCTCTTTTTGTGAAACCGATTAGGAGGATGTATTCTTGTTTGTTTGGGGGTTTTAGCGCCTAAGGGAATTACAAGTTAGATTACATAATTGGCATATAAGCTTAAACAACAGAATGAAGCTGCTTATAAATTAAAATTATAACGCAATCTCAAATTCACTGTGTTTAAACCAACCAAAAATTAAGAATTGTACATTCATCAATCCACGACACATTAGTCAAACATAATAGGAAATATAAACTTCATTAATCTAAGTCTCTTGCGGTCCTTTCAACTCTAAAATATTTATGTCCTCTTCCTAACTGGTTTCATCACACCCTCCTTTTTTTTTTCTTCTGATGTGGAGATGGACGCCATTTTCCCCACGAGATCCTGGTTTTCAAGAAAAGTAATACTTCCGTCGTCTGGATTGATACCTGATGGGTTGTCTTCATTTCTAAGTTTGCTATAAAGGAGCACACACTTTGTTCTTGATTGATACTGAAATACAAATTAATCACTGCTTATTTTTCTTCCAATTGATTCTACTACGTATTGCTGGGGCAATTATAAACCTACAGTAGTTTAGAGCAACTCGAGTGCTCATAGAGAGGGGTAATTTATAAATTTTGTTCTTTTGAAAATAAAATAAAGAATCTTATTACAAAAGTTTTTAGAATATAACTAAAAATTAAATATATTGTAAAGTACAACTTTTTAAAGATCAAAACTGTAACGCTTCATCTCATAAATCCTAGAAATACTTTATTGCATTCTATATTAAATCTCACAATACTGAAAGAACAAATAAATTGAATCTTCTTTTTCCAATTTCTTCTGGGCCGGATTGACAAACCCTATTAATATAGCCACAGCCTTTTATGTCAGTACCGAAAAATAAATTAAATCTCTGATTCTACCAGTAAAATTTAACACGAAATCACAGAGAACTGAAAAATGAATAAATCTCGGAATCTAAGTAAATATATAGTTAAAAGTGGACAAATCACATAGGCCAAACACCGTGAGTGAGCAATTGGCTGACAACCCTAGTGATTCAAAAGTAGTAAAATTGTTTCCACATAAACCTACCCTTCCCTGGCTGGGCAGCAGATTATTTTTAATAGCTAGTTATGCCGCTGGGGCTGCTGGTCGTGTATAACTGTCAGTCTGGAAATAATAATAATGCTGGAAATAAGCTATTTTGCTAAATCAAATTTAGAGTTTGAGAACCCAACAGATAGATCATATGCTTCCGACACTGGAGAAACAAGGACAAAGGGCTCTATTTTAAAAGACTCTTAGCTCGCTCGCCCCCCTTAAGGAACAATGGTGAAAAGCACTCTTTCATTGTGCGCTGAGAAATTAATTTATCTCGAAACTATTTAACTTTTTCCAACAGAAGCAATTGAAAACGCGTTCTAATCAGAATAAAAGAATTATCTGTAGAAGATGTCTTCCCTGCACATCATATTGTGTCATACGACAGGATTCTCTTTAATTTTATTTGCAGCTTATAAAGGCCGACTTCATTAATGGTTCAAATTTCATTTGCTGGAGCGTATTAATGTGTAGGGTAAGCGAGCTGAGATTGATCCACGTGGTAGACGGTGGTGAACTACGTATTTTCCTCCCTAAGTTCCAACCGCTCTTGTAAAGCACCCGCATCAGGGGAGATCCTCGCCAAACCTAACTTAAATAAATATATTTCTAATGTGATACACCGATCTATTATAAATTATGGTCAATTTTACCTGTCCGTTTATAGAATTTTGTTATGAATTTAACAGGCCAATTTTACCAACCCTTATTTAAATACCATAAACAAAAGTTCAAATATATTCATAATGAAATACACCATTTATATACACCTTTGAATTTTGAATTGATTTTTTTTTTTTTAAATTAATGTAATCATGTTCTCTTTATAAGTAATGCTAAAACCTTATAAACATTTCTCTTCCTAAATCTTAAACCCTGGGAGCACAGGTTATTACACTAATAAATGCAAATAATCCGGTTTGGTTGTAGTGAATGAAATATCTAATAGGTAAAATCACATACAGTATAGCTATCAAAACAAAACACTGGCAGACAAAATTCATTTTTTCACATCAACGCATAATTTGTTGAGCATTTAAAGAAGAGAAAGGGGTCGGTGAAAGGAGGATTAATTGTAGCATTATTCCGAAATATAATGAAACGCAACAAAAGTCCTACATACATCGAGTTCGTCTCTACTTCTTAATTAATTGACCTAACATATTTAGTGTTTTATTTTTTTATTTTTTTATTTTTTTTATCTGTTCTGTATGTGGGTACATTACACTAGTGAATTAATGTTAAACACTAAATCATGGGGAAAATAACATAGTATCTCTCATGCACAACAAACGTTGGCCCCAAATTTCAAAAGCGTAAACGTATAAAAGGTTCCTGACTTATTCTAATAATTTTAGGAAAAGGTAATTACTCTCATCGGTGGAGAAATAAGATATTCAAACCTAATTTTGGGTCTTGCATTTCCCTCATGGTGATCTAAAAGAGTTAGGTTTTTTTTTTATTTTTTATCATTCATAAAAATTAGAAGTTCAAATCAATGACAAAGAGGGTTGAAATAAAGTAAAGAATTTATCAGTAACTACTTTATTTTTAAAGAATTATTGTTTTTTTTTTTTAATGATATTCTTCTTATTCTTCACCTTCTATTTCATCATCTCTTTGTTTTTGTAAACATTGTCCAAGTAATAAACAATGTAATGGAACCAATGACACCCAATATTGATATTTTATTGTCCTTGAAAATGTATCACTATTTACCCTATTATATTCAAACCTTACGCAAACCTTTTTATGGCATACTAAGCTCGACTTAAACCCTAATTAATTGATTTTGTGTATACCTTATTTGGTATTTACACCGTGCATGAAGGAGGCCACGTGACCTTACTTGGTTATTCCACCGCCAATGTAAAATATATAAAAAAAATCGCACAAGGTAAGGTTTGACGAGGAAGCTCGCTGCATGATATAATCGCACATAACAAGGCCAAAGGGCCCACGAGAAAGGCTGGGCTGCATGCACGCCCTCCTCCAGTACTCCCAAGCAGGGTGCCTCCCAACAAAAGGAGGTCACTCCTTCCTCGCGCGCGAAGGCCATTTGGCTGGATGCTGTCATTCTGGGTGCTTCAGGATTCACGGAGAAATACGTTGTGAGGTTTAGAGGTGCGCTGTTCGATACCTTGCATATCCCCATTGCGCTGTAAAATTTATTATCGCGCAGTTGCTTAACCCAGTTGAATAGGTTTACCCATTAGCTGAGAAATCTACATTTTCTGGTGGGTAGTAATATATTATGTGACTCACCGTACCATACATGCCCACTTCTGCCCTATATCCATTGGGGTTCTATCTGTTGGCTGTAAATCTAATAAATACAATCCATTTATCTCTGCCTGTCACTCGGCGACAATATAAAATCCGGATGGAGAACATTTAAGCTAAGCTACAGGGTTCCTTTTTCTTCTCTGGTTCGTTTATTGTAAATTCGTGGAGATTGATTCAGCAGGCAGGAAAGGTGCAAGGAGAAGGCGAAGGTCAATGTTCAGGTGGCGGTCGCATGGAGTTCAGGTTGAAAAGAGCGCTGGAGAGATTTGTGGCTCGTAACCCCCTTCCTTTTGAGGGATAATCCTGCTATTCTCAATCTTCTTGCAAAGGGTATTTATTTAAAAGCCGAGGATGTAATGGATGTATTTCCAGAGATGCTGCTACAACCGCACCTTACAGTTCCTGTTGTAGGATGTTTTCGACCTCACTTGGTCAAAATTATAAATTATTTGGTAGAGTTGCTTTACCAGCTATGGAGTTTGGGAGAATGCACAGACAAAGGTCATGAGAAACTTGTTGCATATGAATCTTGCGAAATCATCTGGCATGGAAAATAAGAAGAGAAAGAGGCCGTCTACTGCCAGAGGGCCGAGGAGACCTAACCAGATGACGGTGGAAGGCGTAGTGCTGGAGATAATGTTGGAGCTTTAGGTGTTGGATTCTTCACATGAAAACACCTACGTAGGATTTACAGGCTATGTGGGCGCTAATGCTCACCGCAATCCCCCACAGCTAAGAGGGTAAATTATAATATTGATATTTTTTTTTTTTTGTGCAGCTGTTCATAAATTCCTTGAGAAAATATTTAATTATAGCGATATGTCCCGCAATGTCGTGAAATTGAGGCAATTATTTACTTACTGTATATTTACTTACTGTATATTTTCTTAGTGTATATTTACTTACTATATATTTTCTTCACTATATATTTTCTGCTTCGGAATTGCTGTCATGAACTGGTTGGGAAATGCAAACGAGCCTCTGAAATTCATGTAAGCTAGATTTTGTACATTGTTTTATGGAATTCAAATGTAGTTTTCTTGTTCTTTGCAAACATTGTTCTCACTTCTTTTGCATTACCTAAAGCCAAGCGAAGTGGAGGCCGTCTTCTCCGGGGATCTGCAGGTTGTCGATAACATGCTGGAGAGGTGCCGCCAGCTGCAGTTGTCATAGGGCTGGAAAGCTCCCTCGTTAATTGAAAAACATATTTAATCAGAAATTTGATCAAAGATGCCAGGTTTCGATCCTAATTCTTGAACAACTCGGTTATAAAATTCCTAATTCTTTTGGTTTTCATGAAATAAACTATGTTGAGAGAATTCTAATCATAGCTGAAATTAACCTAAATAAGCTCATTTGTTCACATTGTGTATTGAAATTCATAATGTGCATTTCCAAAAATATACTCTTATTCCCAACTCTATCAAAGGGAATAATAGTTCAGCAATGAAGATGCCGATGTGTAAGGCCACTTTCCAATGTTCAGTTCCAAGGAAGTAATAATCAGTTAGCACCGTGTGCAAGTGCTAAAGAGTATCTCCTATCATGGAAGTTTAGCTAGAAGAAAATGCGTGATTAGTAACTCACCCTAAGGAGAGTGCATGATTACTAGTTCAGCCTACGATGGCCATCTGATTAGTAGCTCGCCCTAAGGAAAGTGCTTGTGATTTGTGGTCCAGCCTCCAAGGACCATCTCCCCGGTGAAATCAGGCCGCTTGAGGTGCCTGACATTTTAATTATTACTTTTAAGAGGATCTACCCCCTAGAGGAACATGGTTCTTTACTGGTTCAACGCTGGTCGGATCCAAACCACGACCCAATTTAATTTTTCCTTTTAATCTTATCGGTTTCAGTCTTCGTGAGAAATAAATATTGTATATTTTCTACATAATTGTCAGTTACAAGGTGCTGTGTGCTCTTTGAAATTACTGGGTTAACAATATCTGAAGTTAAGGTACAGGGGTTTTCGCATTATTTATGTATATTTTTTTTTTCCAACATATCAATTGCAAGCCCTTTGGTTCCGGATTTGGAACCATGGCTCTGATACCATTCTGTAGTGCTCTGCCTAACCGATAGAGCACTCGGTCCATTTCTCTGATGTTCTCTATCTTAAGCTCATTCTGAGTTAGTTTTAATAAAATCCAGACATTTTAATCATTTCACAGGTTCATATTCCTTCTCTGTTCTTTTAGTTTTATAAACATACAAATGTACAAATATGAACTGTAAACATGTTTATGTAGAAATAAACTTCATGAATTTTTGTAAATTAGACAAAAATACCTGGAATTTAAATACCTGGAACCAGTGATTGTAGTAGATCCAACCATTTGCTGTAGACCTTGTAGGCTCCTTCCTCTTCCAGCTTTCCAGCTTTCCATCCAAGCCTTGATTAACAAAATGATGTGCCACCCTGCCGACCAGCGATCATCATGTGCTGGCCCTACGAAACCCATGGGTTTCCTAGCCCCTGAGCCCACAGACCAATAATACCGAGAGTAGCTTCTATATGGTCTGCTTGAGCTGCTGGTTAAAATGATGAGACTGGGAATAATACTAGTTCAACCTATGCTTTTGGGAATGATCTTGGAAATGCTCTGGGAACTGCTGTTATTGCTGAGCCTGGATCATATGGTTCTAATGAAGCCGGAGATGATGCTCGTTCAATTGCTGATTGAAATGCTTATTCTATTTAGATAGGTTAAACTTATCTTGGAACTGCCCCAGTAACTGCTGCTGCTCGTGCAGCTCCTTGTAATGCTGGTTCTGCTTCTTCAATTGATGATTTAAATAATTATTCCATTTAAACTGGTTTTGCTCGGGTAGCTCTTTATTCAATTGATGCTGGTTCGACTACTGGTGATGCTGGAAATTATGTTTAAACTACTTATGCTAGCAGAATGATCCTTTCAATTGGTGCTCCTGGAAATGAGCTTGGGAAGAATGCTCCTTAAACTGCTGCTTAAAATGACCCTGGGAATGCAGGTCGTGATTATGGGTCCTTCTCCTCTATCCTTCTAACCTTATTAAGCTTAGGGAGGAAGTCCTACGCTCCATATTCAATTGATGTTGGTTCAACTGTTGACGCTGGGAATGCTGTGGAAACTGCTACGGGAACTGAGGCTGGGAATACTTATCTTCTTATGTTGGTTCGGCTGATAATGGAAATTATGCCCCTTCAACTTAATTATGTAAATTCTCCTGGAACTGCTATGGGAACTGAGGAAGCTGGGAATACTATTTATTCAACTTATGTAAATGTTGGTTTAATTGCTCTTGGAACTGCTGGTTCTAATGAAGCTGGGGATGCTAGAAATAATGACCTTTGGTTTTGCTTGTTTTGATGCTGCTTTTGCATGCCCTAGGAATCCATGTGCTCTTGGTTGTGCTGCTTGGGCGGCTTACGCTGTTGGTTCAAATGACACTGGAACTGGTTATAGTGCTGGTTATAGATCCAACCGTTTGCTGTAGACCTTGTAGGCTCCTTCCTCTTCCATCTTTCCAGCTTTCCATCCAAGCCTTGATTAACAAAATGATGTGCCACCCTGCCGACCAGCTCTCATCATGTGCTAGCCCTAGGAAACCCATGGGTTTCCTAGCCCCTGAGCCCACAGACCAATAATACCGAGAGCAGCTTCTATATCTTTCCTCCTTTCCACCCATTTCTGAGTCATTTACAGATATTCTTCTCCTCCTTGAGTTGTCCCCCTCCTCAAGTTTTTCTTCATTTTTCCCCCTGATGCAGAGTCTAATTTCCCCCAAAAATAAATCCAACCTCTCCATGGCCTTCCCCCCCTTTCCAAAACACCTCCTTCCTCCTCCTTATACCCCCCTTTCCTTCATTTCTTCCACCGCCTTCCTTCTTCCACCGCCTCTTTCATAAATTGATTTATTTTATTCTATCTTGGGCAGTGCAGTTCGGATTTGTTTGACATGTGTTATGTATTAATGAATTTTTCTTGAATTGTACGCGTTACAAAAACCTAACCAAATGTCATAGAATTTTACCTATGTGGTTTGTTTAAGTTTTATACTGAACGGTAAAAGTAATGGTAATCATAGTTTTATTAATTATTATTTATTAATAATTAAATAATAAATACCTAATAATTAACATTAATAATATGAAATAAAAATAGAAGTAAATTAATAATTAATATTATTAACCAATAATTAATCCATTGTAGTCTCATGATTAATTGATCGAAATGATAGCATTGTTTATGTTTAATTTAATAAAAGTACTTAATAATAAACATTAATAAACGTTAATATTTCTCTGTGATGTTCTCTATCAAGACATTTTAAATCATATTACAGGTTTATATCTATGTCTGTACTATTAGTTTTATAAACATATGAATGTACAATCATGAAATGTAAACATATTAACTAGAAATAGGAGCTGTACAGGTTTGATAAACTTCATGATTTTTTTGTAAATTAGACAAAAATACCATGCAGAAATTTAATATCTAATTATCTAGAATTGAAATACCTCGGAACAGCGGTCGTAGTAGATCCAAGAGTTTGCTGTAGACCTTGTAGGCTCCTTCCTCTTCGAGCTTTCCATCCAACCATCCAAGTCTTGATTAACAAAATGATGTGCCACCTTGCCGACCAGCTCTCATCATGTGCTAGCCCTAGGAAACCCATGGGTTTCCTAGCCCCTGAGCCCACAGACCAATAATACCGAGAGCAAATTCTATATATTTTCTCCTTTCCACCCATTTCTGAGTCATTTACAGATATTCTCCTCCTTGAGTTGTCCCCCTCCTCAAGTTTTTCTTCATTTTCCCCCCTGATGCTTAGTCTAATTTCCCCCAAAATAAATCCAACCTCTCCACGGCCTTCCCCCACCAAAACCGACTTCCTTCCTCCTCCTTATACCCCCTTTCCTTCATTCCTTCCACCGTCTTCCTTCTTCCACCGCCTCTTTCATAAATTAATTTATTTTATTCTATCTTGGGCAATGCAGTTTAGATTTGTTTGACATGTGTTATGTATTAATGAATTTTTCTTGAATTGTACGTGTTACAAAAACCTAACCAAATGTCATAGAATTTTACCTATGTGGTTTGTTTAAGTTTTATACTGAATGGTTAAAGTAATGGTAATCATAGTTTTGTTAATTATTATTTATTAACAACTAAATAATAAATACTTAATAATTAACATTAATAATATGAAATAATAATAATAAATAGAAGTAAAATAATAATTAATATTATTAACCAATAATTAATCCATTGTAGTCTCATGATTAATTGATGGAAATGATAGCATTGTTTATGTTTAATTTAATAAAAGTACTTAATAATAAACATTAATACACGTTAATATGGGGCATTACATACACCTACCCTTCAGGAAACTTCGTCTCGAAGTTATGGTCAAAATAGTGATACAAGGTATAAAAACAATTCAAGGTACATTTATAGGTTTAAAGCAATTCATAATTATTTAGTTAACCTATCCAACTATTTAAATATTTCATACTAGCGTGCATGTGTGAGGTGTGCATGCATGGCCAGTACATGCACAGGTTGCACATGTACTATAGCAAAAACCCCTAAATTCTAACTAATACAATTAATATTTCACGCAACATGACCCATATACAGATATAATATGATTTCTTGTGACATTCGGAGTTATTTAACAATTATGTTCTTATTATTTAGTCAGTTAAGATTGGTACCTACCATCACTAATCCGGTATCATAATTGTCCAACATTCAACCATAATAACTAAGATGTCCACCCATCCTAACCTACGTCCGCATCCTCCCTATCCTTCCTCTGCTAGTACAAGTGGATGCCAGCTGTACTGACCTTCCCACACAGAACCTGAGAGCGGTAGCGTCGGCTAGCTAGCAGACCTAGCCTCTCCTAGCAGGCATCCGACCGTCGTCATCACAACAACATGGGGAGCGTGTCTCAGCACGGCCCTCCCACGACCTCGGGTACCCGACCGTCGTCATCACAACAACATGGGGAGCGTGTCTCAGCACGGCCCTCCCACGACCTCGGGTACCCGACCGTCGTCATCACAAAAACATGGGGAGTGTGTCTCAGCACGGCCCTCCCACGACCTCGGGTATCATAAAAACATAGGGTGGAACACATCCATCCCTCTCAACATCCTGGGTCTACATATCCTATCAAAAACATACTTTGCTGCTATCGAGATTATTGGTCTGTGTCATCGTATCATCAATTTTGGTAATCAAGGCTCTTCTGCAGAAATAGGTACTATACCACACTTTATATAAAGTATCCATTTATTACATAGCCCGTGTGTCCTACAGATTAGTACTTTCAAAACATACATTCATAATAATATCTCCTTTCAATCATTAATTGGTGCATATTATCACCAACATTTCCTTTCATTGTATAAATCATTAAATTGATCACATCATGGGTCGATATGCATGTACCACATCATATATATTACATTTATCAATGATGACAATTAAACATACACTGTCTTTATAAACAAAGGAATATCATGATAACTATAACATAGTAACCTC
>LPNX010521725.1:32771-222497 GCA_001517045.1 Pseudotsuga menziesii
AATATTATTAACCAGTAATTAATCCATTGTAGTCTCATGATTAATTGATCGAAATGATACCATTGTTTATGTTTTAATTTAATAAAAGTACTTAATAATAAACATTAATAAACGTTAATATGGGGCATTACATATTAGTCTCATGATTAATTGATCGGAATGATAGCATTGTTTATGTTTAATTTAATAAAAGTACTTAATAATAAACATTAATAAACGTTAATATGGGGCATTACAATATTCCAACAAATTAAACCCAAACGAAATCCAAAATTTTGAACCAAAAATCTGACGACACATTCATTTTTTTTGTGTTTCGTTGGATTGAGTCATAGAGTTTCGAGGTTCAAATATACTTGTGGTACCCTATCCCCCACCTTAAAATACACACACTCCAACTATAACCAAGTGCTAATATATACCCCCCAGCTAAAACCAAATAAACCTTAAGTGTTACCCTTGAATACCATTTAAACTTGAACCCTCAAAATAATAATTATAAATTATAAATCCCTAACTCCGAACCCCCATGACATGAACAAAATCCATATCCTTTCACTTCATATAAAACCCATACTCTTTAATATTAATTCATTTTCCTTAACCCAACAACAAAAACACATACTGCTTACCTTAACCCAAACCTTCCTACACCTAACTACATAAACCATGATCCCTTCCCTTCTTGTAACTTTCTACCTCATAAGTACATTGTAAGAAAAAACTTGAAATGACAACGATACACACTTCCTAGAAAAATATTTCCTATTTATGTCACATGCGATTCCACATTGGCCCACGGTTAAGCTACACAGACAAATGTCATAACATAAATTGGTTTACATAATTATATTACGATAAATATTTGATTTGTGGACTATACTTTGTTAAACTTTAGAAGGGACCATTTGAAGAAGGGTGCAAAATATAAAAGCAAATGGAGCTTTGTGGATTGAGTTATGCTAGTTGGATTGTTTAACCTTTAATAAATACATAAATTTGTTTTTAAATAATATTTTAATAATATGAATTCAAGTAAAAGAGACATATGTGGTGTTGTAACCTTAAGGATATAAATGACCAATATATAAAAATTAATAACTAGAAAAATGAGATTATTTTCAAATCTACACATCACCGAAAGCAACCCTATGGCTTCCACATGTTGATGGAACAATTGGATGTAAGCTTGAGCTTCATCCAAATCCATGAAGCCCATTATTGTTAATTCAATGGATTATTACACAACACAAAGTGCATTTTCGCGCCTCTATGTTAGTATGACTTTTTATGTTGGATGATGGTATTATAACTTAAGTATTATGCATTCTTTTCAAGTTAGTAAATTATGAGCATATTGAATAAGTTGCAATTTTTTGGATCATTTATATTTCAGTTGTTAGTGTTTGTGTATTTACATTGTCTAGTTCTATCATTGAAGTAGGATTGTTTTACAACTACTCAAGGTCATGTTAATTTGGTTGCAAAATGGATAGTACTCGACTAATAGATTTGAATATTTTATCATAGAAAGGAGTTGGAAACCAACCATAACTCTACACAAACAATAATTATAGATGAGAATTATGGAGCAAATGTAGAATCCAACTATATAGTGAAAAATCTAAGAATGTATTAATATTGAAGGTTAATTTAAACTTCTAATATTAGCACAAAACCAACTATCTACCGATAAAACACTTAAAATTCTAAAGTTAATTTACCATGTTGAATTGTCATGTTACAAGGCCAACTATGCCTAAGAACTTAACCTTATGACCTCAGTTGCTTGCTCAACCTAATCCTAACCCCAACAATAAGGAAATGCAGCGAATTGAACCATTTAACATTCCAACTTATTCTATCACCCCTATCCCATGCAATGAATTACATCTACGCTTTAGGAGGGTGGTGGAACCCATTGTCATTGAGGATTTTCCATCCCCTATGACTGAAGAAAGAATCCCTGAATGGATGGAAATCCCAATCGGTACAACAATCCCCATTCTCGAGGATGTTGAAACACATGCTAAAACACCTTCTGAAACACCTGTGGAGACACACATTAGGAATTACAAGCCTATGACAGTTTCCAAAGGATGGGTTATCCTAATAGACTGGATGAGATGTCACTTAAATTGTAGTTGGTGTATGAACCTTTTGATAGATGGGAACTTGACTTTGTAGGGCATATTAACATTCCTTCAAAACAAAAGGTTTACATTCTGGTTTGCACAGACTACATGAATAAATGGGAGGAGGCCACAACCCTAGTGAGAGATACTGATCAAGCTGTTGTGGATTTCCTGTTTGAAGAAATATTCACTCGCTTTGGGGTTCCAAAGGAAATAGTCACAAATGGGGGACCACAGTTTGTATCTCGTAAAGTTGAAGCCCTCTTGCATAAATATCATATCCAACATAGGATAACTTCACCTAAATCCCTATTCTTACTAAAGCTGTAAAGGGTCGTCATAGGGATCGGTTTGAAATACTTCCTAAAGAACTATAGGGATATCAATCTACATGGCACAATGCCATAGGGCTCTCTCCTTACAAATTAGTGTACAGGAAAAATGTTGTCTTCCCTGTTGAATTTGAGATTAAAACTTTGAGAACCGCTTTAAAAGTAAACATGGATTTAACAGAAGCCCAAAAGGACCATTTGAATCAATTGAATGAGCTCGATGAGAAATGTGTGGCTGCTGTACATCCTAATTTATTGATTCAGCAGCAACTCTCCATGTGGCATGATAGGTTTATCAAGAAAAAGGTGTTCCATGAAGGATACTGGGCCTTATTATATGACTCATGGTTCAAGTCGTATTTTAAGGGGAACTTGCCCACTAGATGGTTGGGACCATAAAAAATGCACACAATATTTGATAACAAGACTGCGTGATTGACCACGATTGATGAACAACATATACCACTATTTACCAATGGTCATCCGCTGCGACTTTACCATAAGACGCTCTCAAAGGATGCATTTGCTTCTCATGTTTCTTTTGATGCAAATTGTCAATTGGTACAAGAACAGGGGTCTGAGTCATGTTCCTAAAACTCTTTAATATTTTGCATATCTTCCATGAAGAGGTATATAAATAAATGAGTCATTTATCGTTCTATTTTTTGTATAGTTTTATAGATGGTTCAATAATTTTTTGATGCGTCGGCTTGATGGGTTTTGTGTAAGAATTGTGTGTAGAGACAGGTACAAAGCTCCCAAGAAGAAAATAAGCAGTCATAATGAGCCAATCGATTGAAAATATGATAATTGGTCCTCTACAGATTGTTGGAAATGATCGGCAAGGGGAATTGTTGTGTTTGGACAAGGATATTGAATTTCATTTGGGCATCGCTAGATTCTGTTCCAGTTGAAACTCTGTCAATATTACCGCTTTTTGCCGAAACTCCACCATATTTTCCGTCGAAATTCCACCAACTTTTTGCTGAAACTCCGCCAATCTTAACGCCTTTTGTTGTAACTCTACTAGATATTCCATCAAATTTTTGCTAACTTTTTACTAAAACTCTGCCAATATTACCGTTTTTTGCCGAAACTCCACCAACGTTTTCGCCGAAATTCCGCCAACTTTGTGATGAAACTTCGCCAATCTTACCGCTCTTTGTCAAAACTCCACCAGATTTTCCACCGAAATTTTGCCAAATTTTTGTTGAAACTCTGCCAAACTTACCGCTCTTTGCCAAAACTCCACCAGATTTTTCATTGAAATTCCGTGAACTTTTTGCTGAAATGCCACCAATCTTATTGTTTTTTTTCCGAAATTCCACCAACTTTTTTGCCAAAATTCCATCGATTTTTTTATGAAACTATACCAATATTACCACTCTTTTCCGAAACTCCACCAATTTTTCGTTCGACGTTTTGATGAAACCCCACCAATCTCTTGGCTGAAACACTGCTAGTCTCACCTCTCTCGCACCACCATATTTCCAGTTTTTTTTAGACATTCATGGAAACCGTCGTCTTTCCTCGGGACCAATTAGAATGTGTGATGCAAGATGATCTGAGGGAGGTTTTTAAGAGATTGACAAGTGTTCTCACATCGCTGGTTTTAGCAGCTCTGCTACATTTTTAGACAAAAATGAGGAAGTCGATAATTTGACAAAGTTCCCACCTACAAATTTGAAGTAATTATGGTATGGATAGTTCGATCTTTCTGTTTGATGAAGTCTTGTCAAAGTTATTAATCCATGTGGTCAGGTACACCTTCATCGATCAATTTGACAGTGAAAGTGGGCCACTCAGTGTTGATCATGAATGAATATGTCACCACCTTTGCAATCGAACAAATATGTCACCACCATTTTGTATTTATTATCCATCGCCACCCCACCACTCCATGCATTAACCGATTGCATGATCTTGTCCCATGATTACATTATATTTATAGAAATAGCTAACAAATCCCCATTGCTTCATTGTCGTTTCTGCATACTGCAATCTCAACATCTGAATTTGGAAGTTTCTGTGTGCACAATTTGAGGACTGCTGAAGGAAGTTAATATGGGGGGTTTTGTAGTTCTACATGAGCCTACAACAATAAATGCCTTGCATTGGAACATGGAAGTCTTGGAAATATTTGAAGAGGTAGGATGGATGGCATATTTTGAGAGACTGAATGGGTTCCACGATGGATGGAATATTTTGAGAGACTGAAGGGGGTTTTCTGTTTTCCTGTTTCTGAATAAAGAGGAAAGAGATTTAATCTTCCATCGGGTCCCATTCTTCATGGGCTCGTGAGAGTTGTTCTTAGCCCCATGGACCCTGTAGTTTAACCCAGAAGAAGAGATTACTGCCGCTCCAATCTGGGTAAGATGGCCTAACCTCCCACTTCATCTTTGGGGGGAAATTACTCTGGCGGACAATGGTAATAAGCTAGGATGCAATCTAGATAGTGAAAAACCAAAAGGGGGCCAATTCAGATGTGCCCGCATTGGCATAGAGGGTAAATATAGAAAAAGGGCTTATGGATGTCTTAAATCTCGCACTAGGAGATTGGAGTCACATCCAAGATCTGGATTATGAGCAGATTCCATTCAAATGCAACTTTTTTCATGTATATGGCCACTTCGCCAAAAGCTACCCCAAGCTTGAAGAATCAGAGAAACCAGCAAATCCCTCTGCTCCTAAAGAAGCAAAGTTCTAGACGGTCACTAATCGACGCCGTCCTCCTCGGTGAAAGGAGTCTCAAGTTTCTCAGCATAAGGACTAACCTCAAGATCCTACTCCTCTTGCAGAATCTCCATCACTAGGAAATAAAAACAACTTTGAAGTTCTCAAGGAAGTCGAAGCACAAGAATATGAAGCTGCGGATGTTCCGGAGTAGGGCAAACCCCTAGGTCCCCCCAGCCCCTTGGAGACAGTTCCTGAACAAGATTCTCCAAAACTTGCTTCTTCAGGCTCTATAAAAGACCCCAATGTGGTGACCACAAGACTTCAGCCCATGCAGGATTGGCATCCTTAGTCCCTTCCTCTGGGTCAGAGGGAATCTCTAATTCTGAAGACTTCTCAACCCCTTCTCCTCCCCCCACCAGAGGGCGAAAGACAAACAAAGAATGTAGAGAAAAGGAATCAGCCTCAAATATTTGCTCGGGCTCCTAAAAGCGATTGGACCCTTTCATTAACGGGCATTTCACCTCCCCATCTAATTAATGTTTTGTTATGTATTCTACTCTGCTCACAATTCGTGAGAGTTTACTCTTGCAAGCAATCGTTTTCTCGGAAAATCCCTAGAAGCAATTGGGACACACCTCTCAAAGTATTTATAAGAAGGCAGAAAACACTGTTAGAGGTCATCAACCTTGTTTTTTTGAACTCCCCATTTGTAAGCTTGGCTGGGCTACAACCTTTTTAATCAATTCAAAACTTCTCAGTTTCTGTTAAAAAAAATGAAGTATTATAATATATATGCCTAACACTCCTTGCATAAGTTTCAGGATTGCAAGCCTTATTATATATATATATATATATATATATATATATATATAGAGAGAGAGAGAGAGAGAGAGAGAGAGAGAGAGAGAGAGAGCATGATATGATTGGAAGACATTTTTTAGTGCAATATTTAAGAGGAGATTGTCATGTTTTTCCAAATATTTTAGCATTTACAATATAAATTAAAATCATAATGAAAATCAATAATTATGTGAGAGGCACATTATACAATTTAATGTGGAAGATATTATAATGGCTATCCTTTGTTTGTAATGTTTATATATAAAATAATAATAATAATAATAAATTAACCTTTAGAATGAATCAAAATTTAATATGTATTTTACACCACAGTGTGTAAGAAATTGTAACTTTTGTCTCATCTTTGTATGTTGATTTGGAAAAAAAAACATCTTAATCCAAAGAAGAAATCAAATTTTGAGGGCACAGTCTACAACCCTGAATGGAAAAGATAGTAACCTCCATCTTTTAGCATCCATCCCTCATCCTTAATTTTAATGTGCACATAAAATCATCTTTCTCCCTATGAAGGAATCAAATTTCTATGACACATTCTACAACCCACTATGGACAAAAGACCATCTTAAGTGTAAGATGGAATCAAATCTTTAAATCTTTAGAGGTACAAAGCTTTCATATTTTTTTTGCATTCTGAAGAGGTTTATATTTCAAATGAATTCGATCCCTCTTATTTCTTTATTAAATTAGAATGTATATAAATCTCTGTTAAAATTAGGAGAAAAGCTCCTTAATATTTTCCACCTAGTAAAAGTGTGATAGTAATAAGTCTGTTAGTTAAATTACCTCTAATAAAAATGTGATAAAAAATAGTAATAAGTTTTTATTAGTTAAATTATCTCCTAGTTACGTCGAAGGAATTATTTCTGTGAGGTTGGGTTTGAAAAAATGTGTACCTCTTTCCTCGTCCATCTATTGTCTATCTATCCAACAGCCGTGTGCCACTTGTCTACTCTGTAGATTTTTCCTCTTCTGAAGATAACTTGCAACGTGCATCATTGTATTGAGTCTCCCTTAGATGGGTCTTCACCTAAATTGTCTTGTCGATGGTGTGCTCCTCTAATGGCATGTTCTTCCATTTATTCACTGCAACAAGGAAACCCCTTACACGGAGAAAGAGATATTAAAGACAAATTTATTTACAACATCGTATTACAGAGCCCCCCAGTTAATATATGGTAAATTAATTTCCTTTTTTTACAATGATAGATTATAGAGTCCCTTCTCTATATATGTGGTAGATACCTTTGTTGGTTTATTACCTAAAATATTGTGGTCGTTGGTTTTGAACTAGGTAAACCTTAATTGCTATGTTGTCTGGTTGGCTCATTCAAAAGACTAATACTTCGTCAGCTGCTTGGACCGATTTCAATTGTAATTGAAGAGGTAAGAAAAGGACGAATACTTTGTCGATTGCTTCAAACAATTTCAATACCAATTGAAGAGGTAAGAAAATGACAAAATAATTTCTTCTTTGGAGTTGTTATTATGTTTTGGGTGGGAACCCCTTGAAATTCATTTCAAATTGAATTGGAGCTTTGGAGGTTGGTTGTTATAACATGAAGGAGATTCAAAATCCGAATCTAAGCTGAGAAGCTGCTTGGATTCAAGTGGATCATATCATTATTAATACTCCACCACTTATTTCTTTCTTGTTTACATTTAAGGGATTGGAAAGAATTAGATCAACTATAACAACATTGATGATGATAATCCAGGAGGAATTGGGCATATAAGCAAAGGAGGCGACTACTTGGGATGTGGAAAAGTTATTGTTGATGCTTAAGTGCTTCACATCCATTGATTCCATTGAATCTGACTATGCAACCGCCAACATGCATGTAAGTATGCAACCGAGTCCACTAATCTATGTTTCTAGAGAGGGATCCTCATAGGTCCCATGCCATGTTTGACTGATTGAGTGGAATGTGGAAATTCAAAGAAAGAGAGGAAACCCACTTAATTATTCCAAGTCCGATAATTTAACTAATTAGTTACCTCTAAAGTCTTGTAATGTCCCTGTTATGTAGGCAAATGACACACAACTCAACGAAACTGTCGTGACACATGTGCTTTTCCTCTTCTGTGCTATTCTACATAGGTTTGATGTCTGGTATGCTTTCAATATCATGATATGTTATGTTCACAAATGTAGTTTATCTCCTATTCTATGAACATAATGGTTGATTGGTTACAGAATTTATCCTTATGCCAATGGAATTTTCACATATTTAGTGTCTTAGTGTCTCTCTACTTATCTTCTCCCTCATCCTCTATGGTACGTACCTCCTATGTGGCATGTAGTTGAACACAATTGGTCCCCTTCTTATTTCATTGTCATTCCAAGGCCTTTCTTCTCTCATCAGGCATGTACAAGACTACTTCTTAATGTTGAACAAAATTCAGATATTTGATATCATGATCCTTATGTTAATGGGTGTACACAAATGTAGTATCTCTCCTACCAATATAATGGTTGATTGGTTGTGGGATGAATACTTGGATTTTCCCTCCTCCTCTATGTGATGTACCTCCTCTGTGGTATGTAGGTGGACACAATTGACCCCCTCCCTGTTTGACTATTTCCAAGGGCTTTCTCTCATCATGCAAGTCCAATAATACTTTCTAGTGCTGAAAAAAAGTCATCAACAATGACAAAGCATGTTCATCTCGATATCATATCTGAATGTTTTATGTATTTTCTACCTCACAAGCTAAGCCATGTTGTGGAAGGGACAAATTAACTGATTGTTTTGCAGATCAGGAGGACACTCGCTTCAATTGGGAAGGGACATATTGATTGATTGTTTGATATCTTTTTGGATACTAGCCTAACTTCTTACATCTAGTTTCCTTCCCCTTTACGAAAGACGAAACATTTGGAAATGGCATGTAAGCATGAACTGCACCCTAGAAACAAATCTCCACCCTTCGGGTTTATAACTGACATTTGATATTTGAAGCCTTAAACAATACTATAAGAATGATCTAACATCCTCTTGATGATATAGATGCCTGAATAATCATTTCAAGGGTTTTCAATTGAACTATGATTGTAGGAATACTTGTGATCATCACAAATATAGATTGTGTTCGAAGAAACCCACCAAACCCTAATGTCATGATCGAGGTTGTTGTTGTACACGAGGCATCCCAACGCAGCATCTGCAGACATTTCAATGGACTTAATTGGCTCTATGTGACCCTCTAAACTTGTAGGCATATAGTAATGTGTGTTTCTCTCTCTTTTCTTCCAGACTCCTATAGTCTTATCTGCTGATTCACTGCATAAATAATCTTCAGTAACTGCCAAGCATAGAATTGCACGTTTGTGGCCTTTTAAGACGCTTGACATGGCCATGCACTTTGCACTTTTAAGTGGTGAGACGGCTCTGTTGATGCACGACATGGAAATGATTTGTTAAGGCTAATAATACACATTGATATGAAATGTCCTGATAGGAAAGTACTTATAAATGAGTTGTAGAAGAGGATACACGACGAGGAAGGTATCATGTTATTGTTGTCAAAGTTCCTTCCACAAATCACAATACATTTTCCTGTTTTGTATTATGTCAATATCAACTCAAGAAGGCATAGTTGTGTCAGTGTGGATGTCGCTCACTAGTCTAATTCCATATGTCTAAATCATTCTACAATCAATTAACTAATGAGGTAGGTGGGAAAAGGTGGCACTCTCCCTTCATGCATGTATAAATAGTGCTAGGCTAACTAAAATGGATCTAACTAATTGTAACTTGAGGTTGACTCAACATAACTGCTTACCTACCACAACCAACTAATGGAAGCTGTTGGTGGAACTCGAAGTGGGCTCCTGTAATGTAGGGATTAGCATGGTTGGCACCAATGGAACCAGTGGAATCGGTGGAACCAATGGCACCAGTGGAACCAATGGAACCAATCACACCAGTGGCACCGGTGGCACCAATGACACCAATGTTCATAGTGGCACCAAAATTCCAGTAAGGTGATAAATGACCTCATAAGATAGGAAATGTGACAAAATAGACTATATTGGACAAAGGAGGATTATTAATCCCAACATAGAACACCATGGATGATTATTTGGATCTATTCCATTGAAAAAAAAAAGAGATATAACATCATATATTTGACCACTTTCATTTATAACATCGGGTTTTCTTTGCATAATTAAACCCAAACGAAATACAAAATTTTGAACCAAAAATCTGACGACAAATTCATTTTTTTTGTGTTTCGTCGGATTGAGTCATAGAGTTCCGAGGTTCAAATATACTTGCGGTACCCTATCCCCCACCTTAAAATACACACACTCCAACTATAACCAAGTGCTAATATATACCCCCCAGCTAAAACCAAATAAACCTTAAGTGTTACCCTTGAATACCATTTAAACTTGAACCCTCAAAATAATAATTAAAAATTATAAATCCCTAACTTTGAACCCGCATGACATGAACAATATATATATCCTTTCACTTCATATAAAACCCATACTCTTTAATATTAATTCGTTTTCCTTAACCCAACAACAAAAACACATACTGCTTACCTTAACCCAAACCTTCCTACACCTAACTACATAAACCATGATCCCTTCCCTTCCCGTAACTTTCTACCTCATAAGTACATTGTAAGAAAAAACTTGAAATGACAACGATACACACTTCCTAGACAAATATTTCCTATTTATGTCACATGCAATTCCACATTGGCCCACGGTTAAGCTACACAAACAAATGTCATGACATAAATTGGTTTACATAATTATATTACGATAAATATTTGATTTGTGGACTATAATTTGTTAAACTTTAGAAGGGACCATTTGAAGAAGGGTGCAAAATATAAAAGCAAATGGAGCTTTGTGGATTGAGTTATGCTAGTTGGATTGTTTAACCTTTAATAAATACATAAATTTGTTTTTAAATAATATTTTAATAATATGAATTCAAGTAAAAGAGACATATGTGGTGTTGTAACCTTAAGGATATAAATGACCAATATATAAAAATTAATAACTAGAAAAATGAGATTATTTTCAAATCTACACATCACCGAAAGCAACCCTATGGCTTCCACATGTTGATGGAACAATTGGATGTAAGCTTGAGCTTCATCCAAATCCATGAAGCCCATTATTGTTAACTCAATGGATTATTACACAACACAAAGTGCATTTTCACACCTCTGTGTTAGTATGACTTTTTATGTTGGATGATGGTATTATAACTTAAGTATTATGAATTCTTTTCAAGTTAGTAAATTATGAGCATATTGAATAAGTTGCAATTTTTTGGATCATTTATATTTCAGTTGTTAGTGTTTGTGTATTTACATTGTCTAGTTCTATCATTGAAGTAGGATTGTTTTACAACTACTCAAGGTCATGTTAATTTGGTTGCAAAATGGATAGTACTCGACTAATAGATTTGAATATTTTATCATAGAAAGGAGTTGGAAACCAACCATAACTCTACACAAACAATAATTATAGATGAGAATTATGGAGCAAATGTAGAATCCAACTATAACGTGAAAAATCTAAGAATGTATTAATATTGAAGGTTAATTTAAACCTCTAATATTAGCACAAAACCAACTATCTACCAATAAAACACTTAACATTCTAAAGTTAATTTACCATGTTGAATTGTCATGTGACAAGGCCAACTATGCCTAAAAACTTAACCTTCCAAAATTTAGTCTACAAGATCTATTGTTATAAACAAAAACTAGAGAGAAGTGTTTCAATATTCTTTTGCATTGTTTTAATGGGGTTGTTGATAATTAGTTTGTGCATATCTATCTCTCTCATATTTAGAATCTAGCACCAAATTATTACATTATTACTTTCCAAAATCTAGAACAAATACTAAAGTGTATTAATGGATTGTCCATTGAAGAAGCACCGCAAGCACAAATTTAAAAAATTTCAACACTGGCCTCGTGCAACACATTAATTAATCGATACGTATGGTTTTTGATCCTCGAATTGTTAGTGTCATTCATGTTTGAGTATGGAAACCCTCTCACAACGTCAATGTGTGTGTCTAGTCTAACCATGCCAAATTTCAGTCCATGCAAGCACACATTTAAAAAATTTCAATGTTGGCCCCATGCATCACCTTAAATAATCTATAGGTATGGTTTTTATGCTCGAATTGTTAGTGGAAGTCATGTTTGAGTATAGAAACCCTCCCACAATGTCAATGCATGTGTATAGTCTAACCATGCCAAATTTCAATCAAAGCAAGCACAAATTTAAAAACTTTTAACGTTGGCCCCATGCAACACATTAATTAATCTATAGGTATGGTTTTTGAAGCTCAAATTGTTAGTGTCAGTCATGTTTGAGTCTGAAAACCCTCCCACTATGTCAATGCGTGCATCTAGTATAACCATGCCAAATTTCATTCCATGCAAGCACAAATTAAGAAAAAATCGACGTTGGCCCTGTGCAACACATAAATTAATCTATATGTATGGGATTTTATGATCAAATTGTTAGTGTCAGTCATGTTTGAGTCTAGAAACCCTCCCACAACGTCAATGCATGCATCTAGTCTAACCATGCCAAAATTCAGTCCAAGCAAGCATAAATTAAAAAAAATTCAACGTTGGCCCCGTGCAGCACATTAATTAATTTATATGTATGGTTTTTGATGATTGAATTGTTAGTTTCAGTCATGTTTGAGTTTGGAAACCCTCCCACAACTTCAATTGTTGCGTCTAGTCTAACCATGCCAAATTTCAGTCCCTGCAAGCACAAATTTAACCATGCACCCATCCACTCAACCTATAATGTAATATCCTACACCATGGATGTCATGGTCATCACAACCAAATCAACCAACTAATTGGTACCCAAAATAGAGAAATACTTACCCAGGGAATTAGTTCCCTCACCCACAGTTTCAATAGCCACAACTGCAACTCCCTACAAACCCTACACCAATTAATGTACCATTATGACCTCAGTTGCTTGCTCAACCTAATCCTAACCCCAACAATAAGGCAATGCAGCGAATTGAACCATTTAACATGCCAAATTATTCTATCACCCCTATCCCATGCAATGAATTACATCTACGCTTTAGGAGGGTGGTGGAACCCATTGTCATTGAGGATTTTCCATCCCCTATGACTGAAGAAAGAATCCCTGAATGGGTGGAAATCGCAATCGGTACAACAATCCCCATTCTCGAGGATGTTGAAACACATGCTGAAACACCTTCTGAAACACCTGTGGAGACATACATTAGGAATTACAAGCCTATGACAGTTTCCAAAGGATGGGTTATCCTAATAGACTGGATGAGATGTCACTTAAACTGTAGTTGGTGTCTAAACCTTTTAATAGATGGAAACTTGAATTTGTAGGGCATATTAACATTCCTTCCAAACAAAAGGTTTACATTCTGGTTTGCACAGACTACATGAATAAATGGGAGGAGGCCACAACCCTAGTGAGAGATACTGATCAAGCTATTGTGGATTTCCTGTTTGAAGAAATATTCACTCGCTTTGGGGTGCCCAAGGAAATAGTCACAAATGGGGGACCACAGTTTGTATCTCGTAAAGTTGAAGCCCTCTTGCATAAATATCATATCCAACATAGGATAACTTCACCTAAATCCCTATTCTTACTAAAGCTGTAAAGGGTCATCATAGGGATCGGTTTGAAATACTTCCTGAAGCACTATAGGGATATAGATCTACATGGCACAATGCCATAGGGCTCTCTCCTTACGAATTAGTGTACAGGAAAAATGTTGTCTTCCCTGTTGAATTTGAGATTAAAACTTTGAGAACCGCTTTAAAAGTAAACATGGATTTAACAGAAGCCCAAAAGGACCATTTGAATCAATTGAATGAGCTCGATGAGAATTGTGTGGCTGCTGTAGATCATACTTTAGTGATTCAACAGCAACTCTCCAAGTGGCATGATAGGTTTATCAAGAAAAATGTGTTCCATGAAGGATACTGGGCCTTATTATATGACTCATGGTTCAAGTCGTATTTTAAGGGGAACTTGCACACTAGATGGTTGTGACCATAAAAAGTGCACACAGTATTTGATAAAAAGACTGTACGATTGACCACGATTGATGAACAACATATAACACTATTTACCGATGGTCATCGGCTGCGACTCTACCATAAGATGCTCTCAAAGGATGCATTTGCTTCTCATGTTTCTTTTGATGCAAATTGTCAATTGGTACAAGAACAGGGGTCTGAGTCATGTTCCTAAAACTCTTTAATATTTTGCATATCTTCCATGAAGATGTATATAAATAAATGAGTCATTTATCGTTCTATTTTTTGTATAGTTTTATCGATGGTTCAATAATTTTTTGTCGCGTCGGCTTGATGGGTTTTGTGTAAGAATTGTGTGTAGAGATAGGTACAAAGCTCCCAAGAAGAAAATAAGCAGTCATAATGAGCCAATCGATTGAAAATATGATAATTGGTCCTCTACAGATTGTTGGAAATGATTGGCAAGGGGAATTGTTGTGTTTGGACAAGGATATTGAATTTCATTTGGGCATCGCTAGATTTTGTTCCAGTTGAAACTCTGTCAATATTACCACTTTTTGCCGAAACTCCACCATATTTTCCGATGAAATTCCACCAACTTTTTGCTGAAACTCCGCCAATCTTAATGTTTTTTGTTGTAACTCTACTAGATTTTCCATCAAATTTTTGCTAACTTTTTACTAAAACTCTGCCAATCTTACTGTTTTTTGCCGAAACTCCACCAAATTTTTCGTCGAAATTCCGCCGACTTTGTGATGAAACTCCGCCAATCTTACCGCTCTTTGTCAAAACCCCACCATATTTTCCACCGAAATTTCGCCAAATTTTTGTTGAAACTCTGCCAAACTTACCGCTGTTTGCCAAAACTCCACGAGATTTTTCATTGAAATTCCGCCAACTTTTTGCTGAAACGCCACCAATCTTATTTTTTTTTTTTTTCCAAAATTCCACCAACTTTTTCGCCAAAATTCCACTGACTTTTTTATGAAACTCTGCCAATATTACCGCTCTTTTCCGAAACTCCACCAATTTTTCGATCGACTTTTTGATGAAACCCCACCAATCTCTTGGCTGAAACACTGCCAGTCTCACCTCTCTCCCACCACCATATTTCCAGTTTTTTTCAGACATTAATGGAAACCATCGTCTTTCCTCGGGACCAATTAGAATGTGTGATGCAAGATGGTCTGAGGGAGGTTTTGAATGGATTGGCAAGTGTTCTCACATTGCTGGTTTTAGCAGCTTTGCTACATTTTTAGACAAAAATGAGGAAGTCGATAATTTGACAAAGTTCCCACCTACAAATTTGAAGCAATTATGGTATGGATAGATTCGATATTTCTGTTTGATGAAGTCTTTTCAAAGTTATTAATCCATGTGATCAGGTACACCTTCATCGATCAATTTGACAGTGAAATTGGTCCACTCAGTGTTGATCATGAATGAATATGTCACCACCTTTGCAATCGAACAAATATGTCACCACCATTTTGTATTTATTATCCCTCGCCACCCCGCCACTCCATGCATTAACCGATTGCATGATCTTGTCCCATGATTACATTATATTTATAGAAATAGCTAACAAATCCCCATTGTTTCATTGTCGTTTCTGTGTACTGCAATCTCAACATCTGAATTTGGAAGTTTCTGTGTGCACAATTTGAGGACTGCTGAAGGAAGTTAATATGGGGGGTTTTGTAGTTCTACATGAGCCTACAACAATAAATGCCTTGCATTGGAACATGGAAGTCTTGGAAATATTTGAAGAGGTAGGATGGATGGCATATTTTGAGAGACTGAATGGGTTCCACGACAGAATGGCACTGCAATTTTCCCAGAATATGGTAGGGGACCATTTTGAAGTGGAGGGACTAAGAATTGATGTCTCGGAGCATGTTCTAGCAGAGGTAACAGGATTGACGACGGTTGGAAAGAGATGGTTTGTTAGAAAGGTTTTCAACTGAAAGGAAAAGGAGGATTTCATCATGGCAGGAGAGAGAATTCAAACCAGGGGACGATGAATAGAATTGGAGACCCTGCCTCAGCCATGAGATCATGTTGCAATTTTCTTGAATAAGTATGTTACCTACGAAGGTAGGTATTGTGTCATCTACGCTTATGATGTTGTGTTAATTTATCACTTATGCCATGGAATCTTGATCAATATGATTTGTTGCTTAATGAAAAACCTACAAAACATGGCACATTATGCATAGAGGTATCAACACCCCTAGGATTCCATCACTAATCATTGTCTACTCAAACTCCTAATAATTAGAACCCTGGAGTGAATACATTTGTCTTGGGGGCAGTTTGTTGCTGGGGCTGTAGTAGGCCATGTGGCCGTAGAAGAAAGTGATAATAGAAGAGAGGGGGAAGATGATCAACTAAGGCTGTTTGGACAGTTGGGGGGAGAGAGAAGAGATAGGGAATCAGGTGGAACATGAATTAATCAGGAAGGAGAATTGGGGGAATCCATGACTGTAGAAGGGATTCAAAACATAAATCCTCGACAGCCTACAGAAAGTTCATTCCAATAGGTAGAATTCAATGAAGAAGAAAGGAGAGAAGGGACTAGAAATCAGGCAAGAACAGGTTTGGAGATCAAAAATCATGTTAATCCAGAATAAGTTATCGATCCGAGGGTAGAATAATCACATAAGGATTATTCTACTTCTCTAGTTTCATAGGAGGTTGAGATACTCATGAAGGGTTCCTCTCTCCTTGTGCTACAGAAAATTAAGAGGAAATTGTGCACTATAAATAAGCCATCCTAACTCTTAAGGAAAATGAGGACCCAATCTTTTGTTGCGGCAGAGGCATTAGGAATGACAAGAAGACATTAAGGTTCTAATTTTAATACCATGAAAACTCCCTGAAACAAAAGAACCAGGGGGTGGTCCAACTACTGTTGACCCACAAGAACCTATTGTAACACAGGGGGAAACTTAAACATAAACCTCTCTCCTGGAAAATGATTTGTTCAAACAGGGCTTGCAAGGACTGAAAGAGATATTAAAGAAGAAGACCGATCATAAATTGGGCACATTAGAGAAAGTGGTCTGTTAGAAAGAAAATTTACCCCCTGTCTCAGAAGATATGGAGCTTGAGAATCTTGTGTGTCCAAAATGTGGATATATCTTTGGAAACATGGGATATAAAGTCATGGTCACGAGATTGTCATCTTGGAGACTTGCACAGTTAAGGAAAGAAGAATTAGTGTTGAAGGTTGTACAGGATCAAAATACGAATATATCCTTTTCAATCGTGGAGAATGAGGAGCTCTAGGGTCAGGAAACTGAGAACAACACTACATGGGAGATGCCAACTTCAGACCAGGGAAGGAAAGGATTAGAAGAAAAATCATCATAGTCATAGGGGATTGTTGAAACACAAGAAACAACAATCCCAGAAATTACCGGGGCCATTGATTAGGAAAATTTGCTACAGCTACTGGAAATTGTTAAAACACAAGAACCAACAATTCAAAAAGGAGAATTTGCTGAGGCTTCAAAGATGGTAGGTCAAGAATCAACAGCTGAAACACAAAAAATGGCTGCTGAGACACAAAAGTTAGCTGCTGAAACACGAGAGTTGGCTACAGAAACTCTAGATTTAACAACTCAGGAGTAACCTTCACCTCAAAAAACTGATGTTGGAACAAGAATACATGAACCTTTGTAGGTTATTGAGCTGGATGACGATGATGAAAAGGCCTAGGAAGAAATAAAAGACATTTCCCTATTAAAAGTTGAATTAGAAAAGTGAAAGTATCGAGCTGGCCTGTGTGAGGAGGGTATGACCCCCCTACCTTTATATAGGAATATTGTCAAAGAAATCAGGGAGAAATGGGCCAAGGAACTGACTTTCCAAATATTTTGATGGGAAAAATTATAGGAAGAACTGAAAGAGATAAAAAAGTTTAAGACCATGTAGAAAGAGAAGAATCAAATGTATGATTTGGTTCAAGAATTATTGAGTTGTAGGGCCCCATCACCATCCTTTTAAGTCTTCCTCTTTGAACAATCAAGTTTATTTAAGTTGAGATCCATTAAGGAGGGGAGACCCTACCAGTTTGTTACATCTTCCCAGTTTTTAGATGCTTTTGCTCAGAGCAACTTCTCTGAGCAAAAATTACTTTGTGAATTGTAATTACAAAAACTAGCATGCTTCATGGACCGATAATCTAATCCTGTTCCACACATAGGAGATATCCATTTGACAGAATTTTCCTTCTTTCTCACCAATTGGATGAGATGGTGGCATGCCTCTCAAACTATTCGAAGGAATGAAGACAATTCTACCCTCTGGATTTGAGGGGAACCATAGTGCCATGAAGATATATTTCAAAGGAAAAAGAAATACCTCTACTCTCCCCATAATATTAATCAAATAGAAGCACTCCATCAAGATTTCATCTATACCTCTGCTAAAATTATATCACAACAAGAACCTTATGCAACAAATGAGAGTAAGTTTAGATGGGAAGCCTCTTCAGAATCCATGAGGATAAGAGACATGTACTATTTCGAAAATTTTAAGTATGGCTTGTCTTGGGTACCTGAGTATATTAAGTGTATATAGTCATGTGGTCCAAGTTGTCTAGGGCTGAGGTTTAGATTTCCACTTATATGGTTTCCCGAGGAGTACAAGAGTGTCTACAAGTTAACCAAAAAGAAAGAAAGGGTATGTTGGGAAAAGTTGGTTTCTTGCAAGGGGTTTGTTAAACTGGGAGCCAAATCTAAGACCTCCTTCAACCTTACCAACCTCCACAGAAAGAGCTTTGATTGAGACTCGTATTCATATTCACAGGATTTTGTTGCATGAGGACATGCAATTGGATAGTTGGGGGGAGATGTTGGGCCCTGGAAATGCTCTTTTTGATCACTCCTTTTATGTTCTTTTCCCCTATTTTTATATACTAATGTGAACCAATATTATATGTTTTATTAAGGAAGAACATGTTTCCAACAAAGTATAATTCATTATTGCTTTGTTTTATTAATTCCTATAGTTTTACCTGTGATTATGATTTTGTTTCCTAATTAGCTAACTTGTGATGAATTTATGAAGCAATCGAGACTACAGGAAATTTGGGTGTATCATCTTGTTGAGACATAAGGGTAATAACAATTCACGATCAGTTGTTACATCCCCAAGGTTCATGTTCATTACTTTCCGAAAACAACTCGAGTTACCTTCCACATGGTCAGCAGAGACTCCTGCGGTATTGATTCAATTCTAATAATCAAAGATGTTAATTTTATGAAACATATTTCACTTGAATGTAATTATTAATGAAACCTTTTATGTTGTAAAAATTATGATTCAACATCCTGAAGATATTTAATCTTCATGGCTTCCTGAATTAAGAGGATCTAGGACTAGTATTTAAAGGAAGACAAGATGGTTCACATGACTAGGATTATTTTGGAAGGAAGGCTTGTGACAATGGACGTGGAAAATTCTGTAACTGGAATTCATCTTTAATGAAAGTGGCGTTATCTTCTTAATTTACTCTGTACTGATTTTTATTAGTTCCTAGCAACATCTATGTTAGAAGTCAAGGGCCCACCTTCTCTCAGAGTTGTTGAGTTAATTAGTTTCTTATTTCTTCTATTTGATTTTTTGTGTGGAATCGTAATTAGAATTTCCTTTGTTGTTCTAAAATAGTGTGAATATTAAGCATAGGATTTTTGAGTTTAATTTCCTTGGTGTTCTGAAATAGTTGATTAATTGAATAGCATATAGTTTTCTTTCTGCAAGTGTATGATTGATCATTGTTGATACAACTATGCTATGATACTATGTTCCTTATCTTTTGAGGACTGCCGATCTGATAATGGAATATGAATTTCTAGAGTAGGAAAGTTACTCTCCCTTATGATTAAACCTGGTGATCGTTGTGCATAAATTTCTCATGGTAGTGATTTTGGATTTAACTTCTTGCAAAAGAAATTTAATTTATTTCTGAAGCAGACCTTCCTAGAATTAATTTAGTAGAAGGATTGAGAACTCTTTAATCTCTTGGCGATTGAATTAGTGTTGAATTTGGATTAAGCAGTAAAGCAGAGCATAGACTGAAAAATTAGGAATATTTTGTAGTTTAGTTGATTAATCAGTTACTGAATGTTTATGCATAGATTTTGTGTGGTTACCTTTGAACCAAACATATTTCCCTAGGTTGACAATGAATATTGAGCACTCTGTTTATTAATCCATTAATGAGAAATTATAGTGACCAACATGTACCATATATTAAGTGTATTTAATTTCTAGTATAGCTACCAAGGATCACATTGGAGTTACAAAAAACTCCCTTATATTTGATTATAAATCAAAACAGGGATATTATGAGCTACATCCAAAATTATGTTGGTCTTTGAATCATTTTGTTGTTGACAAGTAAAGGAGAAATTTCAAACCTTGCACCTCCAAACAACAAAGTTAATACTTGATGCTTTTACAAATCTATGATGTCGCAAATAAATCACATTAGAGATTTAGTGGGTCTAGTCTGACCATGCCAAATTTCAGTCCAAGCAAGCACAAATTAAAAAAAATTCAACGTTGGCCCCGTGCAGTACATTAATTAATCTAGATGTATGTTTTTTAATGCTCGAATTTTTAGTGTCAGTCATGTTTGAGTCTTGAAACCATCCCACAGTGTCGATGCAAGTGTCTAGTCTAACCATGTCAAATTTAAGTCCAAGCAAACACAAATTTAAAAAAATTGAACATTGGACCAGTGTAGTACATGATCAAGCATGTCATTTTCGTTATCATGTTAATTGTGCATTGCCTTACTGAGATTCTCTTTGTTTCAAAAATAATTTAATATTCTCTAATGAACAGGGCCAACCACGTGAAGGTGGAAGCTCTTATGCACCCCCCCCCCTCACATCACTCTCGATTCCCCAAAACCCGACAAAATCTATGTAAAAAAAAATTTGTGTTTTTTGTCATACTTAAGAAGCAATGTCTCTAATTACAACATATCCCAACATACAAGGAAAATGGAAAAAACACTAAGAAACAATTAATTTATATGTACCAATAAAGTTCAATAATTTTATCGCATTGTTAAATCAAAGAATATAGAGTAGATATATTAAGGCATCCCTCATACATTTCAAAGGACTTCATCATCTTTTTCATCCAAGTCATTATCTGTATCATCCAATCTAGAGTCAACATTGTAAGGATTGGACATATCATCGTCATCATTGCTGTTACTGATGATCATCATGTCATCGTTGATACCATCTTCATGGAAATTGTCTTCTACGTCATCTGATTCAACTAATTCTTTGACATCTTCTTCTAGAACATGATCATCTAACTCATGTTGATCATCTTCAACATCATCTTCTTCTTTAATACCATCTTCATTACCTTCCTCTACCTTATACTTTACCGTCCTTCCCCTTGGATCGTGTCTCACAACAATTTACCAACCCCCTCTACCTAGAACCTCAGAGTAAAATAATTGTTCACATTGTCTTGGAAGACCATAGGGCTTTGTTCCTGGCTCAAACAACCTTGTATTAACCATGGTAAATCCATTATCATGTTCAATAATAGTTTTATTAAAATCATGATGATTCAATCATAACCTATACCATTTGAAAATGAATAGAACTACCTTAAAGGATTTAAAGTCACACTGAATAATATCTTCCAAACACCCATATTATCGATTTTCTAAGATTTCTGGATGTCTGTCACTTCTAGAGGAAACATTGGTCACCTCAAAGACTGCATATATCCCAAAATCTGATGTTTTCTTTGTTTCATCCAACTTTTTGATGCGATATTTACAACCATTGCACCACATAGCCTTATGGTGTTTTACCTACAACAAACCATACACATAAAGGTTACATCATGATACATTTATGATTAAGTGCATGTTTATGCCCTACAGGGAAAAAATCAACGTGTACATCAATATGTTTGCAAAAAAAACAGATAGTGTGGTTGATTTATATGCTTGCCTGCTTATCTTTTAAACCATATGCTAAATCGATTTCCCTTTGTGTAATATTGGTATCTCTCATTGCGATATGCTACTTTAACCATTGAAACCAAACCTTCCCATGATATTCCATGACCATATTGTTCACATCGTTCAATCCATACCTTCATCTAGTCAATATTGTTTGTGATGTATAAATGAAGTGCATCCCACTCTCGACCAACTGTTTGATGAAAATAAAATTAAAATTCAATAGAAATGTATATTCACTTAACAAAGTATACACTTTTAATTGATGCATATTGAATATTAAAAATAGAATATGTATGATATATAGATAAAAATCAATGGTCAAATGTATTATATTAAGTAATCTCCACTAGCTAATAATTACCTTTCACCTAGGGTGGAAGGGGGGGACGGGTTCTCATTACCTCCGAAGGAAATCAGGAAATGTGCTATTCTTGGGGCCTAGGGCATGAATCAAATAGTGTGTCTGAAGCTTTGTCCCCCTGGCAGGGCCTTCTTCTTGCCAAAACTCAAGTTATCAATGAAATCACGGTTATTGGAGACTCAAGACTTGTCATCCAAGCTCTTTCGACCAGCAACCCTCCTACCCAACTGAATATCCATCATCTGCTAAGGAAAATTCAAATTATTTCCACCTCCTTTCAGAAATTGACTATTTTCACGTCTTAAGGAAGCAAAAACAACTTAGCATACCTGGCTATGAACTATGCTTCCGGTCTCGGAAAAGGAGTTCTCACTTTGAACAACATAAGGTCCTATTGTCCTATCCCTTAGCACCCAGGCCTTTTCTCCTAAACTTTATTGTCATATCCCTCATCCTTACTCCCCCTCTCCGAAGCCCCTTTGGGCCAACAATTGGGCCCTCCACGTGGCCTCTTCTCATGGAAAGAGACTCCCTAACTCATGGCATTAGGTATATGCATGTGAAGGCACATGGGCTCAAGCATGCAACATGTGCATGGTTAAATGATATGGTCTGTTCGAACGCACAAAACTGATTCCTCTCCAATCTATTTCTCATCAGCCATAAGTGGCTTGCTCCTAGACCCTTCCTTTCATGTACACTACCTGAGATCTTATGTCCTACAACATCAATGGATATGACGCCGAAGGTGAAGGGTGGTATTAAGCAGGGTGGTGGATTTCCCTGTCTTCCTCAACGTTGGATTATTTGCAGACTTGTTGGATTTACAGGGGTTGCAGGAACTCTGATAATTTTATCTCCCATGGACATTTCCTCAGAATCTACCGCGTCCTCTCCTCTGGCTCAGAATGTGGAAGTTGATATTCGAGACACAAGAAAGAGGACGAGGAAGATGAACCACCTGCTGAACCGAATGGATATAGAAGGAGGTCGATGTTTGGAGACTGTGGATCAAGACATTTCCTAGGGGAGAAAAGAATTCGACTTCTCAATCAAGCAGACTGAACATGAGCTCATGAGGTTTCTTGCAGAACTCGAAATCAAACTGGAAAAAATGGAGCTCAAGGTTGTAAAGCTGGACGTTGCGGCTAGACCAGGATCCTCCTCTCGTCACGCTGGAAAATCTTATTAATCCATGTAGTCTCTGTTTTTTTGTTTTTAGCACTTCCTATACATAGCTGTTAATAGTTTCTAGCATCTAGTTTCTTTATGAAACTCTCAAAGTGTAATAATTCGAACAATATGGATTGATTTTGGTTTGCTAATTGTCGCTTCCTCAAGGGAATCTGAAATCTGTGGCTACTCTTCAGTGGTTACACCATTGCTTATTAATATATTCATTTTGTCTTAAAAAATAAGAATAATTACCTTTCACCTTCCTTAATCTACCTTTCCCCTTTGGGTACTCCCCTTCAAAATTGTTATTGGAGTGCGGATCACAAATATGACCTAAATTGAGCTTTGACGCTAATTTAGGAAGATATTCACTAATATACATCATGTTTTGGTATACCATATATCCCTCCATCATAGAACCCTAAGGACATGCTCGTTGTCTAACCAAACCTTTCAAAAATTTCAAGTGCCTCTCAACCATCCAAATGGACCTTGAGTGTATAGGCCCACACAATTCAATATCCTCAACTTGGTGTATGAGGTAGTGTTCTTGTGCATTGAAAAATCCCAAAGGTAGATGCTTCTGCATTTTACACATGAGACGAGGAATTTCTCCCCTACAATACTTTATATATTATTTATGGATTTATTTAGATGACAACCATATACAAGTGATGCAAACCAATCATGAGATTTAACAAAAAAACATTATATTACATAACATGAATTAGTGCACAAAAATCAAATATAATTTCTACAATGAATTAAACAAGCACTAAGTGCATGAAAAAAATCGTTAGTTACCTCATGTATTTCCCAAGATTATATATAACTTGTTTGACATTTTTGTTGAAGTTGTCAGGGAGAAAGAGAGGTAGAACATACTGATATACAAATCATTTCATTTTTTTTACAAAAAGTAGACAAAAAAATACCAACAATATTCACTAAAATAAAAAAATATAGCAATAATTATATGCATACCATAATAATTACCTTCCTGAAGATATTCCAATCATACGTTTTCAGCCCCGCAAAATCACCTTATTTGTTATGATATTCTTCATGTTCGAACAAAATCTGGTGGAAAATTTAATTTTTCGCATGACTTCTTTTACAACATTACTTTGTTGCTCCGTTAACATCCATGGAAGTGAGTTTATATTAATTTGGTCTTCGTTGCTATGAAATTGAATGACATCTTTCATTGCACGGTTGGCTTCTTGAATGTCATTGCAAATTTTGACAATTTTTTATTTCTCATTCCTTCCACCCAATATTCATCATAATGTTTCAGCCACATTCTTTCTGGTATGCATTGTATCAAACAGATGAGCAATTTGTAGATGCTCATAGTAGGGAAACCTACTGAATTGTTTAGGATAACTTTTCATTCCTCATGGAATCCCCTTAATGATCATGACGACCATCATGAATCATAGGTTATAAAGAAATTACAGAAATCAGTGTCAATTATAGTAAACAATACATAATAAACAAAATTTCATAACATTTCATATACAATGATTCATACGTACCTTGACGATTTATATTATATTGCAACTTCCATAGGTGAGGTGCCATTCTCTACAGTTTTAATGCAGTCTCTTGCTTCCCATTGAACAATTTTTTTTCGGTAGTTCGATACCTATGATTCTTAGAGAGGAAGTCTATACTCATCAAACACCTCCTTTCCTAAACTTTTGGAACGACGAGATTTGATCTTAGGACCAAAAATTGGATGTGCAAATTTTCTATTTGTCTAAAGACCTACATAAAGAGAAGGATTATCTATGTAAATTATAATTATATATAAAATAAATGGGTTATTTAAAAAAAACCATGTGTGCATAATATATTAACTAATTCATAAAAATAAATGCAATCAAAGTGGAACTTGTAATTACAAACCACAAAAATGGGTTAACCCCGGGGCATAATGTATTGTCCATACAAGCATTGCATGGAATTGGAATTTCTTTTGTCATATTTTTCTAGATACATCATACATAGTGATTCCATTCTATAACTTAAGTAGCTCACCAATAATAGGTACGATATATACATTCATATCTTTAACTTGGTACTTATTTGATTGATTTGAACATATAAAATATATAATTATTACAACCATTAAGATATATAAATAATACACAACCGCAAAAGAAAAAATATATATGACATTATGAAACAAAATACGACAAGTGAAATGCCACTATATTAAATTTTTTTTTTTTTTTTCAATGTGGTTCACGCGCCGGCTTGACCGACGGGCTACGTCCACGGAAATAAATCAGGCGGGCCCACCCGAAGGGGCCTCACACCTTCGGCACACTTCATGCCTAACCCCAATAGCGTCAATGAGGATTGAACCCGTGACCTCTATACTGAGAGGCCTAGCGACGGGTGCTCAACCAATTGAGCTAACTCTTGGGGCTATTAAAAAAAAATGTTGTAGACACATACCTGGAATAATCATTGCCATCATTATGTGCTCCTTCTTTATTGACAACCATGGAGGAATGTTATTGTTGAGAACAAAAATAGGCCACGCCTAGTAAATAGATCTCTTCTTTTCATATGGATTGACACCATTTGCTACCAAAGAAAGCCCAACATTAGGAGGTTCTTCTTTAAAGTGTGTCCATTTTTCCTCCATATCTCTAAATGCAGAACCATCTGTAGGCATTTGAATAATGTCATCTTGAATTTTGTTCCATGCATGGTAATCCATAAATTGCGCTATGTTTTTGCACCTGAACAGTCATTGCAAATGTGGAATAATGATAATATAACGAAGAACCTTGCGAGGCACCTTTTTTGTTACTTGATCTGTTCGATATCTACTGATATGACATTCTGGTCATTCAGTTTCAAATTCATGCTGATTACAATATATAACATAGTCATCGAGGCATGCATGAATTTCTTCATACTGCATTCCAATTTCTTTCATGATGGCAGATAAATCTCGATATGTGAGAGGTAAAATATTTGAAGGCGGTAACAAAAATTCAGCTATCAAGCTACAACTAATAAAAATAAAAATCTAGTTAATATAATATGTAAACAATATTAATGAAACACATTTCATCTATATTAATTTGACTTATGAATTAACAATAATTTTATTAGACGAACAATGATAACCTTTAGCACGATCATATATATGTCATGGAATATATTACATACCTTAACATTCGTGTGACTGATGTTTTTGAAATACCATTCATAACCTTCAAGTTCATTATCAACAATATATCAGAGAGAATATTTTTGTTGGAGCCCTCATAAAGGGGTTCGTATGCCTTCTCAAGAAGAGGTAAATCATGAACACCATCAAAGTCATCATTTTCATGATCATGATCATCATAATCCATTCTTAGATTAAATGTGTCATGGATCAATGTATTTGTACCATCATCTTCAACTATGTTATCAGTATGATCATCTTCTTAAATATGATCATTAACTTGTTCTCCATTATTCATAGCTCCATGTTCCTCCAGTACTTGTTCTGAAAGCACGTCCTTTGGGTGATATGCCATAGGACGTCTCTCCTTTATAATTATATGAAACCATCAATAAATATTAGTTAATATAAGAAATATTAAAACAATACATACATTTACAAAATCAATCAATATAAAAGCATATATAATGCAAAACTTATAAATGGGCAATATTCATGTCCCTCCTCAGCATGTCCATGTTCCCTACAATGTTTTCTAGTTGTTGTGATATTTATTCTTCTCCTTTTAAATCCCCTGCATTGACTACATGGACAATAACATTTCCAATCACCCTTTATTTTCAGTCCATCCCACAATCTAGCAAGAAATTGTCGATTTTGTTCGTTTGGATCAGGAATATTGATATTTGACATTTTCTCATAAAGAGCTTGAATGAAGATTATCGATCTTAAAAAATCAAGCTCCACACTTCACTATTTTTAATCACAAAAACAATTTAAATAGTTGTGTATTCCTTTACGGAAAATTGTTCGTGCGAAGAATATAATTTCCGCATCTCGTCGCTTATCTGGCAAACATGTCAGAATGTGACCATAATTTATAGTTTTTAAAATTTAAAATTCATCGGATATCCGACGTTATTATCATAGCTACTGTTAACATGGAATTTTCGGATATCTGACGGGATCCCGATGGTAGTCGTCGAATTTTCGACGTCCGTCGGATATCCAACAATGCCATGTATCAATTAAAACAAATTTGATCAAAATTCATAATTTTAAAGGTTAAATCCGACAATGCAATGAATTTCGTCGAATTTGCTCGTCATATTTTATGTTCAAATTTTGTTGTGGCATGTCTGCTACAAGTGAGTCGATGTAGATTCAAAAATGTCACCCTCGCATGTGTGGATACCTTATTAATTTATAGCTTTGGGGAGAAACCACCTTGGTTTCCATAAGTGGTAACGCCTAACAAGCTCATCAATATTGAAAAAGTTCCTTGGGGAGGCGTTATCAGTCAAACTTCTCCATGTGCCCCCAATGGTTTTGGGGGTAACGCCTCCTTGAGACAAATTTATTCGAGGCACACTTTATTGGCACACTATCAATCATAGTTGTCGATCTTCCACCCATTTTTTTAGTTAGCTTGTCTATGTATTGACTAATTTCTCTCGTGCTTTAGTGGAGTGTCATCAATATGGGCTATTGATCATATGTTGATGGTGTTCTGCTCGTACATTTTTTCTCTCCACTTTGTAGCACTTGTTCATTGACCCCTAATCTTCCATTGTTAATCTCCATTGAAGAGTCTCTTCCTTAACTCCTAGGAGATAAACATAAAATTATTCAACATTAGGCATTCCTTTGGACTATTGAACCCCTGCCAAGTCCTGAAAATTCTTGGGGATAGCACCATGCAAGTTGGACATGTAGTGGAAACATGCCCATAGTGCCCATGCGTCTTATCGATCAATCATTTGCTTACTGAAACGTTGGAATATCAATCAATCCTTTTGCTCGCTAAGATTTTGTTGTAGTAAGTGCGGTTTTGTTAACTTGGAGCTCAGTTTGGCTACTAATGATTGTTGAAACACTCAAGATTTACTTTTGTTATGCTTTGTCAACTATTACCCTTAAAAAATTTGTGTTCTTTATGCGCAATGTTATTAGCTTTATATTGGTATATATATATATGAATGATTATTCAACATACACATATTGAACGGCCAAAATTATTCCATTGATGAAAATATTTTGAAAAAAGTATGGTTAATGTTGCAGCTAAATCGTATAATAACAAATATGTAATTTTAAAATAAATCTAAAAATAACAATATGATGTAATAACAAGATTCATGTTTACCATGAATGATTTTAATACATAATAAGAGAGCAAGGCTTTTAAAATATTTAACCTAAATATTCATAATCTTTACACATCTTTGATAATCGGTGATCCATGCCCAAAATCCTGAAAATAACCATATCTATATATGATTATGAGAAAAAAATGGCTTCCATATCGTTCGTTTGGATTTATAGAAATAAATAATCAATTCTTATACCATGCCCCCACCCCCTCTTTATCTCTATAAACTAGTGCCACAATGTGGCTAAGTCCCTGCCGTAAAGTCAAACTTGATATTAGAGAATTTTGCTATAACAAAATTATTATATGTACAATGAGGTTTTCATATAATAGAATTATTGTATGTACGTTGAGGTTAATTATATGTATAAAACTGTATAAAGTATTCAAAAGTAAAACATGATGCTCAACATTTGTTTTGCTGAATAAAGTAAAACATGATGCTTAACATTTCTTTGCTCCTTTGACCTGTAAAACAGAAGATATGAATCGATCATTTCTAGCATAAATATTTAAACAAAGCAAGATTCAAAAAGAAAAAGAAAGTGTGCTAAATAAAGTATGCTATATGGAATTTTGAGACTTCAATTAAGACTCACACTTCTTGTTGTAAGAGTCCATATATAATATATATATATATATATATAATGAGCTCAAATAATGTAAAACTTGTCGTTCTTATGTTTATTCCAATACATGTGTTTCTAGCTGGTAACAACTATTCTTTATCGAATTATAGATGCTTCTCGCCAAAAAGGTCCTTCAACCAACATAATTAATATATATATATAATTTGTTTGCATGTGTTGTATATAAAATCATCTTTAATAAAGTGATGTCATGACATAATTAAATAAATAAGAAAAACGGATTTGTAGGGTGATGAGGATTTCAAAATTTTATTGCACGATTATATTTTGTTAGACGTGGTGGTTAGTCGCTCTGCATGCTACTTTGAAAGTTCAAAACAAATCCTGGGTGATTTTTCTGAGCAATGTATATGGTATTGCAATTTTTTGTTCTTTAGAAGAGGTTACAGGTTTTGTGAATATTTTGAAAAATACTTCAAAGGTGGAAACATGTACAAATAGTGACATTTGGATGGCAATCGCACGGATCCTGGATGTAAAAAGTCTTTTAATCTTTAATCTTGGCATACGCAAATCACCATAAAGTATTGGTAACACGGAATATGCATAACCAGGGATGTTTTATTATTATTGATTTATGGAGGACATTATCTAGAAACTAATATGTTTATAGGACCTCGACGTTCCTTGGCTATGGGCTAATATGTTTATAGGACCTCGACGTTCCTTGGCTATGGCTATGGGCTAATATGTTTATAGGACCTCGACGTTCCTTGGCTATGGGAATTGGTTCAATTTTGCTCGAAGGATATTTATATCTCCACTTTTGGTAAGTTGATTGTCCATAATTGATCTTTTGTAATTTTATTTAAGTCAGAAAACAAATAATGATTGCAATTTGCTTAAAATATTCCATGAAGACAGACGGCATTTCTATAGGTTGAAAAGCACATTGGTATGTACAATGTCCATTAAAAATTCTAAATTTTAAACTTTCTCAACTCTTTCATTTGTTTTCCGGATTGATCTTTGCATCTCGGACAATGTTTTCACTATAGATGATTTTTTTTTCCAGATATATCATTGCATCTCAAACAATGTTGGAAGTAATCTAATTGAAACAAAAAAAGAACTTAGTAAATTGAAACATAAATTTGTATTATGGATAATTCTAAGCTTATAGGTAATATGTACTTAGTAAAGTTAATTATGAGGATTTTAATTTTGTTATGAGAGTAAGGATATGCCAAATACTATGTGATAATATCATAATATGACCCAAATAATGAATTTTTGCTAAATGTATTCTACTTGGGTTTACCGTCCATCGATGTTTTCTCTGCAAAAAAAATATGTTTTCTCTACAAAAAAATATGCCATATTCTATAGATGTTAACCGACCTCTTAGAAGGATTATTTTCTTTTTCTATGGAATTATTTGTCATAAGAGGCTTTTAATTTGATTGAAATGGAGGTCGCAATGCTTTTCTATTGGCTCTACCAGATATCTAGTACCTAAATGAACCAAACTATGCAAGAAGGAGGCGAATTCCTGAACGATGGGATTAAGTTCACATGCTATCCGATCGTGGGTTATAATAACTACATGCAATCCTCCTTCGGATGCTAGACTGACCCCAACATAGACCATGGTCGAGACAAACATATTCTTGGCTAATGCAAATCATTTGAAGGAAAAATGATATCATCTGCGGTTGGGATTCCAGAGTGAACACGAAGTCGCTTTTGAATCCCTTTATTCTCCTGATGACTAAACAAGATTGAGAGGGAAGGAATTATGTTTCTCGATAGCGATGAATAATTTATATCCGAATTATAACACATGAGGCACTGTCCCTCCTGGGAGATGGATAATATCTAACTTGACAACTGAAACGAAAGCAATAAATAAATACTCTTAAGTTCATATAGAAAGACCGACCACTGTACCCCATATGTTTTGATGAATGGGAACTTCAAATAAGAAACAATTTAGGATAATAACCTTTTACTTTAGCAAGTTGGGTGGGGAAATGTAGTATTGTTGATGACTGGACCTCAACCCGAAGGACTTTTGTGGGTTAGATTACTACAGAGGATTTCTGATGCATTTTTTATGAAAGAATGATCTGGGGTCCTTCAAATTATTGGACCTGTGGGTTACGAGCCCACAATATGGACTTAATGTGTCCATGAAAGAAAGAAAAAACATGCTCTATATTCAAGCACTCCAACGAAGTTGGAACCAGACATCAACAATGCCACTCCGATCGCCAATAATCAATCTCTACTGTCATAAAATCTTCCAGATCTCCCCCCTGTCATTCCTTTATGGTTCCCATCTTCATGCTAATACCCTATGCAATTGGGATTTGAAGAATTCCCGCTAACTACCAGTTCTTACCTAGACAGATTAATGATGGATTAAAACTTTGAGAAGGACTGAGTGGAGACTTTCAAATCCATTCATAAACTTTATCCTCTTCACACTTTTGCTGTAAGCAAGTCTCTCTGTAGCTTGGATCGTGAACACATAGGTAACATCGTTCTTCCTGTAATATATTGAATTAACGTCAAATCACCATCGATCCTTTCAGTGATTGATGTGTTATCTCCTAAATAAAATTAGTTTTCAATAGGTCAGACTCAGAAAATTTATTTTTTGCATAGTGATGAAGATTTCAGAGCACATTATGAAATATTTTTTTGTTTAATAAAGTTTGGAACACCTTGCACTCTGTTTTTTCCATAAAAATCAAAGTTTAGCTTTCGGTGGCTTAGGTGAACATCTCAATTGTTCATTAGCCACCGAAAAGCCCAGCTTTCGGCAGCTTAAAAATTGGATCCAGGACTACCTTAGCCATCGAAAGCTCAAAAATGGGAAAACGGTTGGCGCATCTGTCACAATCAACCACCGTCAGCATGAAGGGAACCACTACCAAGCCATTAACCGTCGAAATGACAGGACTTGCAATAAATCATGAGTTGGTAAAGAAGGGGTCATTATGAAACCGAAGTGACTGATAAAAAACCCAAACCCTCACTACCCTCCACTTGTCCCATGACTATAATCGAACCATCACAAAGCATTGATTTCCAGTTAGAATGATTACAGCACTGGCTATCTCACGGGTCTCATAAGAACTTACTGTCACCCTGCTCAAATCCCAATTTCCAATCAGCACCCTCTCCTCAATTCATTCCACATTTCCTGCATGCGTCCTCACTGAGCCAAGCCCTCCCTAGATCCAGCACTGTAATCTCCTTCCCCAGGGTTTGAATTTTATTTTTTGCAGGTACATAAGAGAAATCTAGAAAATGGAGAAAGGAGGAGGACCTGCCCTAAGACAGGAATTGGGTGACATTGGCTACCTTGAATCACACCCAGAGGTATGCCAACTTTTCAAAGACTCAAGCTGCTATAGGTTCTGTGAAAAAATTCAGGGATCCCATCAGCAAGTGGCAGAAGCCTTTGCTCTCTCCTTTGATGGCTCGAAGGCAGTGATTGGCAGAGAATAACTCCAGGTGGATGAGGCTCTAATAGCACAAGTAACAAAGCTCCCAAGGACTGGGGAAAACTGGTTCAAAACCACTATCACAAAGAATGTGGAATTCAGGTCTTACTTGAAGCTTGGGCACAAGAACATTGTATGGAAGAAGAGCATCCCTTCATCCTGGATTGAGGAGAAATGGAAGCATTTCTTGAAAGCAATTCTGGTCTATATAACTTGTGAGGGCACGTATAATAGGGTACTGATATACTATTTCAAGTTAATGAATCATTTCACTGGTAGGACCCATTGAACCTGCTTTTCTACCTACATAAGATCTTGACCAAAATGGCCCATCAGTTTAAATCCCAGCCCACCAATATTGCAGGCAGGCTATCCCATCATGGCCTGATCAAGCTGATTGTCCTTGAATTGCTGCAGAGAAGGAACATAGCCTGGACTTACTTCCTATTTTGGAATGAGTTTGAGACAGAATTGCAACCAGAAGACAAAAGGAAGTCTTCTTTAAGGAAGTCCTCCACTCCTAGGAGTGGTAAGAAGAAGAGGAGGGCCATCTCTCCAATTGAAGTGGATCGGGCCTCTCTAGTTCCTAAGACCAACAAAGCCAAGAGGAATCTGGATTTCAGTGAAAAAGGAGAGGAGATTTCAGCACCAAGCAAAAATATCCTCAAACTACCTTACTCAGACTCTGAGGATGAAGATGAAGAAGGAACTAACCTAGCAGATTAGGTTACAATAGGACAGGAGGATTTTCCATCACCTACACCAAGGGAGGATCAAGATGAACCGGTGGTAGAGGCTTCCTCCAATAAACCTAGATCCCATAAAATCAATCAGCTGCTGAGGTAGGTGTATGAGCTAGAAGTCTTGGGCAGAGAAATCAAAAGAACAAATGAGAGGTTAAACAGGAGGAATGTTGAATTGTATGACTCTCTGCAAGAGATAAAAAGAAAGTATACCAAGCTGGAGGAGAGTAATCTCAGGTTAAGGAAAGAGAAAGTAAGGCTCTACAGGAAAATCAGGCTGTCCAAGTTGCAAACAAGGAATTCTAACCCTCAGCCCGAATCTCACCAGAAGCTGGAAACCCTAGAAGAAGTGGAAATGAGCCTTTTTGGCCCAGATGCAGCCTATGACACTGCTGCCAACCCAAACCCTAGGCAGGTGGCAGATCAAAGGGACACAACTAAAGCCTTAAAATAGCAGGGTGAAGTGTGCTGGCAGTTTGATTAAAATTTTAAAACATAGCTTTCGGTGGCTTAAACGAACACCACAGTTGTTCATTAGCCACTGAAAACTGAGCTTTCAATAGCTTATAGACCCAGAATTTTGCTTTCTTAGCCACCAAAAGCACAGAACCGTGCAGAAAGGAATAGTTCCACACATAACTGACTTTTGTTGATCCAAACACCTCATGGATGATTTATAAGGTTGAAAAATAATTAAAGGCACCAGTATTTTGTCTCTGTTTAAGTTTTGAAGGTGCCAGCGAGGTGAATTAGGTCACAAACCCTACCTACTCTGACAAAGTGTGACTTGACTGCCAAATGGCAAGACTGAGTTCTACTTCAGTGTTCACTAGCTCTATTAAAGAGTTCGAGGAGTAAGAAGGTTTTAGAGTTAGGTAGATTGGCAGTTAAGATAGGATTTTGACCTATTTTTAGCAAACAATTATGATTATCTATTTTTAGTAAATTCGATCCACTTTTTCAGGATCTGAAATAAATTTTGTAAAGGCTATAAAGCCTGGGACTAATGTAGAAGCAAGGGTTCAATTTCAAATATTTTTATACACTTATTGTATTCAAGCTTCTCATGTGCTTTGTCACTTAATACAAGCTCTTTTGCCATTATATGTTCAGCTTTCATCTTCTTTTTGTTCTGTACTTGTGCTTGGATGTTTCATTCATGTTTATTCTGTTTACTTAATGCAAGATAACTATCATCCTATCTCTGTGTGGGTTATTATAATTACAAGTATCTTTTGCTTGTTATGATCATCCATTCATATGTGAGTGCCTTATGCGTGAATCTACCAGCATAGTGAGTTCTTCATCTATTCACCTTTATTACAAACCCTCTAAACATTGATAGTTAGAAGACTTGTCTATTTGATTGAGTATTATGCATGTCGTGAGTGAGTGAGGTCTTATTGGTCATCTAACTTGATCTATTGAGAAAACCATTAAAAATATTGAAGTTACCAGTCATCTTCGAGCTGCAACCTAGAAGAGTTTCCTGGAGAGCTAACACGATGGTCGATCTTATCCTCTCATTGAAACACTTCTACTCGTCCTTCACATCTGTTACATACACTTGTGGCCTCACGCACAAAAATTAACATACATACTCATTCATCCATTATTAATACACTCAATTCATAAATACACGCATATTTACATGGAATTACACACAATAACACCGAATTCAAATAGCGAAGAATTACTCTATTAAATATCAAACTTGATTACATACAAGGCCTTTCAGGGCTTGGCCTAATTTTTACATGGTGTAGGCTACCTTCAACTCCTACAGACTCACACTTTAAATAACAAATACAATGTGGATTGGATCACTCAAAGGATCTGATATATCCTTAACTAAGTCATGAATATCGCTAATACAATAAAAATATCATAACAACCCCACTAAGTTCAATCAATTCGCATCCTTTGTCCACGTTTGTCCACGCCCTTTCCTTCTGGAAGGTAAAAATGTGTTTGATATGGGACAGGGTCGATGCTTCTTCATCAGACTCCCACGATACAAAATTTTATGACCTCCTGGGCATATGTCTTGTGTCGTTGTTTCCATATTCAACCCGTCATCTTCCTTCTTCATGCATCACTGAGATTCTTCTCATGCCCAATTAGTGAGCTACAATCAAGATTCCCTAACACCTCATCAACTTTCTTCCTCTAGCTTGAACTTTTGGTGTCACAGGTTCACCTCCTCTGAACCTTTCGAGCATTCCTTTTCTCTTCTCTAGTTGTTGCACCTTCTCACTTAAGCCTACAATACTTTCAGGCTCTGATACCACTTGATGAAATATTGATTCAGGGTACTTCAAATTCTTGGACCTATGGGTTATGAGCCCACATTATGGACTTAATGCATCCATGACAAGAACGAAAAACAGGCTCTATATTCAAGCACTCCAACGAAGTTGGAACCATACATCAACATTGCCACTTCAGTCGCCAATAATCAATCTCTACTGTCATCAAATCTTTCAGATCTCCCCCCTGGCATTCCTTTATGGTTCCCATATTCATACTAATACCCTATGCAATTGGGATTTGAAGAATTTTCGTTGACTATTAGTTCTTACCCAGACAGATCAATGATGGATTAAAACTTTGAGAAGGACTTAGTGGAGACTTTTGGATCCATTCCTGACCTTTATCCTCCTCACACTTTCGTTGTAAGCAAGTCTCTCTGTAGCTTGGCTCGTGAACACACATAGGTAACAACGTTCTTCCTGCAATATCGAATTAACGTCAGATCACCATCGATCCTTTCAGTGATCAATGGTTGATCTTATCCTCTCGCTAAAAGACTTCTACTCGTACTTCACATATACGACATACACTCATGGCCTCATGCACACAAATTAACACACATATTCATTCATCCATGATTAATACACTCAATTCATAAATACACACATATTTACACATAATTACACACAATAGCACCGAATTCAAATAACACAGAATTACTCTATTAAATATCAAACTTGATTACATACAAGGCCTTTCAGGGCTTGGCTTGAATTTTACATGGTGTAGGCCACCTTCCGAACTCCTGTAGGCTCACACTTTAAATAACAAATACAATGTGGATGGGATCACTGAAAGGATCCGATTTATCCTTAACTAAGTCATGAATATCGCTAATACAACAGAAATATCATAACAACCCCACGAAATTCAAGCAATTCACATCCTTTGTCCATGTCTGTCCACGCCCTTGCTTTCTGGAAGGTAAAAATGCGTTTGATCTGGGATAGGGTCTATACTCCTGCATCAGTTTTATCAAGAAATTGGAGACCTACTTGGGTTTTAGTGAGGACATTGTCGATATAAAATTATTCTATTATCGCTCTCATCAACCGAATGCCTCGAGGTGGAATGAAGATGTAATGGAAGAGATTGAGCAACTGCTTCTGCTTGTAAGGCAGGCACTCTTCCATTGAGATAGCACCCTTTAATAATTTGGGAACCTAACTTACATAGTCCTCTATAATGTTAAAAAGGATCAATACACAACTTTGAGTATCTAATGGTCGACAACATATGATAGATTGTATAAGTTCAGAATATATGATCAAGTAGGTTAAGAAATCCATAAACCTTTTCTGGGAATTTTGAACAAAACTCAAGAAATTGGCTTAATCGGATTGCAAAATCACTATTCCTTAGCAACCTTTATGTTTGTTTAAGGTTTGATATTTAATCATACTCCATTAAGAGACCCATGATAAGAGGACATGAAGAGGATGATAATTGGGATGCTAATTAGCATCCAAAATAGTGCCAAATTTTAAAAAGAGACGCAAATAACGCCATTAAAAGCGCCATCTCATGGAAAAGCATCAACTTTGTTCAAAAAATGATGAAAATCACACTAAAAGTGATAGTGGGCACTAGAAAGGAAGCTAAAATAGACTCTAATCACAGGGTTTTGTTGTAGTGTGTGAAAATTTTGTAGTTGGAGCCTGGAGGTGTGGGGAATATGTAGTTGGCACTTGATACCTTAGAAAATAAAGGTCGGCAAAACATAATAAGTCTGAAAAATTTTAGACTGAAGGTTGTCGATGGCAGTGATGAGATGAGGCAGTGAGTTTATAGATATAGTTAGCAGAACAAAAACCAACGCTGCTGAAATTAATGCTAAATTAATGAGGAGCCCATGGATCTAGATATACAGGTGAAATAGATTGGATCCAAACTTAGGCTAAGTTGCAATGGCTCGACAATAATGCCTCAAACTAGCAGCCAATATAATTGTAGGTAAATGAATAATTAATAAATAAATTTACAAGCCATGTCCAAAACTTTAGAATAAACTATCACACATGCAAAAGTAAAATTTAGATTCATAAGAAGTCAACGCTGATTGAATACAATAGTACCCTGGCCTTCGGCAGGGACTAATAATGGGAGATAAAATATTCAAGTTCTTATTGATAAACTTATTTTCTTCATTGAAGGATATCAAACACAATTTATTTGAAATGTGATGATTCCACATGTATATTATATCTTTATAGGTAATTTGACATTTATATATTATATTCTCAAACATATCGAATAAGTTGCAGGTTTATCCTCTCATCATTGGCATATAGACCAGATTAATTTTCATGTTGAATCTCATCTGAGAGGAGTGAAAAATTGAAGTAAGAGTTGAAAGGGGGTGGCTGCTCGAATATCTCTGGTAGAATAAATGCCGTGTCGAGTTTATTGTATTTTTTGCCTCTTAAAGAAGGTGTATTCACCATCAATCAACAATTAAAAGAATGCATTAGACGAAGAAATGTGAACAACATTCAAAAGAAACCAAAATATTATGTCATTCTAGAGCATGTTTTAGATAAGCTAGAGGAGAAGAAACACATGTTTGGGATCAAGCTGGAAGAGATGATTTGTAATGTAAATCATTCAATTTTCTCTAATTTACATATAAATAAAATCAGATACAATGGCATGGGCCTGAAATATTTTGTCACTCCTCAAGAGGCGAAGTTGCTCCGAGATGGCATGGGCCTGAAATATTTTGTCACTCCTCGAGAGGCAAAGTTGCTCCCAAACTATGTATGATAAAGAAACATCTATATTTCCATTCTAAAAAAATTATTTACCCAATTGTATAGCCCAAGGATTGGATCAAATACACATACACCTGCTTTGTGCTTATGTTGCTTGTATTTGTTTTCACTTTTGTTCTCCGGTGAATGGGAAAATATCCATAAATTTGTTTTTGTATATTCTTGTTAGCACAATATTGAGTTTTTTTCGTGCACTTGTCGTATTAATTCATAAATTGTAAATTGTATATCTAAAAAATCTTGTTAATCATGAGTGATGAAACATAGAATTCCTTGTACCTAGGCCACCATTTGAAGCAAACAAAACAATCAAAATGTTTTAAGTATTTGTGCTCACAAAACTTAAACTTGCCAGCATTTTAATTATTTCTCACAATTAATTTTTCTATTCTCACACCATTCTTTTTTCTTTTTTTCATGCAAAGATTCGTTGTGTTTTTCATGTTTTTGAAAAAAAAAACACCAACTTCTATAGAGATTAGGTGTTTTTTTAACCTAGAAACAAAGAAACCTACTGTAAAAGTCACAAACGTTTAGGTTGTGCAAAGGGGTGCACAAAATTGTACATATGATGTATGAAAGGATTGCATCACCAAATACTTTGTAGAAGGTTTTGTTTTTTTATAGAGATGTCTAATCCTAGCAGTGAAAACTTCCTAGATTCCATATTAAAACTTGAACTTGGCAGGTTAGCATTTGAGTTTGTAGGTTAGTATATCCATGAATAAGAACTAACAAAGTCAACTTTCTTTTTACTTAATGTAGTTGAGGCAGGACTATAGCCCTGAAACTTACTCATTTATTAACTACATCTATAGGATCTAAAATATAATTCATTTCTTATATTACCACCGATTTAAAAACTAAGGATGCACCTTATTTTGTATTAGACTTATTTTGCATGTCCAATACAATGCATAAATTTATTTATGTGTGTGTGTGTGCGCGCGCATGTGTGTGTGTGTGTGTGTGNCTGACTAGGATAATGAAAAGTTCTCCATAACAAGATGTTGTTGCTCCAGAAGAATATCATAAGCCTAAATCAAAAGATGATCCATAACAATATGTTCTTCTCCAGAAGAAGACACCACTCCATATTAAAACAACATAATCCTTAAATAAAACTTGCTCCAAAAGTACAAGAAGATGCCACTCCATATTAAAACAACATAAGCCTTAAATAAAACTTGCTCCAGAAGTATGACAAATTTGAGAAATGCAGTTCAGAGTATAGAGGAAGAAGGTTTTCAAAGATATTGAAGAATCCCAACTCAGACTATGGAGGTAGAAGGCGATGTTTACATATGTTAAGATTTCATATGCTAGACTAGATATCATTAGTGTTTAATACAAATTCACAACAATATCATATGCATAATCACTGAAAGAAACACAATCACAAGATGGACACACTGTTTATCATGGGAAACCTTCAAGGGGAAGAAAACCCAACAAAACTATCTCTGTATTAGATGTATACGATAAAACCCCAAAACATGTATTCACATCCTTCCTGATCTCTCTCTCTCTCTCTCTCTCTCTCTCTCTCTCTCTCTCTCTCTCTCTCTCTCTCTCTCTCTCTCCTATGTGCTACTCAAGTGAGTGAGTCTTATGTTTTAATGATGAACCCAACTCCTCTATTTATATACTTTATGTCAACTTGAATTTTACTCTAACAAGTCGGCCCCACTAAATTGTCTCAGCCGACTTCACCTAGGAAGATTCAAAACAGTATTTTATATTATTTGTTGGGGTACTAATGACCTGACTTATAATGGAGGCTTTACCTAATGATTCTCTAATGATCAATTAAAATAGTAACATCCCGACAGAGGAATAATAACATCTCCCTTGGGGTACATCAGTAAAATACATTTAGAATATCCTTTGAAGTTACACTATTTCAACATTCCCCCTTAACGAGAAGGGTATTATACTAACAACACCATCAACAACTATAGGAGTAACAAGAGAGAGTATATTCAATAGTATCTAGGTAATACATCTATACGTCATAAGAAATTTTCAACATTCATCAGTAACTGGAACAATTACTCTTCAATGTATTCATCTTCTATAGCACACGATCACTTGATCCTTTTTGCAGCAACACTTCGATCTTCTAATCCTTCGTAGCATCACTTCGATCTTTGATCCTTTGCAGCACTTCGATATTCTTGATCCTTTGCAGCAGCACCTCGATATTCTTGATACTTTGAAGCAACACTTTGATCTTCTCTATCCTTTGCAACAACACTTCAATCTTCTCGATCCTTTGCAACAACACTTCGATCTTCTCGATCCTTTGCAACAACACTTTGATCTTCTTGATCCTTTGCAGCCGCAATTTGATCTTTTGATCCTTCACTGCCATGATACCTACAGTACACATGATATCTTTACAGGATGACCAATCCCTATCTCTTTGGGACATAGGTCCAAGGATGGTGCAATCCTCCATCATCCTACTCCCCCTTAACTAGGAGGGTCCATAGTATCGACCAGCTGAATCGTCTACAACTGAATGTATATATCGACCACACCTAGAAGGAAAACCCATCGTCTATAAGGACTCATCGTAATTCATCCTCAGCTTCAAAGCAAGGACCACTCCTAAGCGAGTGTTATATTACGACATCTACATGTACATGTAGGCATACTCTCCATACAAGAGTATTGTCTATAGCTACAGATCTCGGCTGCACCTAAGTGTCGGCCCTCATTGTAGGAAATCCTCGGCCTGTTAGAGCTAGGACCACTCCATGCGAGTGTTATACTACGACATCTGTGAGGACTCATCATAGAGCATCCTTAGCACTAAAGCAATGACCAATCCCAAGTGAGTGTTATTATATCGCATATACATATAAATGTAGGTATTCTCTCCATACAATAGTAACATCTGTAAAGAAGATCTCAACTGCACCTAAGTATTGGACCTATCGTCTGTAAGGACTCATCGTAGGACATCCTCAACATGAAATATAGGAACATTCACAAGTGAATGTTATACTACGGTATCCAAAAATGAATGTGGGTACTCTCCATGAGAGAGTAACGTCTGCAGGAACATCCTTAGCTAGTAAGGACCACTCTCAAGGACAATACTTTATACCTGCAAGACCATATATCATCCACAAGTGAATGTCGAACCTTGTCAACATCTTTTCATATTGGAGCTTCATTGTCATCCCATCATCAATCATCAGTCTTATCATCACTCCCCATTTCCCAGGAGGATCCATATCATCAACCTTCTCCCCCTTTGTCCGAGGAGGGTTCATATCTTCGACCTATTCTTCCTTTCCAAGGAGAGTCCATATCTTCGACTTGTTCCTCCTTTTCGAAGAGGTTCCATATCTTTATCATTCCTTCTTGCAAGGAAAGTTTATAGTATCATCACTATTCCTCCTTGTGAGTAAATTCTTTTCTTACTAAACCAATCTTATCATGAAAATATTCAAAATTTACTCAAGATAGAGGCTTGGTCAGCACATCAACAACTTGCTCATCGATACTCACATACTGGGGCTTTATAGATCCATTTTTTATATCCCTTAAATAAAAATATCAGATTTCTATGTGCTTTGATTTATCATGGAACACATGATTCTTTGTCATCTTTATGCAACTCTGGTTGCCACAAAGAATCATTGTGGTATCGAAATCCATGTCAAATAGTCCTGACATCAGTTTTTGAAGCCATATCACTTCACAACTAGAAAAACAAGTTGATATGTACTCTTCTTTAGCCGTGCTGAGAGCAACAATGGATTGTTTCTTACTAAACCATGAGATCATGGCGGATCCTAGACAATAACAACCACCTGAGGTGCTCTTTCTGTCTGCGACACTTCCTTCCCAATATGAATCTGTATAACCATACAATATGTAGTCATGATATCTACCATAGTAAAGTCCCAAGTCTATCATACCTTTTAGGTACCTCATCACATGCTTTGTAGCTATCAAGTGAACCCGTCTAGGTTTAACTGGATACTGACTTAAGGTGTTCACAAAAAAACATATATATGGCCTTGTATTCGTCAGATACATCAATGACCCAATGATCTGTCTGTACTGAGTCATGTCCACAAAATATGATGATTCACCAGATAACAACTTCAAGTTTGTGTCCATGGGTGTGGTCATGGATTTACAATCCAACATATCTACTGCATATTTTCCTTGGTTCAGAAAGATTCCTTCTGGTCTCTGCCACACTTCCAGCCTGAGGAAATAATGCATCAATCCAAGATCTTTCATCTCGAATTCTTCAACTATCTTCTTCTTTCTCTCTGTGATCTGTTTCCCATTCCCTGTCATAAATAGATCATCAACATACAATAATAGTATGGCAGGTTCATCATCCATAAACTTCATGTAAAGGTTAGGATCAACTTTACTTTTGGTAAAGCCCAAGCTTGTCAAGAAGCTATATATTCTACCATACCAAGCTGTAGGAGCTTGCTTCAGTCCATAAAGATCCTTTTCAACTTACATACATGAGTCACTCTGTCTTAGACTTCAAATGGTGGTTGTTCTATGTAAACCTTTTCCTCAATCATACCATTTAGGAAGGATGTCTTTACATCCATTTGGTGTAGATCCAACTTCATCATGGAAACAAATTCCATGATGGTTCTGATGGAAGTGTGCCTTGCTACTGGAGCAAATGTCTCTTCATAAACAATCCCCTCCTTTTGAGAGAATCCTCTAGCCAAAAATATTTCCTTGTACTTTTCAATACTTCCATCAGCAACATGTTTTATCTTGTAGATCCATTTTGAAGATACCACACTCTTGTTTTCTGGTTTGGGCACTATGTCTCAAACATCATTCTTCATTATTGGTTGGTATTCTTCTATCATTGCTTCCACCCACTCTTTTCTGAGCATATTCCTCATAGCTGGTGGGTTCTTGATCTACAAGGTCACACATCAAAGATACATAACTAGAATATGGATTTGATCTTTTGCTTGTTCTTGTGGAGCCTTCTGGAGCTCCATATCTCTCTGTTTCTTGTATGATTTCTCTTAACCAAGTATGTTTTCTCTTTCGATACATATGCATAGTAGGGGTTTCCTGAGGTTCTATCATATCATGATCTTCAGATGCTACTATTTTAGGAGAGGGTTCAACTTCTATCATTCTGGGAGGTACATCCTCTTCATGTACTTCTTCAAGTTGACACCTTCTGGATTTCTTAAGATTTGTCTCTTCATCAAATGTTACATCCCTACTAATCTCAATATGATGGAATCCTAAAATGTATATCCTGAAGGCTTTAGAGACTTCACAGTATCCAACAAATATCCCCTTCTTTCCAGAAGGATCCAACTTGGTTCTCTTCTCTTTTGGAAAACGTACATATACTGGAAAACCAAATATCTTGAGATGGCTCACTTCAAGTTTCTTTCCTGTACACATCTCTTTAGGAGTCTTGAATCCAAGAGCACTATGAGATAATCTATTTTTCACAATATGACTGTTCTTGTTGCTTCATCCAATAGGTGCACGGGGAGGTCTTGGTCATCAATCATCGTCTTCACTGCTTCCATAATGGTTCTATTCTTTCTTTCTGCAACACCATTCTGTTGAGGATTATAGGGAGTGGTTAGTTCCCTCTTGATTCATGCCTCCTTGCAAAATGCTTAAAAATTATTTTGAAGGATATTCTCCACTATTATCTGATCTTAGTGTCTTGATTCTTTTTTTTGAATGGTTCTCTATCAAGGCTTTGAATTCCTTGAATTTCCTGAACACTTCACTCTTGTTCTTCAAGAATTATATCCATGTATTTCTTGAATAGTCATCAATAAATGTGACATAATATTCATATCCACTTAACGATATGGAGGGAATAGGACCACATACATTAGAATGAATTAATTCCAACATACCTTTAGTTTGTGTTTCACTTTTCGGAAAGGGAGTCTTGATGTTCTTTCCTCTTGCACATTCTTTGCAAGTTCCCTCATGGTCAATCTTCAGATATGGTAACCCTGTTACCGCCTTTCTCACTTAGGGTATTGATTTGTAGTTTATGTGAGCAAGCCTCATATGCCATATTTCACTTGAGTTGGTAGTCTCATGGACAAGGGATGTCTCTCGATGTCCTTTGAATTTGTACAGTCCTCCTTCTTCATCACCAATGACCACAACATCTTCAAGTGTCTTTCCTTTGGACCACATGAGTACTTGTACATATATAAAAGCAACTCTATATCCTTTCTTATCTAGAGCTGAGATGGAAAGAAAGTTATTTTTCAAATATATATAGTACTTCCTTCATATTCATGGAAGTCCCAGATTAAACATTGTAGCTTGATTCACCATTACATTTGATGGGATATTTATAGTAATATCCTAATGATACTTTCTGAGGATAACTATTTTCTTCAAGTCTTGACAGATTTTGCTTCTTCCCTGTCATGTGCTTTGAAGCACCACTATCAATAAGCCATGTATCTCCTCTAGATGTTACATACCCAGAGAGTGTAGAGAATAGTACATCTTCTTCTCTAGTTAGTCTCTTCCGAGGTATTTGTTCTTCTTCATCCTCATCTTCAGCTAAATGGGCATGATGTATTTTGTTGGTGTTCTTCTTTGGTGATGGACACTCTCCGGCAAGATGTCATATCTTATGTCAGTTATAGCATTGATACTTTGAGTAATCTTTCTTCTGATTGTTTACTCTTTTCTTTTGAAACTTCTTCTTTGAAGGTTTATGACTACCCTTCTTGAAGTTTGATTGTTTTATTCATTTAGTATGGATGGCTAGAGCTTGATCGTCTTCTCTACGTAGAGCTTCTTTGTTAGCTACTCTAGCTTCTTCTTGAATGTAATCCTCCCATATTATGTCAAACTTCATACTTTATTTTATGGCACCCAAAGTCTGTATGAATGAATCCCAAGGTCTAGTGAGACCATTGAGATAAATCATAACTAGTTCATCCGCATAAAGGCTGTCTCTAATAGCACTTAGTTGTTCCCTGAACTTGGAGACCCTTGTGAAGTAATCTTGAATTCATTCTCCTTTACTCATCTTGGTGCCCTTCGGTTAAGCTCTCAAATTCATCCTTCTATTGATGTTCCTTCCCTCATACATTCTGGAAAGTGCATCATAAATTTGGTTTGGTTTCTTCTTAGATGACACTTGAGGGATCAATTGATCTTTGGTAGAATCAATAATGATCCTCATTTCCTTGATTAGGTATTGTTCATGCTTCTCCTTAGATTCATCTTCTTTTGGTTTTCCAACTTCATCCTTGATGTACTTCTCAAGGCCATTCTCTTTCATAATGAGACCAATCCTATACTTCCATGTTAGGAATTTTAATATGCCTTCCAGCTTGTCCTTAAGCTTAGTGCTTGGGGTCATTCTATCTAGGAGGTCACTAAAAATTGTTTTTTCTCAAAATGAAAACCTGACCTTACCAGGAGATGTGCTTGTCTGAGGTGAGTTGGTTGGTCCAACTAGTTTTTGGAGATCCCAAACCTTCACCCTTCAAATCTTACTTGCAAGGTTCCAACTTGTGTAAAATTTTTGGTTCTGGTTTTCTGCATTTTTTTTGCGGTTTTCTGGTTCAGGGCCAAACTAGGGTTTGGATTTCCCAGAGATTCAACCTCCCAAAAACTTCTATCCTGGGATCAATAGATGCACTCTACGGAGGCACAAATTTCTATGCAAGCAGATCTTATAAATTCCAAACTTTGAAGAAACCCTAATTTCTTCTAGAGAGAGAGGAGAGGGGATTTCACCTTGTGAAAGTTGTCCTATTCACGCTAGCTCTGATACCATGTTATAAATTTCATATGCTAGACTAGATATCATTAGTGTTTAATCCAAATTCACAACAGTAGCATATGCAGAATCACTGAAAGAAACAAAATCACAAGATGGACACAATATTTATCTTGGGAAACCCTCAAGGGGAAGAAAACCCAGCAAAACTTCCTCTGTATTAGATGTATAAGATAAAACCCCAAAACATGTATTATCCTCCTTGTTGATCGGTCTCTCTCTCTCTGTCCTATGCACTACTCAAGTGAGTGAGTCTTATGTTCTAAGGAACATGGTTCCTCTATTTATACACTTTATGTCAACTTGACTTTTACCCGAACAAGTCGCCCCCACTAAACTGTTTGGGCCGACTTCACCTAGGAAGAATCAAAACAATATTTTATATTATTCATTGGGCTAATAATGACCTGACTTACAATGGAGGATTTACCTCATGACTCTATGATGACCAATTACAATAGTAACATCCCGATGGAGGAATAATAACATCTCCATTGGGGTACATCAGTAAAATACATTTAGAATATCCTTTGAATTTACAATATTTCAACAACATAAGGAAAACAAGGCCCGTGAAGGTGGAACTGAAGAGGCAGTGAATTGGTGACTGTGCAGTACATTAAAATTATCGTTTGTAATAATAGTTTCAACAAATCATTATTATTGTCTATTGGGAATTGATGTACACTAACATTTTTCCTTTAAATAGTGGCCCCTTTTGGGGTGAACTATGTTAAAACTTAGGTTATGCTCTCATGTTTTGTCAAATCCCAATACAACTTCAAAGTTTTTAATGTGGGTAAAAAATTATTATGGAAACTTTCCTATGTTAAAACTTAGGTTATGCTCTCACATTTTGTTAGAGCACGACAATAAAACCTCAAAGTTATTGACAAATAATATTACCAAAAAAACATAAATTCTTTTCACTTTTTTTAATGTTATAAAATAAACCAACATTGTTTAAAAGGACATATTATTTTGAGGTCAACAAAAAATTAAGGTAGTCAACCGTATGAATTGATTACCATAAACCCTAGCCTTATATAGTGACTAATAAGAAGTAAAAAGTAGAATGAACTATAAAAAAAAATATTGTAAAAATAATTAATTTAAAAATTAATAAAAATATAAAAGAAAATTAAAAAAAAATTAATTATTATAAAAAATAATATTTTAAAAAGTAAGTTAATATAAAGAGAGATTAAAAAATAAACAAGAGGAGTTAAAAAAGGATAATAAAATGAAATAAATTGATTATGGAAGAAATGTTGAACGTCATGTAGAAGATATAGAAAAAAAAAAAATAGAAGAGGAGGAATGAATTAATAAATAGTATAGTTGAAAAGGAGGGGGAAGTTGGATGGATAGGAGAGGGAAATAAAAATAATAATAAAATTGATATAAGGAGAAGATAAACAAAGGAAGGGAAAATTGAAAAGAGAGATTAGTTTGGAATTGAGGGTGTACTTTTTATATATAATTATGGTTGATTTCATTTTTTTTGTTTTTTTGGTAAGTTAATTAATTATAGAGGAAAATTACAAGGCCTTAAAAAGAGATGGTCATTAGGGAAATTTTACTAATTGCATAACAATAGCTTATAATTATTGTCTTTCATAGATATGTATTTAGATTTTTTTAGGATCCTAAAATTATAATCATTTTGAGCCTATCTTAAGCATTAGAATAGTAGCTTATTGAAGTTCTATAAACATAACTATGATAACTGGAAATAAAAAAATAAACTTGGACTATGTTGAGGCTAAGGAGAGTATTCATCGTTACCAGAAAAATATGAGAGTCAACTCATGAGTTGAGGGAAGTGGCTAGTCCCCAGTTTCATCTACCTTCTCAACAAACTTGAATTTGGTAGATGCTTTTTTTATTAGGTTGATCTTAGCATTAAGTATTTTCCTCATATGGTCATGAAGCTCGTCAATTTGCAAGAGAAATTCCTTCTACTCCTCGTTGTGATCCATAAGAGCCTTTCCTAGCATTGATTTCATGTGCCAATATAACACGACCATCTAAAAGTATTTTGTATATCTTGTACATGAAGTTCCAACAAACAGGATCCATGACAACATTTCCTTTTGCATGTCTTCCTCATCCAGTATCTCCTACTCTTGCTTCACCCACATTTTTCACTGTCATTCCTTTTGAATTCTCATAGGAGTGTGTCGTTGGTAGCGATAGGCTTGGGCCTCAAATTTATTCATAATCTTTAGACGATGGTTGAATCCTCGACCTTTGTAGTCTTCTTGGTATCTTAACCCTTTGGTTTTTCGCACCATAATTCTACTTGCTAAAGTGGATTTCCCCAAGCATTGAAAGTGGTACATGTCTCATTTCCCTGGAGACTTAGTGCAAAGAAAATGCCTGTAAGAAGACTCTCCTAGTGAATATTTCATAATCAAAACAAGAATATTCAAACCCACAACTATTTCCAAATTGTTTCGTCGAGCGTTTTGAGATGCCAATTCTTGATTTCAACATATAATGGGTACATAACGTTTAAATCTAAACTTGTGTCCTGTATCATTATTGTGATCATGTTCCTAAACTCCCTTTTTGTCCATTAACCTTCTCCTGTCCTTTGTCAGGGTACAAGAAGGAGGTTAATTGTGTCGCAACAGGGGTTCATAATTACAAGACGTCTACTGATATCGAGAGTTATCCGAGGCTACATGACTCGTTGGATCTGGCGTTGGGTTTATGGATAGGTTTCTATATTAGGCCTTAGATGCAAAATCTTCATTAAGACATACTATGGGTGTGGGAGGTTCCTCCATGTCCATGGATGGTGGTCCTCTCGCCTTAATGTTTCCATCCTCTAGCACCCATATCGGGGAACTCTGTAATCATTAATATTGTGTATTCGTGTGTTTTTAGAGTTTGGATTCTAGTTGATTTAGTCAAAACTTATTTATTATATTCCTAGGTGGTTAATACCAATATAGTTATTATGTAGGCCTATAGACCCTAATGAGGAGGGTTCCCTACCACTTGATTTGTGTATGAATATAAACTCAAGACTCATTTGTAACATCATATCTACACAAGTGACTCATTGTTACTATCCCATTGGCATTGTATGCTACTACACCATTTTGTCTTCTTGGTGTGATATCCATGCTTCATTATCTCTCTATAGTGCATGTATGGGTTATCTCTCTAATTCAGTTATGCTTAATCTCATGTGCACTTGTTCATTCTTTATAAAGTGTTGTTTTCTCCTTTTTAGAATAGGATTTGAAGTTCATTGTTGGTTCCATTTTTCCTTCCTATCTCTCTTATTATCTCAACTTGGTATCAAAGACTATGTGATCCTTGTTCTAATCATTTCACTATTGGTTTGGGCTTTTCCTTCATTGTTCATGTTGTTGTTTTTTAATTTTCAAACCTTGAACGCTGAGAAATCCTTGATGGGAGGAGTCTTAGGGATATTTTGTGGTGTTATTGTTGTCTATATAAGGATGCCTCATTAAGGTTGTTTGAGTTGGTTTTATGTGCTAATTTGTAGATCTTATGCACACGATTGGAGCTCCCAACTTGAAGGTTTACCTACTAATTTATTTCAACCATCGTTCTTGAGTTGTTCTACGACTATTTGTTGGCAACATCACTAGACTTTTATTGTGATTACATAAAAAAGGATTGAAATCATGTTTTTTTCTCACTTCTTACAGCTAATCTAGAAGTTTCTTGATTGCTTGCATCGCCTATGGGTTTCTACACAAGTTTTTATGGACCATCCATTATTTTAGGGTTTTGTCTAGTGTTTATTTATTATTGTTGGAATCAATATTTATTTAGTGCATTTTAAAATAGATTTCATTCTCAAATTGTGCCCTAGTAATGCATCGGTTTAGAATGTTGTACACTCTTAACATTTTTGCACATTTTACAACCCAAAGATTATTATCTAGAGGAATTTCCCTAAGGGGTCCAAATCTAATATTCTCATTTTGTTCTATTTGTTTAGGGCCTCATGGGATGGCCCACTTCAAACATTTGATTCAAAAATAACTTGTTGGTCCATAATTTTTTGGTTCATACTTTTCTTTCTTGACATTTCCTCTGGGTTTATCCATTTATATGAAACTTTTGGTTGGAGTCATCACCATGTTTTTTGTGATTTCTAAATACAAGTTTTGGATCACCTTTCTTTTCTAGTGATTTAGAGATTATTAGCCAGTGGAATTTCTCTAAGGGATGCATAGCTAAGGTGTTTGAATTATCTATTTTCATAGGATTTTAAACCCTTGTTCATATAATTATTTTCCTTGGGTCTTTTCAGTAGATTTTTTGAGGAATTTAATAAGGATTTCTCTCTACTATTCTTGGCATTGATTGAATCTTATTATAATGAACATATTTGGGTTCAATTTCCATTTTTCCCCTTATTGGTTTCAAAATATGATAATATCAGTATCAACCACACTATGTTTAGAGACATTCCTTACTTTCTAGGAGTTGTAAGTTTTATAGTGGATGATTTGGTTGGTTAGGAAAGTCATACTTATCACTTTAGAGTTGGTTAATAGTGATATTATTAGGTGAACAACCACATGTTTTCTAGGGGAAGTTGTGTTCTCATCTACTTAAATCTAGTTTTCACCCACAAGATTGCATCATATTACCTATTATATTTTATATATGATTCTATAGATGAATCTCTACACATTTTAGTATGATGTTAGTCTTCATGAGAAAATTTTGGTATTCATGAACAACTTGTGCCATCTTGTATACCTTAAGCCAACCAACATGATTAAGTGAATCCTCCTTCTATGCAACAGGTTATCCTCACCATGTTTTGGAATTGTGTTGGTGTTGATGTTGGAGATATGATGATGAAAGGGATTTATTTTTTCACTATATGTTCTATGCTAAACATTAGGGGGTGGGGGTGGGGGGGTTGATGCAATTCCTTCTCTCTAAGGTTTTTGGTTTAGATCAAGGTAGATGTTATGAATAGGGCCTACCCCTATGTTTGAGCTGGTTATCATTACACCCATTGTCACTTATTTTTAATTTTCTCTCACTCATAGTTGTATTCAAGTTTGGTATCCATAAACCATATCTGAGATTATATTCGAGCTATGTTTTTTTATATTCAAGATCGTTTATTTATATTCAAGATATCACAAGTATTTGAGATTGGTATCCATAAACCATTCATGGATTGTATTCAATATCCCTCAATCATATTCAAACTCACTTAATGTATTTGAGTTGGGTATCCATAAACTCATTTCTATTTTTCCCTATGGTCATAACCAACACTAGATTGAGTTGGGGTTCTACAAAACCACTCTCTCGTTTGCATTTCATCATTATTCTCCATGACCTCCTACTTGCATTAAGGGGGGATGTTGAATTTATGGTGTAATTTCGACATACAACTATGGAAAACTTCCTTGTTTAGTTATTATTATTGTGTACTCATGTGTTTTTTGAGGTTTGGCTTAAAAACAACATAGTCAACACTCATTTATTATATTCCTAGGTGGTTACAACTGACCTAGACATTATACTTCCCATAACCCCTCTTGGGAAGGGTGATTGGTCTCTTGAGTTGTGCACAAATGCATGCTCAAGATTCATTTGTAACCTCAAATACACAAGTGACTCATTTTTGTATCCTACTAGCACCATATACTATTATTTCCTCTTGTTTTATTTGTGTGATCTTTGTGCTTGGTTATCTCTCTATAGAGCACTTATGTGTTATCTCTCAAAAACATGTGATTCACGACTAACACACTTCTTCATTCTTTATCAAGCACTATTTTCTCCTTTTTATTAAATGATTTATCATTTTTTTGTCCCATTTGATCTCTTATTTCCTTGTTGTTCCATCTCAACGCTTAGAAGAACAAGAGAAGATAAATTACAAGGAAAATAGAATGAAAAAGAATGGGGGATGTTTGGAAAGGAAAAAATAGGATAAACGGAATAAATAGATCAGATAGAGGATGGAGGAGAGGAGAGGGAATACTTCAAGAATATTCTTTAAGGATTCAATGACTAGTGTTGATAGGATCCCAATATTGGTTAGTTGATTTGGTGGTACAATTGTGGCTAGTGTTTGCAATATTATCTTTTAGTCTAGTTTTGATGGATCAACTTGTTTGAATAATATATGGAACTCCACAAGAGAATAGGATCTTATAGAAACCTTTATATGGAAAGAGTTAGATTCATATTTTAGATAATTGAAAATGTTTCTAAGGATTCAATGGATTTGAAAAGTATTTTAATAATATTTTTAATTAGGATTTTATAAATTTTATTAAGGATACCTCAAACATAGGGGAAATAAAATTGGTCATTGATGGTATGTATGTTAGGGTGGGTGAAACCATTTACATTATTGGATTTATGTAAGGATTTATTTATCTTAGAATTAGAATAACCATTACTCCAAAGGGATTTTATTATATGAGTTTTCTCATGATCAATGTGGGTTTTACTCATGATTAAGGTGGTTTTTACTATCGGACACATGGATAGGAAAAAATGATTAAGGTTGAAATGTCTAGGAGGCCCCTCTATATATTTTTATTTCCTCCTCTATTTGTAACATTGTTGTTATCTTTCAATTTTTTATAAGAATGTGAGATAAGTTCACTTGAAACATATCAATGAAAAAATTAAGCACATAGTGATAAACAACACTTACAATAACGATACTCTCAAGTAATTAATACTCCTTTGTAAACTTTCAATATAATGGAGAAATATTTTCTTAGAAACGTTCTTTTAAAATAAAATTGAAATGATAATTTGTAAAATGAAATCATATTGCACCACTAATAGTCTACCAATATGAATCCATCAACTTTAACCATAGCTAACATCAAAATAGGTAGATATAGGAGAGATGAGGCTATGGAATGCCAGTGAATGAGACTGCACAGAACTTAGAATGATATGTTAAGTGGAAAAAAAAACCCATAAAGAAAATGGGTGCAATAACCATGAAAGGACTCTTATATTGAAAACATATATACTTTAAGTGGGGGTCAAATAATCAATAACCTAATTGGGTGACAAGGAACAACAAAGAGGATGTCTATGGTGACAATAAAAGTAGTAGTAACATTGGCACAAATTGTGTAAGCATTCAAGCCAGCTAATATTAAGGTGTACCTATAGTCAAAAAAATGAAGAGAAAAGGTTATTCACCCAATGTGTAGGCACCATGAATCATTGACCACCAACCATTCCTCTTAAGGCATCCAAATTTCATTACAATAAGGAGGAATGCAATGGCTAAGGAAGGGCTCAACAACAAATGCGAAAATTTCAACATCAGATGTTAAGAAAAAATGAGCGCAATAATGAGAATCGATTGAGTGGGTAGGGACTCAAACTTACTCGAACAAACATGCATCCTTTGAATTGAATAAATGGACAAGATCAAACAAAAATCGATCATTCTTCCCATGCAATCTTAAATTCTCTTGATCGTGATAAATACTATGATGGAAATGTGGTACTCTTCAAACCCAAAAACCCCACAATCAAATATTAAGGAACACAAATCATAACAAAAAATCAAACCTCAAAAACCACTTTCTATAATGTTCAGCAATACCAAGTAGCTTCCATTAAGTCATTAGGTCAGCAATTACTTAGACTATGCAACCAAAATAAATGACAATACCTTCTCAACCATATACCAAGCCACACCATCATCATTTATATTAGTCAATCCAAACTGCTGTCAATTAAAGAGGCTAAGTAACCAATTTTTTTAAATCAAGATATCCAACCATAACACATCATAAGGAAATCATCAAAGCATGCCATAATCCATGGTAAGGATAAATCAAAATGAGATTGATGCATAAGTCAAAAAGTAGAACACAAGGTGTTCTAAGTGATGCTTGCATTGATATGCATATGAAACCAAACTATTGTTTTGATTGCATAGTTTCCAAATATGATAAAACATCAAACCAATAAACACACAACCATAATATGCCATTCCATCTTAGAATTCATGCACCAATGAATACCCACACATGTGTATGAAGTAAGAATGAATTACTTTTAAAACTTTCCAACCAAGAACAAGGTTATCCATTTTCTAAGAAAAAACAACTTGAATCAATAAGTAATGGCTTGTTGGAAACAACATAAGTATGACAATCATGCAATTCAAGCAATTATAATAATAAAAGGTGAAGAGGAATTCGAGCAATGAAGGCTAGTTCAGTTTAGGTTCAAATAATAGAGACCAATCAAGAACTTTTACAAAATTTTAAGGAAAGGTTCACAATAACTTCTAATTCCAAGATCATTGACCAAAAAAATGGTAACACATGGAGTCTTTGTTGAATGGGTTGGTTAAATGTATAGGCCAAAATTAAGAATTTCCTAGTTTTGTAGGTCATTAACATAGGTTACTAGACAAAAGAGATAGGTCAAAATAAAATTCATCTCACTTGTGAATAACATCTTGTAATATTACTAAAAGGAAAACAAGTATATCCTAGATTTAATTATATATCTCAGAAAAAGGCATGAATAGAGGGAAAGAGAGGAAGATACAAGAAGGTTTTTCAGGCAATTTGTACTCACTTGGATCAAGATTACCTAGGGATTCAAATAATAGGTAAACGTTTGATCTTTCAACCAATGTTACTCAAATATTCCATAAGTTAGCTTAACAACACATAAAACCATTAATTAGAAATAGTCACGGGGGATTGTTGGATAAAATAAAAAACTAAAGCAAAACTAACCAAAATAAATTAACGAAGAAACAAATAAAAAGTAGAGATATGAAAAATTCAAAAGTCAAAAGAACTAAGTAAAATATAGCAAATAGGAGTTGTCTAACTATTAAACCTTTTGGATCTATTTTTTTAGTATATTGGTCTCTTTTATCATATATTTTAGTCATGAATGGGTCCGAAAAGTCTAATAATTAGACAACTCGCAACAAATACGAGGGAACACAAAATAGAGGAGAAAATGATCAAAATTACTTATTTATTTTTGTTCTTTTCTTTCTATCATTTATTTTATATTTATCTTTATTATATACATTTCTATTTTCTCAACAACCTCTTACATGACATGGCTAGCATGATAAGCGAGATTCATATTTGACACATTGATTATATATGAGAACAACTGACATTTATCAATCTTCAATTTATAGGCATTATTGCTTAAGAAATCGTAAACGGGCCAATCCATAGCTTCTGAAATTTTGTATGTTTACCCTTATTAACATGAACATAATCCTACAATAAGATAAGCCACCCAACTTGCAAGGTTTTGGGCTTTGCTTTCTTGTCAAAGTGTTTCAACAATATCTTGATTCGATTTTAGGTTTTGTAATGCATATTTTCATTGTTCATATAAAGCCAAATATCTATGTGGTAAATGACTAATATCCAACTTTGATGTTTAGAAAGCGATCATCAAAGAGGCAAGTTCAAGGTTAGTAACCATTATAGCGTGCTACTAATAAACAAGTTGAATATGTGTTTCGCTAGTACTACCTTTCATGGTAGTTCGATCTTTCCATAAGGCATAAGTTAACAATTTGTGCCATTGGAAAGGATTCTTATCAATGTAGTTCTTCATGATATTAGTCAAGTATTTATTCATTTACTTGGCTCGGACATTACCTTAAAGGTAGTATGTCTAAGAAGTAGAATGCAAGACATTAAATTTAAAGCATAATTCATCTAACTTTCCTAAAATTAAAGCAAAACCATTCCTAGAGATAATCTTGGGAGGTAGTCCAAATGTAGAATAAATATTGATTTCTAGGAAAGTTATAATAGACTCATCATAAGCATTTTTTAGTGGGATAACCATTGTTCACTTAGTAAAAACAACCATAATGGTCAAAATGAATACATGACCATCTCTGGTCAAAATGAAGACATGACCATCTAAATGTGGAATATGAATTTGACCAATAAAGTCTAATCCCCATTTTACAAAGGGAAATGTTGGGACAACATGGTTTAAAGGTATAGTGTGCATGTTTTCTCTTCAACTTGAGCGCTAGAAGTTTTCACACGATTCAATGAATTTAAGATATTCTTGAGAGATAAAGGGCCAATAGAAACCAATATTCATGAATTTATGAGTGATGGACTTGGTTTCAAAATTCCTACAAATGTGGATATTTTGATTGGCATCCCCGAGAAGGGATTTTAACATTTGTTAGGAATATCTCGGGTCTAAATAACAAAGGAGCATCCTATAAATGGACTTGACTAACAACAAAGCACGGATGATCACATAGTTTCTTCCAACCTTAATCCTCTATTTTCATTCAACTCAATATCAGAAGAAGACATTGTTGTGTTTATAAATAGTAAATGATGTCACAATAACAAGGGTGATGTACAACACCAATATTATAATGTATGAAGTCAGTAGTGAATGTAGTATACAATGAGGAGCCTTATTATCACATTCAATTGTAAATTCTACCTTTTAGGCCAAATAGAGAACTATGTACCTACCTTTAATGGTCTTGGAACTTATAGTCTCAATGTCATGATCTTGGATTTTATCTAACTGATATACCAAATTTTTGGACAAGTGGGATTGGGATAACATAAATTTAACAACTGACAAAGAGACATTGGTAATTATCTACTTATTGAGAATGATGTGTCAAGTAGATATAACAAAATAAAATCCATGATTCTCAATGATAGAATATTTCATCTCAGATTCAGTAAGGATTTGTCTCATATAGATAATACTCTTGTCAAATGCTTGATCATCAGCTTGCATTAGAATTGTTGAAAAGGCATATTCAGTAGCATTGGTATAAATGAAAAAATCATTCGAAAATCATTTTTAGAGAGCACCATGGGCATAAGAGATAGCTTTATTTATCTCCTGAAAATTTATTTAAGTGTCAATCAACTAGTGAAAATCTTGTCATTTCTTTAAGATGTTGTGAATAGGGTCAACCCTTTGAGTAAATTCTGGAAACTAATCTTCTCACAAAGTTTATTTTTCCCAAGAAATATTAAGTCTCCTTTGAGGACGAAATAAGAACATTAGTACCACAAGACTTGGCTAGGTCTATCTAAATGCCTAAATGTGAAACAACATGACCAAGCAACTAACTAGACATAACACCAAAAACATTCTTTATAGGATTTAAGTAAATGCCATATTTTCTACAATGAAGAAAAAATTGTCAACTACGATCAAAATGATTACCTCAAGTTTTAGAGGTGTTGGCACTTAGTAATTTTTCTGGGTTGTATCTGAAAAATGCCCAAGGTAACCTTTTCAAACATACTTTAGTTTCGAGTCTGGAATTTCCAACGATACAGGGCTCTCTCTTATGAAATTGACTTGAAATGATTTCTGAAAATAGTTCACTTGGACAATGACCAAGACTGCAGATAAAACAAAGTCTTTAGGATTTTTGTTGGTTGAGTTGAAGTGGAAAAAACCATTGGGAATATGGTAAAGACTTAAGAAATAAATGATCAAACAAAAATCAATTTAAATTTATTATGGGCAAGAAATCTTATGCATATATCGTTGATAATTCTGTTGTAGTACATGGTAAGTAGAAATGAAATGACAAACCATTACACTTGAAGCATTTAAGTGAGAATGAATTTGAAGTATAATTTTAGAGGAATTGACTGGAGTGTCTAATTGCAAAAGTTTTAGAGCATCAATGAACAATGAATTCTAAAACTATCACCTTCAACTAGACCCTTGAAAGAAATGACATTTAACATAGTAAGAGCATGGGAAAAATATACATAAGAGGAAACACAGTACGGGATAACCATAAACACATGAATCCTTGACAAAATATTTCTGCAAATTCAACTTGAAATCTCTTTGTCTTAAGATGCATAGGTACAACCAAAAGTGTCATGTCCCCTCAATTTTGAACATCAAAGTGTTGACCATGCTGAAACTCCTATAGGTTCCAAGTGACATTAATTACTCTATCCTAGGGATTTTTATCAAAACATTATCTATGAGGATTATACTTAGTTTAATTTATATTATTAATTAATTATTTTGCAAATAACATGTGAAATTGAGCTTGACATGTCAGGAGGGCACAATGGGAAAGTCAACTTGCAAAGGTGGAGATTTAGAAAGTGACAAGAGTTTGACAAAAGAAAGCAGTTAGAGGAAGAAGGAAAGTGCCAAAAGAAAAAGAAAATAATCATAATAAAAGCAATAAACAATTGACTAAGGAGGGCACAATTTCCTTTTCGAGACTCGGTCTCAAAATAAGGAAAGTCAGAAAAAACTGTCATAGGGAAAATCAAGAAACGATTGACTAAGGAGGGTATAGTTTCCTTTTTGGAGGCTTAGCACAAAAGCAAGAAAGGCAAAAAAAACTACCATTGAAAAAAGCAACAACTCTGGGCCTAAGGAGGGCGCAATTTCTAAGTTTGATGAATGACATGGATAGGGAAACAAATCACAAGGGTCCCTACTTGCCAATTACTCAAGGAGGGTGCATATGTGGCTAGGGTTAGGGTTTCTATGTGGATGACTTTCTCTCACAGGTCACCTACCTACTAAACAAGTCACCAAAAGTTTATAAAAGATAGGGGGAGTTCTATTTCTTAGTTTGGATTATGATTGATTGATGTTTATGTGAAGCATTGCTTCTACTAAGAGATGTGCCTCGCCCTTTGGGATATGTGCCCCAATTCCTTCCTTCCCCGTTCTTCTTCCTCCCATTCATTTTCTTTGCAGGTGTTGGAGCGTTCATCTACAGAACTATGAGATCATATCAGATGTCTTTTACATATATTCTCCTCGGTGAATTCGAGCTCTAGTGAAGTGGAAGCTTCACATACGCTCCCATCCCATTCTGATGTCAGATATGGGCCTCCTACCCACTATTTTGAGTGGTTAGTTATCAGTTCCTATTTTATGTGAATCATCCAATAAAAATCTATCAAAATATCTAATAAATTGTAAGGTTTCTGTCCAATAAGCTCAAATATCAAATCTTCCATGTATGAGCTTGATTTGTCATTAATATGAGGGTTTTTGATAAGTTTATTGCTTAGTAAATGATGTAATGGCCTTGAGCCTGAGCATGAGTGATGTAATATGTTCAGTAAAGATGTATTTGGATCTGATAAATTCCATTATTTGTACTGAAGTCATTATGATACGAATTTCAAGCTTTATTGTACACCCTAGCTAGATAACTAGTTAAAGTTGACTAGTCTCACCATTTTTTAAATTCAGAGAGTTCTATGCATTAGAATTACATTTCGGAAGTTTATGTATGTAAATAAATTACCCCTATGTCCATCCAAACCATCAAACATAAAATTAGTTGGAGTCGTACAATGTTTGATCAGCCTCCATTGCGCAAGGCCTCACCAAGCCAAAATTGCCAAATTTTCCCAAAACTGTTCCAAAGCTTATTTTATGCTTTTATTATGTCTTATATAATCTCAATTCAATTTCTTGAGCCTCTGGTTGAAGGGACTTGAAGGAATCTTCATAGTTTCACGGCTGGTGACCAAGAAGCGTGGGAGTAAGTATCAACATAGCTGAATATGAAACCGAAATGGTACTCAATATAAATGTGTTAGAGAAGATGAAGTCTGTGTTCTAAAAAAATTCTTGGTTTTTTCTCATTTCCTGCTTCCCTATTCCTAAATTTCTCCACAAACTACCTCCATTTTCCTAGTAAAAGAATTATCTGATTGAGTGCACAGTTTGAGTCATAAATTAATAATTAAATTTGCAGCAATATCAGTTATCAGATATTGGATCATTACAATGGTATCATATCACTTTCCTCCACCCTTGTGGAAGGTAAGCTCTTACTGAATAAAATTTTGCAAATCACTAAATCCAGTTGTAGCTATGAGGTTGCTACCAATGATTGAAGAAGAAATTGAGCAGGAAGAAAAAGATTATGAAGAGCCCACATGCAGTACCTCAGGTATATTATGTAGGGATGATGTTGATGATTTATTGCCTCCATATTATGATGAATCCATTTGGAAAAAATATACTAATGTCAGTGGTCAAGTGTTCAATGGGAATATCTCTAAGAAATCTTCCCATTATTTCATGGAATACTGTTCCTTGAAAGAAGAGATAAGGGATGTCTTATCTTTTCGAGATTTTTGTAATATGAAGATACAAAAGCTATTTAGAGATATCTACTATGAGGAAAACATAAAAATTATTGCAGACATGGTTGATGAAGTGTGCTAGAAAATGGAGACTAGTTGTTTACCACCTGGAGAAAAAAGGGAAGATTCATCAAATCCATCTTCTTTCCCAAGCATTAGGAGAATGTTTGTTTTTTCTTCCAACATAGTGTCCAAAATTTGTGATTTGAGGAAAACTCAAGGTGAATAAGCCTCAATATTCTTGGAGTATAATAGAAATGAGGTAGAGGCAGAGATCCATGAGGTGGAGTGCAAGTCACCACAAGGTGGTTGCATAGGAAACGAGAGTAAAGATGAATGCACCTCCAATTTCTTTATGGGTGATCTCCATATCAATACTCAAGATGTTGGTTCATGTATGGGTTGTGATAAATATTTTGGATCATATCCAAAATAGGTACACAAACCAGATTTATAGTCACCTCCTGAGCCACATAATGAAGAAGAAAACAAGGCCATACCGCTTAGGTGTGAACCAGAAAATTTGGTGGAGGAGAAGGCCACCAAAGTATCTGTACAAGGAATGGATAAAGTAAAGAACATGTATGATGAAGGTTCTAATTTTTTCAGCTTCCATTTTCTCCTACAACCATCTGATCCATGGGAGGATAAAAATTCTTCACTTGCATATGAGGACTACAAAGGGAGGGCCAATTGTGAGGGGGATAAATTCACTTATGGTTTCTCTATTGGTGATCACACAATCAGTGCAAAGAAGGGTGAGGGTGTCAATGGTGATAAGACGGTGAAGAAATATTTTGGATCAAATAAAAAAGTAGAAGAAATATCAGATCTGAATTCATTATTTGAATTTCCTAATGAAGTGGAAGACAAGCCTCTACCAGTTGGGTGAGAACTAGGAAATCTAAAGGAGAAAAATCTGGTGCAAAGGAAAGCACACAGTTCTGATTTTTGGACTCTCTTGCAGCATGATGAAGTTGCAGCCACATCAGAGGAGAGGATTGACCTCTCTGAGAATCCAAATCCCACTACCACCATTGTGGAGAGCTATGACCCATCTAGTCTTGCAGGTGGGAAAACAGAAAGAAACATTTCTGAAGAGAAGTGCAAGTTGTTGCAAGGTGTTTCCAGTGAAGGAGAAGGTGAAGTTTTCCATGATCATAAATATGTTTCAACAGTGGAATACATAATTGAAATCCTTATTGGAGAGTATTGTGCAACAAAAAATCAGTGTGTCCATTCACTTGATCCTACCATCAGTGATGTAGAAAAACAATCCATAGGGATAAGAAAAACTCTTGACATGATTGAAAGAGTACCTACTGATGGGTGCTCAAATTTCACTAAGACATCTACTGAGGGATGTCCATATCTCTATGTTGGTGACATAGAGATTTCACTGGAATAAAAGGTTCCAAGAATAACTTCCACATAACCACTAGAGTTTCATGAAGTTGATCCCAGAGAGAGGGAATAAGAAGAGGTTCATCTGCAATAACCTCATTTTCTTATAGGGCCACTGAAGATGAGTGAGTGCAAAATCAAAGAGGCTCTACACAGTGTCCATGGAACCTATGCATTGATGACAAATATCTGTTTGAATTTGGAGAGTAAATCTTCCATTTAAGACATGGAGAAGTTTCGGAAGGCCATGACAAGCACCAAAGGTAATTTTCTGTAGTTGCTTTCTGATAGGGACAGTATGCTTGAGCTAGTGGAGTTATTGTATGGAACATCCTTGAAGGATGAAGAAGAGATATGCAATCTCACACAATAATTATTGTGTGGAGAACCTCCTGCAATAAACAATGAGAATGCACGATATAACAGAAATATTGGAGCACAAAAGAGATTTTATTAATCGCGAGCCACTTCGAGGGGGAAACCTCCTTTGAGCAAGCTCAATACAAAATAACTCTTCCATGCTTTCAATAGCCTCAACACATACTTATATACTAAGTCTAATATAAACAACTATTAATCCACATGAATGTGGGATAATGAAACCTATTAACTTGACGACTTAACAACTATTACTTACTCCTCATGAATGTGGGATAATACGTCATACTAATTGGACAACTTACAAAGCATATGTGTCTGACAAAATATACCAACAAAATAAAGAGGGGGGTTGACATGGGTTCTTAACATCCCCTCCCTCTTAGAAAAATATTTGTCCTCAAAGCTTTAGATGTGGAAACTGCTGCTAAATCTGAAGGAGCGGTTCCCATGTAGCAACCTCTGTTGCATGCTGGGCCACTGAATTGAAGACCTTTGTGATGGACCAAGAGAGAAGCTGACAGGTGCGCTCATTGAGGATGGCCTTCGGCTTCGAAATGATGGATCCTTCATTATCCCATTCTGGTAAAACAATTTGTGTGCTGATGTTGGCGCCGATCACTTGCTGAATGCGAGAAGGAGGAAGTGCCAATTTATAAGCAACATACCCAATCTTTTGATGAACTAGATATGGGACAGAGATATTTGGAGCGAGTGTTTGATTCCCTTTGTCTTTCAAGGAGGATTGCTTGTAACGCTGTAGATGAAGAAAAACCATATCACCAACTTGAAAAGTGCACTCAGAACGGTGTTGATCAGCCTGTTGTTTCATGCGGGCTCTTGCCATGTGAAGATTGTCCTACAGGAGGTGAAGAAATGATGTCGGTTTCGAAGAACCATGTCAACTGCCTGAACTAGTCAACTGCTGGGGGTGGACAGAAGGAGTACTCGAGGTGCGTGACCATAAACTGCTTCATATGGAGTCATTTGAGATGCAGTATGGTAGGAATTATTGTACCACCATTTAGCGAGAGGGAGCCACTTTTCCCACTGATGTTGTGCTTCAGAGATCAAACAACGAAGATAAGTTTCCTAATATTTGTTGACGACTGTAGTCGGACCATCTATTGGTGGGTGATAAACTGAACTCATATGTAGTTTGGTGTCAGTGAGGCGAAAATGATTTGTGAAAGTTGTGTTGTGGTTTGAGACATTGGAATAAGGGATTACATGAAGAAGGAATATCTGGTCCATGAAAATTTGTGCGATTGAAGAGGTGGTATATGGATGGAGTATAGTTTCACCCTGGTGGTGGTGACAAGGAACACATTCGGAAACCATATTTTGAATTTCGTGTTGCACCCCCTTCCAAAAGAAGTTATGTCGCGCCAGCTCATATGTTTTGATGAACCCAGAGTGCACTGCCGATGGAGAAGCATGGAGTTCATAAAATACCACATGTTTAAGGTCTGTGCTCTGGGGAAGCACCAGATGACCCTTGTATCTCAGAGAAAATCCATCCCAAGAGAAATACAGTACCACAGAAGGGTTACTGTCCAACTATTGGATGATTTCAGATAATGAGGATTCTTTGACATAGCCTTGCTGAATAGAGTGTAACCAAGTTGGAATAGGCATAGAAATAACTGAAAGAGAAACATGGGCATCAAATGTGTGGAAAAGAGCATCCACCACAAGATTGTCTTGAGCCTTCTTATAGTCATAATCCCTGAGTTTGATAACCCATTTCTGTTGTGTTGGGGATGAGACCCATTGTTCCAGGAAATATTTCAAACTCTGGTGATCAGTCTTGATGCCGAAAGGATTCTCTAAGAGGGATGGCCAACACTTCTGTACTGTGTGCAAAATAGGCATCATTTCCTTCTCATATGTAGAGGTGGATAGATTATTTCCAGAATTGGATTTGCCGGTGAAGGCAATGGGATATTCATCTTGAAAGAGGACAACCCCAAGTCCATTGTCATAAGCATCACTCTCAAGAGTGAAGAGATTGGAAAAATAAGGCATCTGAAAGGTGCATCAGAATGAAATATCCAAGGGAGTAGTTGAGACTGCTAAAGGTCACATCTGAATGAAATGGAGTTGAGCAATGACACCATGTGAATTCATCTTAAGGAGCTTTTCCATGTAATGGGAATTGATGATGCCGAGAGAACCTGGTTGTAAGCCATTGAATTTGTGTTTGTTCCCATTGATTGAAAACTGCATCCATAGTTCAGCAAAATCCCATAAGATGGGTCCAGGTGTGTGTAACCATTGAATTCCCAAAATCACATCACATCCTCCTAGAGGCATGGAAAACATGTTAGAGCGTAAGTTATAATCTCCAATAGAGATACACACATTGCGGCACTTTCCTTTGCAAGGTAAGGTGCTCCCATTGGCAACCATGACTTTAAAGATGGAGCAAGGATGGACAAAACTATCAGCTTGTTTGGCAATCTGAGGGTCAATGAAGTTATGGGTGCTACTAGAATCAATGAGTATTGTAAGAGGAATCTTCTTGAAGAAACCCTTGACCTGCATGGTTTACGGGGCGGTGACTCCGACTAATGCATGGAGAGATATCTTAGGGTGTTCGTCATGGGAATGAGGGTCAATAGGTGGTTGTTGAATGTCGACCTAATCATCTACTGGATCCTAAGAAGCTTCACAAATTTCAAGTGTAGGCGGAGAAACCACATCCAAGGGATAGATATTTGGTTCAATACATTGATGTCCCTGGGTGAATTTCCCATCGCAACTATAACAAAGTCCTTTTTCCCTACGTGCTCACACCTCGGCTTCAGACAAATGCTTGATAGGAGTGGATGTAGGAGTTGGAGGGATTGGATGTCTTTGGGAAACCATATTTCGGAATGGAACAAAAGTGGATTGGGGGCGTTGCTGAGCCCTGATCTTGTCCTCCGCCAACTTACCCAACCTGAGTATTTCCATCATTGTGCTGGTAAAGAACATGTTAACCTCAGATCAACTTGTATCCTTAAGACCACTGATAAAAGAACTCCTGTAGAAGGCATCAGAAAATCCTTTTGTGTGCTTGAATAATTTCTCAAATTATTTCTGATACTCTCTCACAGTGCCATTCTGTTGAAGTTTGGTGAGTGCTCCTGTGAATTCATCAAAACCACTAGGGCCAAAACAGTGCAAAAGGAGTTGGCAAAAATCTGTCCATTGAGGCTCTTCATCATCCTTGATGTACCAACAGAACCATTGAAGGGCTTCATGTTCGAAATGAAATGATGCAAGTGGGACTTTGGTGACATCAAAAGTGTTATGCATAGTAAAGTATTATTCTACCTTGTGTATCCATCCAGTTGGATCATCACCATTGAAGCGAGGGAAATCAATTTTCGGCCCACGAAACCTGTTGGAAGAATAGAACTTAGTGTCTGCAGAAGAATCAAGTTGTTTTCGGTTGCTCATGGTTGAATGCTGAAGATGGAGGTCGAGAAAGCTTTGCTCTAGATTTGCGAGTTTGGTCTTGAGGGTGACAAGTTCTTCTTCCATTTATCTATTTGCTCCTGCGCGGGTGACAACCATAAGCAAGTTTTTTTTTTTAATCGAAAATGGGTGGAAAAACAAAAACAAAGAGGGTTTTAGAAAAGGAAAATTTTGAGTTGGGAAAAACGCGAGTGGGTAACTAGGTTGTGGACACTTTCTAAGGGACAAGGAAACAAAAAATGTGAAGTTCAGAAGCGGGGTGAAAAAAGGAGATGGAATTTCAGGCTTCGGGAAGTGGACTTGGAATAGGGTCCTCAATGAATGAAATATGTAGAATGGAATGACAGGGGTTACAATGAATTTTCAAGGGAAATGGAGCTAAATCAAGGAATATATGGCTAAAAAACATTTTTTTTTCCTGAAGAAATGATCTATGGCGGTGCTAGAAGTTTGTGCTTTATCAACTTGAATTGGAGTAAATGATCTGTGACAAGTTTGGATTTCTGCGTGTTATCAACTATAAATAGATATGGACCCCAGGTATATTCGGCTTCCTAATGGTTCAAAGGTAGTCACCCTGGCCACCAAGGTTGTCTCGGGCTTGAGTATTGGGGCAGTACCCCTCACTTCACGGCGCAGGTAAAACTACTAACCTCTTGGCCAAAAACGACAGCTCTTTGGTTTTCCTCATGGATGGGAATCTAGTCAATCTAGTGGGGTTTGTTGCCCTTTTCGCTTGGTAGGTTCTCTCAATGGCCAGCTACTTCGGGGTTCCTGTGGTACTCCTCACAATGAGTTTTAGAGCTATGCCCAAGTACTTCCCACAGTTGAGCAGATAAGGTTTGTTCCATGATCCTAATGAAAAATACCACTGCAAGAAGAAGAACTACTGCAATACTCACACTGCCAGAAAAAAATGTGGCAGAAATTCCACCCAACGTTGAAAAACTTGTAATTAGAGCTAGGGTTTTGAGACAAAAACTTTTAAAATGAGCTTAACCCGATCTATATTGCTCAGAATCACTATTATAGCTTATTTCTGGAACTGGAACAACCACTCTGCTTCTACCCATGAAATCGGAATAGAAATCTGGGCACCCAGTCAAAATATTTTCGCTCTGTAATTTCCGTGGTCATCACCGAAATTCTGAAAAATTGCTGATTTTAAATCCACGATATCTCCACTTTTAGAACTCCAAATGCGATGATTGTTTTTTTGAAATTGCGTATTTTTGAAAGAGGAATTCAGATATGTAACCTGTTTCTTCTGATTTTGTGTAAAAATTTTGAGAAATTGATCTGAAAGTCGCCGCCCAATTTTGCCCTCTTTTTTTGTTTGGAAAAGAAGAAAAAAATTTCCCACTTGTGCCAAGGAAAGTGCTCTGATACCAGATGTGGAGAATCTCCTGCAATAAACAATGAGAATGCATGATATAACAGAAATATTGGAGCACAAAAGAGATTTTATTGATCGCGGGCCACTTCGAGGGGGCAACCTCCTTTGAGCAAGCCCAATACAAAATAACTCTTCGATGCTTTCAATAGCCTCAACACATTCTTATATACTAAGTCTAATCTAAACAACTATTACTCCACATGAATGTGGGATAATGCAACCTATTAACTGGACAACTTAACAACTATTACTTACTCCCCATGAATGTGGGATAATACATCATACTAATTGGACGACTTACAAAGCATATGCATCTGACAAAATATACCAACAAAATAAAGAGGGGGGTTGACACGGGTTCTTAACATATTGACCACCCAATATTCCTTGAAGAGCACTCAAGGTGAACTCCAAGATTCCAAGATGGAGATAGAGCAACTTCACGAGAAGTTGCAAAGATCTCACCTACCCTCTTACACACCATTCAACCATATTCACAAGTTTGATTGCATTCTTGAACATATGGAGGAATATCATGAGATGGTGGATCATGAGATGAACTTGGTTTTGAATGTTATTGAGAATTGTGCAGACAAGCCTGATCATAACTAAACACTTGACCTTTTCCAAAGAAAACTGGAGCTATTTTATGGAGAGAGTCTCTTCTCTTCTCCATGGAAGAGACAAATGAGCTCACCTCAGTTGGATCAGACATTGAGGAAGAAGAGGCAGCTATAATTTGGGTGGATAAGTATTGCATAGATTTGATTCACAGTTCTACCCACCCTTCTATTTCAGCCTCATCAAGTGGGGATGAAAATTGGGAGAAGGAATTTTCCTTGTTGGTGTAGCAGGAAGAGATGGAGGCTTTCCTAGGTGTTCATGATGACTTGTTGAATGCACCATCACCCTCCCAGCATCCGCATAGGAACATATTGCTGTCACTTGATGCCATTCAGCCACATATGGATTGGGTGGAATATTACGTGTCACACATGGAGACTTCTTGCATAAAAATTTCTGCACATGATCAGTGGAAGGCAGAAAAGCAAGAAAACGACCAAGAGAAGTTGTTGAGGAAAATATCTTGCATAAGGTGGTCTTTGTGGAGGAAATCCACACAATTGGATAGATGCTTGCATCCTTTGACCAGTTGTAGAGAGTTGAGCCATTGGAAGTATTCATATGGACCTTTTGGTAGGAGTGTCAGTACTTTCTCAGTTTGGATGAGGGGACACTTATTTGTATTTCTTGCTTGCATTCTTGGAGAAACTTGTGATACATCATCTTATTGTGAGAAATTTGGCAATCTATGTTTGTTGGAGGATGCCTATAATTGTCTTGAGATATGGGAATCACACCTATGTCATTGGAAAAACAAAATAGTGATATTCAGTGCTAGTATAAATCAAGTACACAAATAGTTTTATGTTGGGTGGAGAAGACTTACAGGTATCCAATATTGCATGGGGAGTTCTCAAGTTTCTGTGCGGTGGCATGATTTCCACATCATGATTTTTATCTTCTATGATGATGGAATTTTGTTGTTTTTAATGATGAGTGGAATGAGGCAAAAAATATCTTGAGACCCTGGAATTATTGGTAATGGCATATTTCCAAAGGGAGTAGTAGTATTTGGATCCTGATAGATGAGGTAGTGAGATCCAGGCATTCTACTCAGTTACCTCAACTATGTGGACAATTTTGTTATCATAGGTGGTCATTTGGGAAATGACTAGAATCAAAGTGGTGCAGTAGAAATATGGTGGAAAATTGCAGCACTCAAGAGTGCTTCTGCTTGAGGACAAACATATTTGGGAGGGGAGGACTATCATATCCTCTCAATTTTGATCATCAAAGTGTTGACCATGTTGAAACTCCTAGGGGTTCCAAGTGACATTAATTACAATAGCCTAGGGATTTTTGTCAAAAAATTATCTATGAGTATTATGAGGTTAAAATATCTTATAAATTGTAAGCTTTCTTTCCAATAAGCTCAAGTATCAAATCTTCCATGTATAGCTTCATTTGTCATTAAAATGAGAGTTTTTGATCAGTTTATATCTTAGTAAATGATGTAATGGCCTTGAGCCTAAGTTTGAGTGATGTAATATGTCCAGTAAATATGTATTAGGCTTTGATAAATTCCAGTCTCTGTACTAAAGTAAATATGACACGAATTTCAAGCTTTATTGTACACCCTAGCTAGGTAACAAGTTAAAATTGACTAGTCTCATAGTTTTTTAAATTCAGAGAGTTTTGTGCATCAGAATCACATTATGGAAGTTTTTGTATGTCTATAACTGACCCCTATGTCCATCCAAACCTTGAAACAGAAAATTCATTGGATTCGTACAAGGTTTGAGCAAGCTCCATTGCGCAGGGCCTCACCAAGCCAAAATTACCAAATTTTCCCAAATCACTCCTAAACTCCTCAAACCTTTCCAGAACTATTTTGAACTTTTCCAAACCTTATTTTCTTTTTTTCTAATGTATGATATCATCTTTGTGCATTTTCTTGAGCCTCTGGTTGAAGGGACTTGAAGGAATCTTCTTAGTTTCATGATTGGGTAACCCATAAGCGTGGGAGTAAGTTTTAGTATAGATGAATATGAAACCTAAATGGTCCCTAATATAAATGTGTTAGGGAAGATGAATTCTCTGTTCTGAAAATTTCCTTGGTTTTTCCCACTTTCTACTTCCCTATTCCTAAATTTCTCGGCAAAATATCTCTATTTGCCTAGTAAAAGAATTATCTGATTGAGTGCACAGTTTCAGTCATAAATTGATAATTAAATTTGTAGCAATATCATCTATCAGATTTGTATATTAGATCTCAGATCATTACAAAAATTCTCTTATTAAAATGACTCGAACCAACCCCTTACAAATATTTTGGTCATGGATTCTCTAGGACCAGAAATATTACTAACATAGGATTAATTACTAAAACACAATAGAAAATGACTTTTAGGGACATAATTTAAAGTATAACCACAGTAAGACCCTAACTAGACCCATGACTTAACTTCAGAATCTATGACTGACATAAACCCTTTAATCCCAAAACTTTAAAGACCATGGCAAACTTGTGATCCATAGTGCATTACTATGCACTAAGATTGGAACTATTAGGGATGTTTTCCTCCTTGTGAGGGAGCAAGAACCCAACGGACCAGTTCCTTATCCATTGAGAACTTGTTCAAGTTGAAAAAACTGAAACAAATATGATTGTTCAAAATTATTTTTGTACAAGTTGAGATGTGATCTCTTGCAAAACAAACTGATAATCTCTTAGAAAAATATCAGATACTTCACCTTGGGCTTTAAATTATCCAAGTGATCATCCACACTTGAAAAATTCTTAACATCAAATGGTATTTACAATGAAAATTTGAAATTGTTGATCTTAAAACTGATAATGTTTTAGAAATCCTTCATTAACTAGACCTCCTTCTAAAAGCTCTCCATTTAATTTTTGTAAAAACTTCATAACATGTATTCCCAAGGAAGTCAAAAAAACAACCTCTGTGCCATACACCAACTGGAAGAGAGAAGTTCCTATGTACCTTTTGGTACTGATTCTTTTATCCCAGAGTGCATAAATCAATTTAGTATGTCAGGCTTTCTTATTCTACTGCAATATTTTTTTAATGATTCTAACCAAACCCTTTTTAGAGGATTATGATAGCCCATTGCCTTGAGGGAGTAGGTTGTAGAATGAATTAGGATAATGTTATGATCATTAAAAAACTTTCCCATTTTTTAAGACTTAATATATTGATCATTATCTGTTATTATCTTCCTAGGGAAACCAAATCTAGAAAGAATATTACTTTCAAGAAATTTCATGATTACCATTTCAGTTTCTCGCCTTGTAGGGATTTATTTAATCCACTTGGTGAAGTAGTCTATTGTAGTTAGGATCCATTTGTGTTGACATGAATGTGGTAGGTGTATTTATCCAATGAAGTAAATACCCCATTGCTGAAATGGTTTTTTACAAAAATGGGTTTTAAAGGTCATGGCAGAAGTTGTGACCTCTTCCTTAAAAAATATGGCACTCATGACAAGCTGCCACCTTCTTATACACATCATAAAAAAGGTGGGCCAACAGAGACTAGCTCTGAGAACTTTTTTGACATTAGTCTCCTAATAATGGTGTCCACCATAGTCTCCTTTATGAAACTCATCTATAATCTTCTCTGCTTCATTTTCCCACACACAATTCAATAACACCCCACCAAGATCTTTCAAGTACAATTTTTCATTTAAAATACAAAATTTTGCTGCTTTGAGTTTTAGGAATATTTCCTTAGTTATGCTCATTTATGAGCGGGCCTTTAAATTCTGCAAAACATGTATAATGCCTTCATACCATGAATAATTATGAAAATATCAACTCACCTGGAAAACCGGTTGTTTTACTTCATTGTTTGAAAGTTCATCAAGAAAATGTATGTCCATCACTTCTAGATTTGCACTAGCCATTAGTTTTGCTAATTCGACTCTTAATAAGATTAGCAGGATTAATTTCCAAATCATATTCAAGCAACGCTACAATCCATTTACATATTTTTTCCATCAGGATCGGGTGGGGATAAGATATATTTAACCACATAATTAGGAACATATGCAATTGTATGAGAATTCAAAATATAAACCCTAAAATATTTCAAACTCTTCACCAATGCATATGTATGTTTTTCCATGATGTTATATTTTAGAGTGTGATATCTTAGAATTTATAGAAAGCAATGGGTTTCTCTTCACCGTATTCATTTTTTGTAATAAGACCCCTGCAATTGTGTGCTCAAATGAAAAATACAAAACTATGAAATCGTTGGAGAAATACGGACTTACTAATACCGGTGCTTCAGTTCTAGACATTTGGATTTCCTCAAAAGATCTCCTTGCTTCATCTGTCCATTTAATCCCATTCTCGTTTTTCAACATGTTAGTAATGAATCTAAGAGTTTCAACAAAATTTGATATAAATTGTTAGATTTTTATCATATAAGCTACCATTATGATCTTAGGATCTTTAACTGAGAGAATAACATGCACAACAATAAAACACAAGCACAGCACAAGAGACAAGAGACACAAAGAATTTTCCTCGGGGAAACCATAAAGGAAAAAACATCGTAACTTCCTTAGAGATAGAATTAGCACCAAAGGTAAACCCGAAAACATAAACATGATCTCCCAACAGCAGCAATCTCTCTCTCTCACATTGAGAGAGCTTCTTCTCTCTCGCTCATGCGCCCCAATGAGTGAGTGTGTATATCCTAAATAGAGAGAGAGAGAGACTCACTCTCTATTTATATTCTTCTGTTCACTTGGAACCCACTCCATCATGTCGGCCTCACTTAACAATTACTTACTAGAGCTGACATCTCTAGGAGTGTCTAATAACCCTAGTGCCCCACAACTTGTGGGGACTTTGCCTCCTCTGACCAACAAGGAGGTTTATCCTTAACGCAATGGTGGGGACTATTGCCCCGACTTACAATGACTCACCTAGGGTCGACTTCACTAGAATAGTCTAATAACACAAGGGCCCCATAACTGTGGGGACTTTAACCCTTGACCAATAGGAGGGTTACCCACAATGACTTGACATGACTTTCTCATTGTAGAAACTTCCTGGAATAAACATCGGGGTATGAAATGACTCAAGCACATCACAAATACATCCCAGAATAAACATCAGGTTACAATACATAAGAAATATGGATGAATACATTCCGAAGTTACAAATACATCAACACTCCCTCTTAACTAGGAAGGTATTCTCTCGACACAATTTATCAGCACAAGTCTTATTCTCTGTATCAACTGGATCATCTCATCATTTGCATCTTCAAGTCTTCTGAGTCTTCAAGTCATATTCATCTTCAAGTCATCTTTATCTTTAAGTCATCTTCATCTTCGAATCTGGATCATCATGGGACATCATCACTGGATCTGGATCATCACTCAATCTAGATCATCATCACTGGATCTAGATCATCACTCAATCTGGATCATCATCACTGGATCTGGATCATTACTCGATCTGGATCATCACTGAGCATAATCACTAGATCTGGATCATCACTGGATCTGGATCTGGATCATCACTGCTGGATCATCATCACTCGATCTAGATCATCACTGGTGCTATCTCATGATTCTTCTCGTCACAGGAATTTCTATAGAGCCATCCCTTTTTCATGCTGGTTTTAGGCCTAGCTCCCATGTAGGTCTTATTTAGCACTTATATCTGACCTACTCGTCAGAAAGGCATAGTACTCACATCCATCCAGGATGGAACACATCCTACTCACAATGATGGAAGAGTTCTGCACTTCCATCTAGGCCAGAACACATCCTACTCACAATGATGAAATATTTCCTCACTTTCATCCAGGCCGAAACCACATCCTTCTCACAATGATGGAAGAACTTTGTTCTTCCACCCAGGTCGGAACCACATCCTGCCCACAATGATGAAAGACTCTCATCCAGGCTAGAACACATCCTGCTCACAATGATGAAAGATTTCTGCACTTACATTCATCCAGGTAGGAACACATCCTGCTCACAATGATGAAAAGGCTCTGCACTTACATCCATCCAGGCAGGAACACATCCTGCTCACAATGATGGAAGGGCTCTGCACTTACATCCATCCAGGCGGGAACACATCCTGCTCACAATGATGGAAGGGCTATGCACTTACATCCATCCAGGCGGGAACAAATCCTGCTCACAATGATGGAAGGGCTCTGCACTCACATCTGATCTTGTAGGAACCAATCCTACAGTCATATCAGAATGGGCCCCAGTCCTCCTCGACTGAGCTACCTGGTAACTGATCAGGTGCCTCCATTCTCCTAGAGAATGTCAGTTTCCCTTACATCCTACCTGCACGTCGAAATGGCCAACACTCACATCTGACATGGGAGGAAATTAATCCTTTAGCCATGACAGAATCGTTCGGCCCTTACATTTGATTAAGTGGGAACACATCCCTCTCACATCAGAATGGCTTCTCAGTCCTAGACTGAGTTTTCTTGGTAACTGACCAGGTGCCTCCATTCCCAGAATGGCAGTTGCCCTTACATCTGTCCTACTCGACAGAACGGCCAGCACTCACATCTGACATGGAAGGAACCAATCCTCTCACCATGATAGAATGGCTCAGCCCTTACATTTGACCTACTCATCAGAATGGATATGGATCTCAGCACTCATATCTGACATGGAAGGAACCAATCCTGTCACCATGACAGAATGGCTCAGCCCTTACATCTGTCCATAAAAGGAACCAATCCTCTCACCATGTCAAAATGGCTATGCGACTCATCATTTTCCCTTGGAGGAAATCTAGATCTGGAGAACACCAAGCTTCTCCCTGAAGTACTCGAACTTCACCCTAGCCAATGGCTTCGTTAAGACATTAGCTATCTATTCCTCCGTTGCAACATACTAGAGCTTCACTGCTCCCCTCTACACCATATCCCTGATATAGTGATACTTGATCTCGATATGCTTTGACTTGTCATGGAACACTGGATTCTCTGACAACTTTACACAACTCTGGTTGTCACAATGTATACAAGTAGCATCCAACTGGAGATCAAATAAATCAAACAGTAGCTTCCATAGCCATACTTCCTCACAACTAGCTGAACAAACTGCGACATACTCTACTTTAGTTGTACTCAGTGCCACACAGGATTGCTTCCTGCTAAACCAAGAGATCACACCTGATCCCATACTGAAGCAACACCCTGAAGTGCTCTTCCTATCGATGGCACTGCTTTCCCAGTCTGAATCAACATAACCCTCTAGGTTAATCTTCTGATTTGCATCGTACTTGAGCCCATAATCAACTGTACCCTTCAGGTACCTCAGAATATGCTTTGCAGCAATCAAGTGAACATGTCTCGGATCTATTAAGAACTGGCTCAAGGTGTTCACAGCAAAGCAAATGTATGGTCTCGTGTTCATCAGATACATCAAGGACCCAATCATCTGACGATACATCGTAGCATCAACTGTATCTTATGAAGCATCACTTAATAGCTTTAGGTTCGATTCCATAGGTGTGGTCTTGTATTCCATAATCCTAAACCTATTCAGGATCTCTACTACATACTTCCCTTGTCCACACCTCCATGCCTAGAAAATAGTGCGTCGACACATAACAGGAGCATCATTGGTCTTCCACCTTCAACCTTGAGGCAAAGGTTGGAATCTACTTTACTCTCAGTAAATCCTAGAGTCATCAGTAATCTGTCCATCCTGTCATACCATGTCGAAACATAGGATCTTCTGCAGTCACTCCCTCTGAAGCATCATACTCCCTCTGTCTTCTGTACTCTATGCACTGAAACATTCTGTACCGGAGTGACAGGTAGCTTCCTATGCTACTAATCTTCTATGTATCCATATAGGATCACTGGATACCAAGATCCTCTATCTTGAACTTTTTCAAAAGTTCATCTCGCACCCATCTGTGAGCTTGTCATCCTCTATCAACCTTGTAGCAAAGGTTTAGATATTCATCAAGCTCCTCATGTATGTGTTATCCGATGGGTGTCTTTTGAGCTCGTACAAGGTCTTCTTTCATTTGCACACATGATTCTGCCTGTCATGTGTCTCAACTCCCACTGGTTGCAAATGTCTCTTCGAATCTTGCCTTGTATCCCACGATGTTTCCATCTACTGCATTATGGAACTACGAACTTCCCTTCATGTATCGATACTACATCCTAGACATCATTATTCTTGAGCTGATCTTCCCTTTCTTCTTGAAAGATTCTGCACCAATGATGTCGATGTATTCGTCATATTATTTTTCATCTTTGAACTATCGTCACTTGTTCTTCGGAACAAGTCTCATTCTTCTTTGCTTGTAGGCGATTATGTACATGATCTTTCCTACAAGTCAAATGCATTTATATGGTTAAAAAAATTTCATAAGGAATATTCATACTGGCAAGTTCTTATGCATAAACATATGATCATGCAACTAATTTAGCCAATACAACATTCATCCATATCTCACTGAAACTTTCTAGATGCCTTCCATATCTACCAGGGCAACATTGAGATTGTGCACTAATCCAATATGTCAGCAAAGAGGTTTCATTCTAGATAAGTAGCAATGGAGAGTTGTATAGAACCATGAGCTACTTACCCATCACATGCATATTAGTAGTATACTGTCATTAATGCAAACATCCTATCATGCATAATACATCAACTGAATATAAACAAATGCATAACAAAACAATATCATGAAATGACAATTGAATACTTATCTTTATTTGTTTCGTGGGTAGACTCCTTCTTGAGCCTTCAGCTTCATTGTCTTCTTCATTCATGATAGCATCGTTTCTTATCCAAATGATAAGGTGGATAAGAGGTGCTTCAAGAGTTGAGTTCTTCATATTCCTCATCGCTTGAGGGATCTTCTTTGGATGGTGAGAGCTTGATCTTCAATTGCTCCCATCTTCTCTTCTCTTTTTATGAGTCGAGCTTCTTCTTTTTCCCAGAGTCTACTAAAAGTAATCACTTCCTTCTGGCACACATTCCTTGAATGAATGAATCCCATGATCCTAGGAGGCCATTCAAGGTGGCCATCACCACTTCTGCATTCTTCACTTCTTCTTTTACCACTTCAAGTTGTTCTTTGATTTGAGAGACCCTTATGACTGCATGGTCTCTGCATTCTAGATCTTCACATTCTTCAACTGGTTTCTTAAGGTCATCTTCTAATGTATGTTCTTCCCTTCAAATAGCTTGGTCAAGGAATCAAACATATTTGGTGTCTTTAGGGAAGACACTTGTGGTACAAGTTGATCCATGATTGAATCAACAATGATCTTCTTTGCCTTGACCAAGTTCTTCTTATGTAAGGCTTCTAACCTCATCTCCCTCTAGAACTGGAACCTCTCTACTCATGTAGGTGTCCAATTCATTTTCTTCAGAGAGATCATATAATTCCTTACTTGGAAGCTGTCAAATTCACAAAGCTTATCATCAAGCTGATGTGATAGATCACTTTGAAATGAGAACCTCAAATGAAAATAGCAAAGGATTATATCTTACCAATTTGAGGTGTCCGTCCTGGTTCCAGAGCCGACTGATCTAGGGTTTGTCATAGAAACCATAATTTTTAAAACTTGGAATCTTTCAAATAATATTGGATAGAGAGATAGATCTCTTCAAATGGATCTGTCAAATGTACTCCTTTTCTAAAAACAATGGAGGGAAGCTCCTGGAACAGGAAGCCCTAGTTTTCCAATTTATGCTGCAGAAATTCCTATCTCTATTTCTGTGATATCTCCCAAATTACTACTCCTCTATATTTGAAATTTTGTACTACAGTAACCTCACATGTCCCCAATCCAAAACCATAGGTTTCATAATAATTGGTTTCACCAATTGGGATTTACGACCCTTTTCCAAAGGTGATCTATTATAGGACTGTTCAGAACAACAAAGTTGTATAGATTGCCACGTGTCATTGTTTCATATTTTGGGTCTGAAATTCAGACCATAGAAATTAAATTCCATGGCATTTCTGTAAAATCTTCAGGAATTCCATTTGGACCTCTATAGCCCAATCTGTATCAATTCTCCCCAGGTGTCCTGTTTAGGGATGAATTCTGGAAGAAGCCAGAACCCTAACTTGGAGGGATCATATCTCCTAGAATATAGTGAATCTGAGGATGAATGTTGGATACAATGTTCATTAGGATTTTATCTTTGGCCCCTGCAATTGTCAGCTCCTGATCCTTCACCAATATCAGGATATAGCGAATGTACCAAAACGTAGCCGTTTTAGTATTTAGGGTTTTTCTAGCTCGGGGTCAAACTAGGGTTTGACTTTCCTGGAGTTTCACCCAACCAAATTTATTGATCCAAGTCTCTAAAATTTGATTTTAATGAGGAGAAAAATCCTATTCTGGGCTCACTCAAAAATTCCTCTTCTGTAGAAAGCCCTAATTTCCGCATCAAAAACTGAAAATGCTTGGAATCGAATTTCGCTTCGACATAAAGATGTGCCCTTCAATGGAGAGTCAGCCTAGCATACTTTTGCTGATGGATTGTGGAGAGAGACCCAAAAAGTAAGAATCCCTATCTTCTGCAGATGCATAATGTATTCTTCTCAAGTTAGCTCTAATAGCATGTTAGATTTTTATCATATAAGCTACCATTATGATCTTAGGATATTTAATTGAGAGAATAACATGCACAGCAATAAAACACAAGCACAGCACAAGAGACAAGAGACACAAAGAATTATCCTTGGGGAAACCATAAATGATAAAACCCCACAACTTCCTCAGAGATAGAATCGGCACCAAAGGTAAAACCCGAAAACATAAAGATGATCTCCCAACAACAACAGTCTCTCTCTCACACACTGAGAGAGCTTCTTCTCTCTCACTCATGCGCCTCAATGAGTGAGTGTGTATATCCTAAATAGAGAGACTCACTCTCTATTTATATTCTTCCGTTCACTTGGAACCCACTCCATCATGTCGGCCTCACTTAACAATTACTTACTAGAGCTGACATCTCTAGGAGTGTCTAATAACCCTAGTGCCCCACAACTTGTGGGGACTTTGCCTCCTTCGACCAACAAGGAGGTTTATCCTTAACACAATGGTGGGGACTATTGCCCCAACTTACAATGACTCACCTAGGGTCAACTTCACTAGAATAGTCTAATAACCCAAGGGCCCCATAACTGTGGGGACTTTAACCCTTGACCAATAGGAGGGTTATCCACAATGACTTGACATGACTTTCTCGAAATAAACATCAGGGTATGACATGACTCAAGTACATCACAAATACATCCCAAAATAAACATCAGGTTACAATACATAAGAAATACGGATGAATACATTCCGAAGTTACAAATACATCAACATAAATCTTCTTAAAATTTTCACTGTACCAATAAAATATTGTACCTCTTCTATCTTCTTGGAAAATCAATTTTCAAAATTGCATCCACTCTGCTTGGGTCAATTTCAATGCATTATTTTGATATTATATGCCTAAGAAACTTACCTTCTTACATGCCAAAATTAGATCTTTTAGGATTTATTGAAATGCCAAACTGCCTATATTTTATGAAAACCCTTCTCAGATGTTTTAAGTGGTCCTCATTAGATTTGGTGAATACAGTGATGTCATTAAGATATATTACCACAAATTTATCCCTTTCTTCAACAAATGCAATAAACATTTCCCATTGGAAGGTATCTCCAATATTCATCAACCTGAATGGCATCTTGGCATACATAAATGTACCCCAAGGAGTGGTAAAAGCTATCTTTCTTGGTCCTCAGGATGCACTAAGATCTTATTGTCTCTGGAGAAACCATCAAGGATGGACATTCTTTGTGATCCAACAACCTGTTGCAGTATATGATCCATCTTAGGTACAGGATAATTATTATTTATAGAAACCTTATTGATATTTTTAAACTATACACATAACTTGATCTCACCATTTTTCTTTCTAACAGGCACCGAATTTCCAGCCATCTAGAAAATATCAATGAAATAATTATCTTATCATGAAAAAAATTTCTCACTTCCTTTTCAATCAATGGTAACAACAAAGGGATAATTCTTTTTAATTTTTGTTTGAAAGGTTTTTCATTTTCTCTAACATGAATAGTGTGTTGAATTACCTAATTTGTATCATATACGTTGAGATCCTCATAACTCCAAGAAAATACATCTGAGAATTATTTCATCAATCTGACATATTCTTGCTTCTTTTTAACATACAAGGTCTTAGAAAGATTCACAATCCTTGGCTTATCTTCAGTCCCAAGATTACAGTCCTCCACTTCACTATTATCATGCACAATTTTTGGATTTTTGGCTATATCATTACTATCAAACAACTTGTCAAGAGGAACTAGGACTTTGGGAATACAATTATTCCTAAGCTGAATTATTTATTTTCCTGTTATAACATTGACATAATCCTAATTTTCTGGAACCAAACTTGAAACTTGATTAGTACTTTCAGTAACTTCATGATTATGATTCTCTTGATCTATCCTACTATTTACAAACTACCTAACATTTGGAGAAAAATGTTGATTTGATCATAATCATAAAAAACTTGCCAGTACTTTACACTGTCAGGTACTGCAGGCCTATGTTTCACTTCAACTATCTGGATAAATTGGAATCTTGATTGAACTAACAGCAATGGCTAATGCATCAACAATAAAATTTTAATTCATTGGGATTACTAGAAAATTACACTCATCAAATTTCTGCATCAAATCCAAAACCATACTTTTATAAGATTTCGTTCTTGGATGCTTTGTCTTATAGATACCCTTCACCTGTTTTATTACTAACTCATAATCTCCTTGAACACAAATTTCCTTAGCTTCCATATATTTCAATATGTTCGAACCTAAAACTAGTTCTTCATATTCAACAATATTTTTTGAACAATCAAAAACTATTTTATAAGAAAAAAGCTTACTGTCATTTCTTGGGGATGAAATCCAAAGCTTGCACATGGTCCATATTTTCCAACATATCCATCAAAACTCGTGTTCCAAAACTTTGCATCAACATGATCAAACTGACCTGAAACCTTATCTTCTTCCTGCTTCTCACAGGTCAACATTAGCTCCTCAAAAGGTTCAAAACTGTTGTAAATAATTGATGATCCAATATTAGTGTCCACAACATAGATTGGATGATTTTCAGGTTTTTCTTTGCTACTTACCATATAAGCCAGCTGAGTCTCCCTATACAACTTACTCATTTATCAGAACACTGGTATGGTAACATATGACATATCTATCTGCAATGTACTTTTCAACTTTTCTTCCCATGAACGTGAAAGAAGCATTCACAACTTTAGTGCAATATCTTCCATCACTACATCCATGATGGCACTTTTAGCAGGTTTTTGAGACAAGGTAGCAACTAAGTCTTTGATCACACCCAAACACTTGACCTTTCTAGAATCAAATGAAAACAAATATTTATAATTTTTTGTGATATACAAGTCAATACTATCCATTACCACCTTTGGAATTAAATTGTGTGAATCTCCTAAATCCAACATAGCATTGTACAACATCATATAATGAATGTTCAAACTAATATAGAAGGGAGGGACTTCATCACTTTCTTAACTATCTTCTACACGATGACCAAAAAGGAAAGTAGGGTGATCATATTGCAAGTTCAAGGAGTCAGATGTATCATCATAAACCTTCAACACCTTAGAAATTTGACTTCTATACTCATACTCGGTATTCTTCAACAAATCAATATTCTTCAACAACTCAGTAAAAGGAACAAAAATCTTGATTTTAGCAATTTCATTCTCAACACTAAAATGAGATTGATTTGTTTCAGCATCCTTTGTACTCACCTCTTTTCTTTCATCTTGAAACTTTTTAACAAAATCCTCTCTAGGATTTGGAACATCCACCTTTTCCTTATATTTATCTGAAGCATCTTTCTTTTGTGTGTCAGTTTTCTGCATATCCTTCTTTGGAGTATCCTTTTCCTGATGCAAATTTTTTTTCTGTTGACTTGTAGAAGGATTGTCCATTATGTATTTGTTGACAACCCTATTACTAAAATTTTAATACCTTTGAAAATCCAATACTGCATTTTGATATCCCTTTTGATATTCATCTAATTCATCCATCCCATCTTCTTCATACTGGTCTACAAAGGAACGATCATGTTCTTCCTTGGTCAGGAAAACTGTGGACTTCTCCTTTTCAAAATTATGAATATGGTATTTCTCTTTTTCATCATATTCATCAACAAATACATTTTCCTGGAAAGGGGGTCTGACTTGTTGATCAACTGGATTCCTTTGTTCTCTCTACCTAATCCGAGGAACTTAGGCCCACCTGAAATTAGGGGTTCTATTTTGAAATTGATGCTGTTGAGTTTCTCTAATAGGTGGCTTATTATCCAAAGTCAATTTCTCCATCATTTTCTCCATAGTCTTCATTATCAAATAAATATTATCATCTGAATATTGTAAAGTGGATGGTTGAACCTCCTCTTTGACCTTCTTGATTCTTGTATCAATTTTCTGCTTCATCTTACTTGATGCCAACAAATTGAATTCCACCTCCATGGAATTATTCATCATGTCTGCTAGTAACTGTCAAAATCATCTTACCTTGCTAGTACAAAATAACTGTCAAAATCATTTGCATAATTTAATTTAGTTGCACTTGGGGGAGGTTTAACTTCAGCGGGAATGGAGTCATACACTTTGGTAAACCTAGCATAAAATTGTTGAATAGTTTCAGCAGGGTCCCTCTTCAAGTTGTTATATTGAGTTCAAAGTTGAAGAGGATTCTTCTTAATATCCCATTTTCTAAGAAAAAGTATTTCAAATGCTGGAAAATCAGCTATACTTGTTGCTTGAAGACCCCTAAACCATTTTTTAACTTCTCCACAAAAAATCTAAGCAAATAGTCTCATCTTAACATCTGCATCATCAACCTCCTCAAGATATATGAAATCATTGAACCAATCTAAATGATGTTGAGTTGTGATCCTTACATATGCAACATATTGTTTTATCCTTTGAGCATAATTTTGAGGCAAATCATGAAGTTGGGAAGGGAGGACAAGAGGGGAATATTTGGTTTCCATGAATTTAGGAGGGGTTTGGCCCGGGATTGTTGAATTACTAGAAGAAGTAGGTATAGATGTCTTTGTTCCAGATGAAGATGGAAAATTTGTTTCCAAGACATATAAGATTTGATCAAGGTTCCTTTGTTTAAGAAATGTAGAGGTTTTGAACTGTTAAGTTTATATACTTCTACAACTTAATTTCTAACTTCATGAGCATTTAATACATTGTCACGATAACAACATAAAGAGGATCTCTGAAAGAAACAATCACAAGGTACACAACAATTTATCCTGGGAAACCCAAAAGGGAAAAACACATTGAAACTTCCTTAATATAGATTACCAGAGTACAATTCCCAAAGAACAAGGTCTCATAAGAGAGAGAGAGAAAAAACCCTAGAATAAGATCCAAAGACACCAAAAACACTTATCCTCTTGCTCTAACCTTTCTCTTTCTCACTCTTGTGCAATCCATGAGTGAGTGTGTGTGTGTAGAAATGAGGGAGGGCACCTCCCTATTTATACTAATCACTTGAATGACCTTTTAACCTAATTGGGTCGACCTATCAAACTGACAAGTTCGACCTACTTAGGAATACTCAAAATAATATTTATATTAATATTTTCTGGGTACTATTGACCCGACTTACAATAGAGGATTTACCTCATGACCTTTTACATTAATAACATCTCTTGAAGGAAGAATAATAATAATGTAAAGTACAAGTAGAATATTCTTCGATTTTACATTATTTCAATACTCCCCTTTAACAAGAAGGGTATTCTACTGACAACAACAACAATAGGTGTGGCTCTACACAACATCATCGGAAGGAGGGAGGACGAGGAATCATCAACAAAATAATTTTGAACATTTTCTAGTACATGATCATCAGAAGTTTTGAACAAAACCAATATCAACAACTGGAACAAATTTCTAGAACATCATCATATACAACATGGAGCTAGAGCATCATCATCTGTGGCATGGAGCTGGAATATCATCATCTGCAACATGGAGCTAGGAAATTATTATCTTCAACATGAAACTGGAACATCATCATATGCAGACATGAAGCTGGGACATCATCATCTGTAGCATGAATCTGGAACATCATCATCTGCAGCACGAATATGGAACATCGTCATCATCTTCAGTACGAGCAAAAGTCTCATCATCATTACATCAACATGAAAAATTATACAAAAACAAAAACAACAGCACGAGGCTGGCTCATCGGCATGAAGCTGGAATACCATCAACAACTACATGTGAAATGTATATCAACATCATCATCAACAACTCAAGGCTAGATAAACATCATATATAGAAACATAATGAGGCAGGTGTATCAACCAAAAAGATCCTTCCTTTCGAAATCATGGGATCATGGACAATCCTTCATTTCAGAATTACAAGATTGAGTCCAACACATTTGTGGTGCTCAAACGATCCTTCCTTTCAAGATTACGGTATCAAATATTTATAGAGCCACCAATATTGATCACAACTAACACATACATGAACAGGATGATCCTTCCTTTCGGAATTATGGGATCAAGTCTAACAAACAAAAGATTAGACGATTACGAGATTAATTCCAACATCTTAGATGATTACAGGATCAAGTCCAACATCTTAGATGATCCTTCCTTTCAAAATTACGAGATCAATTCTAACATCTTAGACGATCCTTCCTTTCGAAATTATGGGATCAAGTCTTCAAGGTCAACATTTAAGATGATACTTCCTTTCAGAATTATGGGATCAATTCTACGGATGATCAATCCCAACTGAGCAACCTACTATGATCAGGATACCATCGTATCATCAGTATTACTCCCCCTTTCGAGGGAATTATTTACGGACAACACCAAGCTTGTCTCAAAAGTTTTCAAATGTCACATGAAATAGATGCTTAGTAAACACATCTGCAACCTGCTCATATGTGCTCACATATTGGAGCTTTATAGATCACTTTTGCACCATGTCACGAATGTATAAATACTGGATTTCTATGTGCTTCATCTTATCATGGAACATAAGTTTCTTTGTCATCTTCATGTAGCTTTGTTCATCACATAGAATCACGGTGGAATCCATCTCTAGATCAAATAGACCTAATAACAAATTCGGAAGCCATATGGCTTCACAACTGGAAGAATAAGCTGCAATATATTCTTCTTCTATAATGCTAAGATAAACATTGGACTGTTTCCTGCTTATCTATGACATCATGGCTAACCCCAGAATGAAACATCCACCTGAAGTGCTCTTTCTGTCTGAGACACTTCCTTCCCAATCTGAATCTGTATAAATGTACAGTCTGGAAGACTGAAGTTATGATCTCTAGTATAACTGAGACCATACTATATTATACCTTTTAGGTAGCTCATCACAATCTTTGCAGCTACCAGGTGAAAATGTCTGGTCTCAACCAGATCCTGAATCAAGGTGTTCACAATAAAGCATATATCTGGACGAGTATTTGTCAAATACATCAATGAACCAATAATATGTCTGTATAGTGTCACATCTACTAGATGAAGCATCAACCAAAAAATTCAAATTTGTATCCATGGGTGTGGCCATGACTTTACATACCAACATATCCAACCTTTTCAATATTTCTACTACATACTGCCCTTCGTTAAGGAAGATTCCTTTTGGGCTCTTCCACACTTCAAGACCTAGAAAATAGTGCATCAAGCCAAGGTCTTTCATCTAAAATTTTGCAGCGAGCTTCTTCTTACACATTGATATTTGCTTCTCATTACATGTCAGGAGTAAATCATCCACATACAACAATAATATGACAACTTTATCATCCATAACCTTGAGGTAAAGGTTATGATCATCTTTAATTTTGGTAAATCCCAATCTCGCTAGAAAACTATCGATTCTTCCATACCAAGCTCTTGGATCTTGCTTCAACACATACAAATCCTTCTTCAGCTTCCAGACATGTGTCTTTTTGTCTTCAACTCCAAAACATTATGGTTGTTCTATGCACACTTCTTCTTCAATACCACCATTTAAAAAGGTTGTTTTCACATCCATTTGGTGTAACTTACATTCCGTCTTGGCTGCAAGTGCCATGATGGTTCTAATAAAAGTGTACCTTGCTATGGGAGCAAATATCTCTTCATAACAAATTCCTTCTTTTTGAGAGAATCCATGGGACACAAATATGGATTTGTATTTCTTAATACTTCCATCGGCTGTATGTTTTATCTTGGATATCCATTTGGAAGATACCACACTTTTTCCTTCTAGTTTGAGAACTACTTCCCACACATCATTATTCATTATGGATTGGTATTATTCCATCATGGCCTCTACCCATTCTCTCTTTTGAACAGTTGCTTCAAAACAAGTAGGTTCTTTTTCTACAAGATCACACATCAAATCCACATAACTAGAAAATGGATTTGGCTTCTTTCTCAAATCCACATATCACGTTCTTCCAGAATCTCATCATCAGGAGAAGGTGCAACTTCTTCCATAGGTTCTGCAGCTCTGGGAGCTACAACTTCTTCATATGTTTCTTCAAATTGGCACTTTTTGTATTTCTTGAGAGTTGCACCTTGATCAAAGGTTACATCCCTGATAATTTCATATGGTGGTAACCTGGTATATAAATTTTGAAGGCCTTAGAGATCTCATAGTATCTAAGAAATATTCCTTTCTTTCCAGAAGGATCCAACTTGGTTCGTTTCTCGTTTGGAATATGAACAAACACTTGAAAACCAAATATCTTGAGATGACTTACTTTTGGTTTCTTTCTTGTGAACATCTCTCTGGGGGTTTTGAACCCAAGTACACTACGGGATATTCTATTATGGATATATACTATGGTCCTTGTTTCCTCAGGCCATAAGTTCATAGGAATATCTTGATCATGGATCATAGCCTTCACTGCTTCCATAATAGTTCGGTTCTTCCTTGTAACACCCCGGTTTTGACCCCATTTGCATTTAAATAATATGATGTAAATAATCATGGTGTGGAGCTCAAGGAAAAATCCCCACCATCGATTTAGTGTTTATGTTTCGGTGATTAAGATTTAGGCTGATGGTTTTTTTATGCTAGTTGAACGTTATAAGTTTGGACATCATGTTAAATTTGCAATTTTAATTAAAATCCTACAGCCAGCTATGTCAATGCAACAAAATGAGATGGGGCATGATTTTTCCAAAGGATAAGCGGGGGGGATTGGAAGAGGGCATATATTTGAAATGGGTAGAGAACCCATTTCTGAAAAATGTTTTTTGAATTTTCTTGGGCAAGAAAACACCAAAAATGCATGCCTTTCCCTCATGCAGTCGTGTTTCACCTTCCCCTCATGATTTGTATTGTGTGGAACTTTTTTGGTAGGACATTCTAGAATTCACGAAGCAAGCAAGCAAAAACCACTCCGAGTCTTGATCCTTCAGGAATTTTCCTGTTCTGGGAATTGTCTTCCTTTTTACGATTTTTTTTCTTGACTGTTAGTCATTTTTTACTGCGAATGCCCAAAATCCAATTTGTGTTTTGAATTGAATGACCAACAAACGATTTCATTTTGGTAATTGCAGTAGTCGATCTGACTCAGGAAATGCTCAGAAATTCGTAATTATTGTGTGTGTGTGTATTCCTTGGGTTCTGTTACGTTTTTTTAATCCCAGAACTGAGATCGATGTGTGTACATCCTCGTTTGACATTTGAATTGATTTGGGGAATGGAAATGGAGTCTGGACTTGCTTGATAAACCTAGTGTGTGAAGGAACCTCACAGACCAATCTAGAAGGATGATTTTCTTCTTTGCATACCCTGAATAGCACTGGAAGGAAAGCCATGGCCGAAGGGACTGTGTAGCAGAGAAGGGGATGCTTCCTTGTGTTGGGTGTGCAAATGTTTAGAAGTCAGGATAGATCCAGTGTAGGTGTCCATATCTCTAGGATTGAGCTCACTAGCTTAACAGTAAGTCTTTCAACCTCCTTGGTAGCCTGATAAACCCGACTGGAACTTGGCTGGTGGCCTGATAAACCCATTTGTTGGCTTGGTTGTGTCTCATGTGAATTTTGGCTAAGTATAAATCATTGCTTGTGTAAGCCTGATAAACCCAACCTGTGTTGGCTTGGTTGAGTTTTATTGTATCCTTGGCTATTGAGAAGTCTGCTAGTGTTCCTTACTCCTTGGGGAAATCATGCCCAGCTCGGGGGTGGCAGTGCTGTTGAGAGATTGATGAACACACTGGCCTATGGTTGGGTGGAACGTTGCAGTGACATAGCTGGTTGCGGGACAAGATTTTGATAAAGATAAGTATTTCTTATGTTTAAATCTCTGCAACTGTATAATGTTTATAAATGAATATGAATATGATGAATGCTTGAAGGGAATGTGTTGTGTTTCAGCTATATATTTCATGTATGATGCATCTATGTGTGTATTACTTCAATGAATTTTCTAAGTTGTTATGAAGTTAGATCAGCCAGATTGGTGATGGCGTGGATGTTGGAAATCAGTTTTATACTTAGAAATTCTCATTAGCAGATCGAAATTCCACAGATTTAACCTTTCCGCAATTTGCGAGATGCAGGGTGCGGGATGCAGGTTGCGGAAAATTTGTTTTGTGAAATATGCTTTCCACAACTTGCGGGATGTGGGATGTGGAAAATTTGTTTTGCGAAATATGCTTTCCGCAACTTGCGGGATGCGGGATGCAGGATGCGGGAATGTCGTTTGGAGAAAATTTATTTCCGCAGTTTCCCTTCCGCAACTTGCGAGATGCGGTATGTTGAAATGAATTATGGTAAATTTTGATTTCCGCAACCTTGATCTCCACAACGGCCATTCTGCATGTGGGATGTGAGGTGCGAGAGTGAAATTTTGATATGTTTTCAATTACTCAAGTGAAGCTCTCTACACTGTTGATTTTCTGTGGGATGATTCTCCACCGTTCGATATCTCTACGATTGGGGAAGATAAAGAGTTGTACACGATCTAGATCAAAATGTCATCAAGGGAAATTCTTGCTTGTGTATATCTTTTAAAAATACCAAAAAAAAAAAATTATTAGGAATCATCATACGCATGCAGAATCCGAGATAGGTAACTCAAGTAGAAGAGTTGTATCGCGTTATCCCCTCCTAGGTGGGGAGGGGATGTGATAGTGTGGTATCAGAGTTGTGGGTTGCATCGTTGGGCCTAGATGGTGTTACGGAGAAAAATTCCTATGGCTTGGGGTGTACCACAACAGACAGAGAAACCGCAAAAATCAATCCCTTCCCAATATGCAAGAGAAATGCAACATTTAACACTAAAGTATCTTGAAACATACCTTATTCCGGATGGTTGTAGTAGATCCTCGTTGAGCTTTTTCCAATCCTGTTTGTTTTGGAAATTTACTCTCAACAACAGTACAACAAGGAAAGCATGCTACATAATATAGTGTTAGGCCTACTCTAGCATATATAATCAATGATACATAAGCAATTAAACGCATCCATGGATTCAATATTCATTTAAATGCACATTATTGGAAAGGAAAAGATATTTCTATTAAGTAAATTAGAGATTACATAAGTGACAACCTTTGTCGACGCGTCTGTGAACCGGAGAAACTGAGTCCTCCACCTAGGCCTCCACCACCTCAATCCTCCATCTCTCGATAGCAAGCTCACAAGCAAAGGAAAGCTTGGGAAGAACACAAAGCTCTCCAAGGGAAAACAGATGTAGACTCAAGTATAAGCAAGCTATGACAACAATGGACTATAGTTTTCTGGCTGTTCAATTCCTCTTCTTCAATGTATCCAAAGGGTTCCTTATATAGTGCTTCAATGGGGTAATGGAAGGTCAAATATGAGTGATCTCGAGGCATATTGAAGGACAAGAGACAAGTGACTCAGATCTACATCAAGGAAAACTCCAAAAATATTTGGCCTTTTGCACACATCCCGATGTACGCGGGTTTAAGGGTACTATCTACATATATATGCGAGAAAGGGATTAAAAGTCACGTACAACAAATAATAGGTGTTTTTAGGGATGATCTTGGAAACATCAAAGGTACACAAATAGTCCATGGGCTCCAAAGAGTCTGCATAGGAACAGGGAAGGCCATAAAAGTGTGATCAACCATGTGTGGTAAAATCAGCTGTAACAGATTCCCCCTAATGTGTGAGGTCAGAGGGGTAACATGATGGCCGAAATACATTATAAATCCATCTGAGAAGTGGAGTGATGAAGAACCAGGTGGAAGAACCATACATCCAACATTATAGTACAATAATCAATCTCTGCATATGACTGCAAATACATATAGCAACCCTAGATACATAAGAGTACAATGGCCATGAATAGGCATGATATATAAAATGTGACATGTGTGGTCATCGCCACGTAAAATATATAATAGATTAGAATATCCATAATGAAGATATACAAAGAATAGAGATCTCCATGGAAAATGAAGATATACAATGGATCAAGATCTCCATAATGGCTGAAGATATCTGACATACACTGGAATCAAGTCATGAGAGCTGAAATCTCATGAACACTGGCACGACCAAGGAGGTAGCATATATGAAATGCCACCAATTTGGAAATTCTTCTACACAAACTGCTACGAGTACATGTCCTACTATGTGAATATAGGTGTCGATGTCGAACATAGTATTCCATCATTTGATTATCGGTCATTGATGTATACCGTTAACAGACACGAGATCACCCACCGATAATGAAAATGGGAATCAAGGTACTAGAGTGCAATCTAACAAGTGCAAATAAATGTGTTGAGGTCGAACACTTGGAAGAATCCATCGATTAGGGGACATTGATGTACTCCCAAAACTGTCGATGGTGAGAGAACCTACCATTGATGACTGTAAGTCTCAAGGCACTCAAATGACTCTAGAATCCTATCCCAGAATAAATGATCGAAATTCAATGGGATGGAATCTGTTGGAAGGATGGCATTAAGGCATCTTCCACCAACCAACACGGGGTACTTAGCAAGGCTATATAATGTGGAAGGACTCGAACAAGATGTGCATGAACCAGTAATAGTACCGAGAATGGTTGAAATGAAAAGTCAAGACAACTGAAGAATGGCCGACTCAGGTTTCAACTTCCTTCGAACAAGAGCATAAAGGTGAATGGTGACTGAATGTAGGAAACATAGAATCAATATGAAAAACTGGGACATCTTTGTGACATAGGATGTATCAACAAAGGCTCCATAGAGACTAGAAGCTTAACCAGTTGGTGGAGGTAAACTCAAAAAAAACAAGTACAGCTCCTAAAGTCAAACTACTAACCCAACCAACGGATGTGATATATAGTGCTGTGTTCGAAGGCAACACAACTCGACTACTGCCAAAGATAACATCTTTTCCTGTCTGGATTTTTGGTTTTTTTTAATTTTTTTGGACTTTTTTTAGATATTTTGAAAATATTGAAAAAGAATAAAAGTGCTTTATAGTTACAAATCTAGGAGGAGATGAGTGTCAAGGGGCAAACAAACTAGTTCCAAGTAGTGGAACATACCTATACTCAATGCAAGGTTAAAAAGAGGGAAAATTAAGAAAGAGTCAGAGCATATGGAAAAAAACTATTGATTTCTATCAATAGAAAGGACACAGATTGAGAAGAATTTGTTAAGGTCTTGCAAGATACATAAATTTACCATATACCCTTCTTAAAATCTTGCAAGATCTGGGGGTTGCAACCAAACCTAAATAACTATATTAATGTTGGATCCTATGACTCTATCCTTTCATCTCCTCCGAAAATCCCCCATTTTGTCAGGGACGAAGTAGAGAGAACTACAGAAAAATTTGCACACGACACTCAAGGGAAAGTCCCCGCCCAGTAAAAAATGGGGAATCAAGCTGCAAAATATATATATAAAGGCTCTGCTTGGCTGGACATGAGACAAGCTCGGGCTATATGGCTGAAAATTAAAGTCAGGGAAGCTAACATAAGGCTCAATAAGGCAAGAAAAACTCATGATAATGCAATTACAACTTGACATATACAAGGGAGTCCTGAGGAAATGGCCAACATAAAGGTCAAGAGGAGTATGAAGCTCTTGCTCAAAGTCATGGTGGGGACTCCCACAACCTAAAGGAGAAATGTTGGCATGGGCATCAAATGCAAAACAAGATCTAACTAGGGTACCCATGTATGGTAAAGCTCTACCATTCACACCATGTCATTTCTAAAAGCGACAAGAAGGTTCCGTGGCAAGATGGAATTTGTTCATACCTAAGGTTAAAATGAAACAGTCATAAGGTTATGCAAAGTGCAAACAGATGTGAAACCTAACCTATATGCCATTTTAGATATAATACCTACAGTAGGAATGAACGGATCAAATCCACGGTCAAACCGCACTCAAAATGGATTCCTACAACATCAAATTAGTTCAAACGGTCCAAAATGGTCAAAAACTATAGAAAGTGGGTAAAAATTTCAATTTTTTTTTATAAATAGTGAAAAATTTAAAAATTTTCATACCACTTGAAATTTTTACCCAACATAGTGCATTTGAGCTCAGAAATTCAGAAGTGAATTCCGGGAGCATCGTCTAGCGGAATCTCTCCCTGTTTGATCTAGGTATGTTCTCATGCCCTCCTCTTTCATTTTGATGCAATTTTTTTGAAATTTCATGGTCTATTTTATTTTTTAAGCCATCCAAACTTGTGCATTTCGACCCACGCAGAAATCAGGCCTTTTTTCACATATAGGGCTTTCCATGCACGGAAAATGCACCGAAATCCACGTACATACATGACTGTTTTGAGAACCGTCGTGTACAGGGCCACAAATGAGGTTTTAAAGGGAAAAGACTGATAAAAAAACTTGGTTTTTTTGCAGGATGGTGCTAGAATGGAGAGAAAGAGAGCATGGTGATGTTGAGGAAGCTGTGCAAGGTGATCTCATGGCCCAACAAGCATTACGGGCATGTGGATTGTACAAGTTTTGGTGTCTTGGCAGCCTAAGGGCCAAACCAAGACTACTCCAGCTACTGGTGGACTATTGGGATCCAGAATTTGAGACATTTTAGATAGATGGGATGTCGCTCAACATTCAGGTTGAGGACATATATTTTATCACTGGTTTGTCTTGATGAGGGGAGATGGTGAACCTCTGATCTCATGGGCCAAGAGGCGGGATGACCATAGATGAGTACATAGTTGTGTACTACTTTCTGGAGATGGAAAAGGTTGGGAGTCAAATCCCGACAAACTCTATCCAGATTCTAGGGCTAAAGGCCATACTTTTGGCACTAAGAAGGATTGCAGGGTTGGCTTCACTCCATCAGGCCTTACGACCAATGATGTTCTATGTGGTAGAGTGCATGTGACCTACATTGTATGAATGGAGTACAATGATATTGAGCAACATGAAACAGTAGCTCAGTGACTGCAAGATGGGCAGGGTGCGAAACTTTGGGTTCGGCAGTATACTGAGCACGTTTTTCTTTGAGGGGGTGCTAGGGCTAAGATTTAGGGTAGACATTGCTCCACATGGAGTCCGGGATCCAGTCCAGCAACGCTGGCTGAATGTCATGCGCAGACTGGTTGGAGGTAAGGTGGCTAACCCCTACCTAGCAGATTTCTTTCCATGGTGGCAGAGACAAATCGTCGCCATAGACGACTACCCCTATGCAGGGATAGACTTCCGCGGAGACCCAGGTATGCCGCTACCACTAGGAGTAGCTTATGGTGACATAGGTAAAGAATCCCAAACCCACTTTTTAGGTTTTGAATTATTTAATTTTTTTGTGTTTTTTAATCTATTGACTCAAAAGACATATTTTTGGTGTGATGACACATAGTGAAAATCTGTCATGTATATGCAGATGTATGACCACGACGGTCAGAAGGCTTCCCTTGTCATTGACAGAGGGGAAGAGGAGATGATATCATGGGTGCGGATGTGGAGCGGACACCCCAAAGCATCCACATGAACTTTGTTCGTTTGACACACAGGGTACCCATGGCGCAAGTCAAGGAATTTCCTAAGGCCATGTAGCGCCAGGTGGTTGGTGTACCACGAGCATGGGTTCAACATTTTTGATGGCTAGCTAGAGCCATAGTGCTCTATCATTATCAGAACCCCCATCCTCCTCAGGCTTAAAGACCTAAGGGTATTCATTTTTGTATGACCGTGTAGTATATTTTGGTGGCTCGGAAGCCCCAATTTTGTATATGACACTTATGTATTATGACGTCACTTTTTGGATTTTAATGAAAAAACTTTTATGATGATCGATTTTATTTTATTTACATGTGTGTAAAATGTGTGTTTGCGATATGCTTATGGTCTATGAAAGAAATTCCAATATAACACATAGTTAGCATATGAGTCAGCAACTTGATTAAAAATTATTGAAACATGAATGTATGTTATATTCTCAAATTGTCGTTCTAGCAATATAACACGTAAGAATATTCGTAATAATGTCGGATCCCTAATGCGATACAAGCCATTAAGCTGTGAAACCACTAACTATGAATCAAGATGTACCTTAAGAGAATGAACACCATGTGCAATGGCATCACACAATAACTTAATGACGGCACTATACTCAGCAACATTGTTTGAAGAGGGTCATAAACATACACCTCCTGAAGACAATACTTGACCCATAGGAGTATAAATCACCCAAGCAGCCCAAGATGAGCTTTGATTATGGCAGCTAGCACCATCAGCAAATCCTATGTAAACGGAAGACTCCATTGACATCTGCCATAAGAAACGAAAGCTAATCAACAAACTTGATCACCATAAGAAAACCTAACTATGCAATGCAAAATTGTACAATAATAAACAAAAATCAACCCTGGCTGAAGATCATGCATAGTATTTTTTGAGATAGAGCCCATTTCTAGGCTCTGCCAAGGCTGTCCCTTCATAATCAACCAACTCATAGGAGCCTTTCTCTAAGACTCATTTAACCATGTAAGGACCATGCCACATGGGATTGGATTTCCCTGCCCCTAAGGGTTCCTTAGCTTGATCCCACAAAAGGACCAATTCACCTTCATTAAACCTCCTTGGATGGATAGACTTATCATATTGGACCTTGACGCGACACTTGTTTAACCTCTAGAGCCACTAAGGAATCTCGGCATTGCTCATCAAGCTGCTATAAGTGGACCAAACGCTCTTCTAATGTTGAAGAGTCAGGTAAAATCTCTATAGCTAGCTTCATAGAATGGATTTCGCATTCAGCCAGCAAAACTAACTACACCCCATGTACAAGCTGATATGGAGAGAAACTGGTGGTAGTCTTAACCACGGTTCTATAGGCCCACAAAGTAGGATATAACATAACATGCCAATTAGTTTTGCTTTGTGTGATGGTTCGTTGGAGAATAGACTTAAGCGATTTGTTCACTGCTTCAACTTGTCCATTCGCCTGAGGTTAATAAGAAGAGGAGTGCTCTTGCTTATATCCTAACTTGGAAGCCAACTCTACCATCATTTTATTCTGAAAGTGTCTGCCATGGTCAGTGACAAGCTCTTTCGAAATGCCAAACCAGGTGATAATCTGGTTGAAAATGAAATGCACGGCTGTCTCACCATCGGATTTAACTGTGGGCATAGTCTCTGCCCATTTCATGAAGTAATCGACAACCACAATAATGCGATGATGCCCCCCAGCCGAAGCTGGGTTGCAATCCATAAAATCAAGCCCCCACTTAGTGAAGGGACCGACGATGACAATAGGATGTAACAGGGTTGGACGCGAGCACATATTGCATGCAAACACCTGACAAGGGTGGCACTTCTTGACCGCATTAACGCAATCTTTGAAGATGGATGGCCAAAAATAGCCCACTCTCAATATTTTTTGGGCTGTAGAAAGCCCAGATAAATGACCACCATGCGCCCCTCCATGGCAATCATTCAGCACATCCTGAGCCTCATCATGGGTTAAATAATGACGCAAAATGGAATCTACCCCACAACGATACAAAGTGTTATCCACTATAATGTAGTTCTTAGCTACATGACGTAATTGCAATCGCTCATCCCATGAAAAGTGAGTGGGGACCTTCAATTCTTGCAAATATACAATGATATCCCCATACCAAGGGTCCAAAGTTGAGATAAGGAAAATATGCTCATCGACAAACGTATCCTCATAAACCTCCTCCTCCTCCAAACTTGGAAAATCGGATATAAGCTCCGTAAAGATCAATGATTTCTTCGATTTCGCCGAAATGAACTCGAGATCAAACTCTTGCAAAATGAAAATCCACTTATTGTATTTCCCCCCAATCATCCTTCTAGTGAGGACGAACTGAAATGGATTGATATGATCTATGACCAAGGTTTGGCGAAGGAGAATGTAATGTCTCAAACGTTGAACCGCATGAATGGTGGCTAAGGAAAGATTCTCCACATGGGAATAGTGAAGTTCCGCATATATAAGGTTTCGACTCAAATAATATATGACATGCTCATGGAGCTCCTCATCCTCCTGAACCAAAACCATACCAACCATCTCCATAGACGCGACCACATAAATAAAGAAATCACAACTATAGTCTGGTGGAATAATCATGGGGGCCATTGATAAGGATTGCTTAAGAGAATCAAAGGACTCCTGGGCTCACTCATCCTAGTAAAAAGGGGTGTCCTTCTTCAAAAGATGCATAAATACTTTATTCAAGTTGGCAAAATTAACTACGAATCTCCACAAGAAGTTCGCCATGCCTTGCAAACACTGAAGGTGTCTAATATTATGCAGGGGAGACAATTGAAGTATTGCCTCAACTTTTAAGGGATCAACTCTTATACCCTCCTTGGATATGATGAATCCCAGCAAGCGACCAATAGTCATGCAAAAGATGCACTTATGAGGATTTAAACGAACCTGGTAATGCCGGCATCTTTCGAACACTAATCTCAAATGGTATGGATGATGCACTCTCAAATGAGAGTGAGTAGTGAGATCATCTAAATATACTTTGATAATCTTTTTAAGATCATGAAATATTAAGGTCATGGCCCGCTGAAATGTGGCTCCGGCGTTTTTAAGGCCGAAGGGAATCTTCCGATATGCAAAAGTACCCCAAGGACAAATAAATGCGGTCTTATGTTGATCCTCGAGCTTGATATGAATCTAATTATATCCAAAAAAACCATCCATAAAGGAAAATACCTCACTTCTTGCACACTCAACCAAAATCTGATCAATAAATGGTGTGGGGAAATTATCCTTAGGACAATTTAAGTCACGGAAATCAGTGAATATACGGATCGCTCCCTACTTCTTATCTACCGGAACGGGATTTGAAACCCACTTTGTTAAGAGAACGGGATAGATAAAACTAGCTTTCAATAGTTTCTCTATCTCGGCCTTAATGGCGGGTGCTTTTCTAGGATTTATCGGATGCAAACGTTGCCAAACCAGTTTTACATCCGGATACGTCTTGATCTCATGTTCGACAATATGAGGGTCTATACCCGGAATCTCTTCATATGACCAAGCAAAAATGTCACGAAACTCTTTAAACAACTTGGTATACTCCTTGATCTCATCAGGGGAATGACCTGCCCCAATGTAGACATTCTCAACCTTCCCAGGTTCACGAGAAATATTGATAGGAATTGTTGATGATAAATTAGCCATGTTTCCATCAGCCATTAGACCGGGAGAGCTTAATAGAACCACAGGGCTACCAATCTTCTCACTAAGAATCTCCCTAAAGTCATCACACTCAATACAATCGAGCTTAGGAAGAAAATATGATCGATGATGCAACTCTTCCCAAGGTTTCTCAACCCCAGACATGGCCTCAAGAATAGCTTCATCCAATGGAAAAACATCATCGAGGAAATCATGTGAGTGAGACGACTCCACTACCCATGCAGGCAGCACATACAGGTCCTCCTCCTCCATCCGTGAAGAGGAAGGACTAGGCTCTGCAACCCGATCAAGATTCGCTTGAAATGCCACCATTGTTGCAGGAAACGACACATCTGTCTCAACGAGCACACTCAAAGTACTCGATGAAGGAAGAATCCAAGGATCTTCCATATGGGTAGTGTGTAAAGACACCAAATTCAATGAGGATGAATCCCCACCAAAACTATACCCAATCATAAGAACGGGTGCAGGACAACTAAAGGTTCGCATAAGAGAAGGATATATACCTATGCCCACACTCCCAGTTGCCGGTTGAGAATGATCAATAATCGGGATAGAAGCTCCTGATGATGCATTGACACTCGAAATATGGAATGACTTTTGATCAATCGTAACAATCTTCCCATTAAATGGAAAGCATATCACTCGAAAGAGGAAAGAAGCTACGGCTTGCATACTATACATCCAATTCTTACCCAGTAAAATATTGTAGTCAAGGGGCACATCAACCACCTTGAACTCGATCATGACGATCTTCCCTCCCAATTGGACCTCCAGAGAAGGAAGAATCATGTGCGGCCGAAACGATCTACCATCGAAAGCTGTCAACATGGTAGCAGATTGAGACAACTTGGGAGAACCCAAACCCTTCCAACATGACAAAGACATCATGGAAGAAATAGCGCCTTCATCAATGACAACACGCTTAACAGTGTTGTTAATACACTCTACATGAATCAAAAGAGACACGTAGTAAGGAAAGCGAGGCTGTACTCCCATGGTTTAAAATTTGATCATAGTAGAAGAGTTATCGTCACTAACCCCAAGAGCAGACAACAAGGCTTTCCTCTGTGGAGGACAAGTCTGAAGCACTTCTAATGTGGACATCGCACAAGGAGTCTGGCCCAAATCCTCGACAACTGAATAGTTTTGGGGAGCTCAGGCATTAGGATTGTGCCCCAAACGCTTTAAGACTCCCTTAGGAATGCAAGGTGGAGCTTTAGGTTTATCCGTAGGCTTTTCGATTCGCAAAGGGCTCTCAGGTGGGAAAGGTTCTTTCCCAAGGTCTGGTCTTGACAAACCATAATCTTTCATGTGAGTCACAATTTTAGCAGCACGCACCATGTTGATGCAACCGTGACCACTATTGGCCTCAGGCGGATTTTGATTTCCACCCAATGCACAACCAGGATCAACGGTCCTCGAGTTCATATTTTAATTGTTCGGTAACAGATTAGTTAACATAGTTGGGCCCTATGCTATGAACCTCGAGGCATCTTCAATACGAGGGCACAAGTGAGTGAGATGGTCGTCCTTACACAATTTGTAAGGAAACTTCACCTTACGTTTAGACTGTTTGTCCCCCCCAACATTAGTGTTCTTGTCATTATTATTAGCATTTTCGTTCTTGTTCCCACCCTTATGATTATTTTTTTCCTTTTTCCTTATTCCTTCCAGGATGATGGTTTCCTTCCGGGTTCGATCGGGTTTGACAATTGTATGGAAAGTACATTCATCGATTGGGTAGGTTGACACAACACAGTTGTTATATGCATTGAGTAGGGGTCAGACAACACAGTTGTTGTATGCATTGAAGCTGAGGGCAACTATAATTGGTTACACACCTCCGCTTATAGTGTATGGGATTCTCAGGCCTCTCCTAAGTTAGACATACCTGCTGCATTCAGGATCTCACTTATCCTCCCTCTCGACTTGTTTGCATCTGACCTAGTTTGCTTAGGAGTGTGCTCTTTGTGCGCTAATTGGATTTATGGATCGTAATTAGTTGAGTATTTGTTCTTTTGAGTCATTATGGATCGATTTCTAGCACCTCGTCGATATCGACGTTTCATAGGATTATCTCCTTGGAACCTTTCTCCTCCTCCTCAGAAGAGGACTATCAGTTATAGGAAACCTTTAATGCACTTTGATTCACACATGGTTCTCATTATGAGTACTACATCTGAGAAAACTGAGTTACCTCCGTCTCCGTCATCTAGAATGGGGGGAGGAACCATATGGATAGCCATAACTTCGGTTTATGCCAACCCTTTTGGGGCTATTACTTCCCATACTACACGACCCCAACTATCAGATTTTACAGCTACCTATAGGAGGTTTTCCTCGGAGAGGTCGGGCATTGAGACTCATCCTACTCCCTCTAGCACAGGTCTGTTTACATTCGGCATGTCGAACTTCACTACATATATCCCATCATCTGCCACCTGGCCTGATGTTGATCCTGGTATTGTACTTGGGGGCACTGCTACTCCTTTTCTTGCTCATCTTTTTGGTAATGGTCATATTACAACCTCTGCTCCATTTTTGGGGAGTTTTTTACTCCCTTCATCCGCTATTGACACTAGGGTTCACTCTATTGAGGGTGATTGTGGATGTGTGAATGTTGGGGACACTTCTTACATTCCATCATATGTCCCATCGTCCACCATACCCATTCCTTCAAATGCCTTCCTCATGTCACATCCTCCTTATGTCCCGCATGGTCCCTTGGGAAGTAGTGCTCCATATAACTACGTTGTCCCCGCATCAGCTAATGTCACCGTATCCGGAGTCCATGTACCTCCTTATGTGTCCGGGGGGAAACTAACCTATCAATCTTATAACTATGGTTATATAGTGCCTCCTTCTCAAGAAATACCTAATCATCAGATCTTCGTGTAGCCTTATATGGGGCATATGAGATGGGGTTATTATCCAACCGGTAAAGGCTATGGCCTTTATCACAATCAACCCTATGTGAATCAACCTCTTCAAGAGACATGGAATCCTATGGCACAACCTAGGCTCCCCTTTTTTTCTACTTAAAACCTACATGACCTTTTGAAGTTTCCCAATGATCCGGTGTCTCATGGTCTGATGTGGTTGGTTGTTCCCATTAAACTTCCTTCGGACATTCCGAAGTTTGAAGGTAAGAATGGTGAGGACCCTAGAGAGCATGTTACTACTTTCCACCTATGGTGCTCTTCTAACTGATTGAACCATGACTCTATTCATTAATGACTGTTTCAATGCGTCCTCATGGTTCCTTCCACAAAATGGTATATAGAGCTACCTGGGGCCACCTATCGGACGTTTAATGACTTATCCATCACCTTTATTAACCACTTTCAACTACTAGTACATTATGATGTTGGTACTGATATATTGTCGACATTTCGGCAGGATAAAGCCATGCATATTTTTTATCATATTCAAGAGCGGTGTTGACGAAAGAGGTTGATTAAGGCCAACATTCCACCAGAGTTTTTATTGGAATTATTCCTCAAATATTTATTGACTTATATCCCAAAAGATGTTTCAACATCCAGAGTGTGTAATGAGTAACAAGCTATCTTTAGGGCTCCGTAGTTAGAATTTATCTATGCTCGGACTAGGATTTTATATGATATTATCCCTAATGCGCCACGGTCGAACTTCAATCCTAAGTTCAAGCCTGGGCCACATGTCAATGATATAGTTGGCTCTGCAAGTACCAAGCCTCGTAGATCAGGTTACGCATCAAATGCGATATTTTTCTATTAATCAGTCTATGACCGAACATGCTATGGCCTTGTCCACTCCCACCCAGTCAGCGGATGTACACTCAGTGTAATCGTCGGATAAGAAGCGTAACCAACAGTGAGGAATAAATAGAAGAAGGGAATAAATAATAAACGGGGTTGGAATAGGAAGGAGAATCATAATGATGAAAAGAATATAGATAATGCTGGAGGGGGAAAGAATACTAAATGGAAGGTTAAATTCCCTTGCAAACTTTGTGGGGGAGACCATCTGGCATGCTTGCACCCTCGTATTGAGGATTCCTCAAATTACATCGCAGAGAGCCTAGCTGTGTTTACTGACCCTTTACCTCATAATCAAAACATGGCTTTGAGGACCATGTACACTGGAAGCAGTTATGGTGCGTATCAAAACTCATCGATGGTCGAGGGTGGCCATGGTTGCATCAACATTATGTTAGCTGCTAATGTTATGACCTGCTCGAAATATTATGGTTCATCACAACCAAACCTAGGGAAAGAGCATGCACCTCCTAAAATTTCGTTGCAGATTGATAAGCCTAAAGCAATACCTCGCATAACCAAAGGATTCCTCAAGTGTTCGAGACACAATCCTAATTCCAGAGCTTCCCAACATTACTCTATTATCGAGTATTCGGGACAAACTCCCTATGTGATGTCAACTATGGAAGTTCTTCAGACTTGTCCTTCACAACAGAGAACCTTATTGTCTGCTTTTGGATTAGTTGATACTAATGCCTCCACCATAGTCATATTTGAAACCCACGAGGTCTAGCCTCGCTTTCCTTACCATGAGGCCTTTCTAGTCCATGTCAAGTGTCTGAACAACACCATTAAATGTACAGTTATTTATGAAGAAATTGCGGCCTCCATGATGTCTCTGACTTGTTGGAAAGGCCTTGGGTCACCCACGTTGTCAAAATCGATGACCATTTTGACTGTGTTCGATGGACGATCATTTTTACCGCATGGAATTAATCCTTCTCTTCAAGTCCAGTTGGTAGGGAAGATCGTGTCGGTCTAGTTTGAGGTGTTTGATGCGCCCCTCTACTACAATCTTTTATTCGGTCAAAACTTGATTTATGCTATGAAAGTGATTGTATCATCCATATTTCGAGTAGTATGCTTCCCTTTTGAGGATTGGATTGTGACGATCGACTAGATTTCTTTCGATATTATGGTTCCTCCACATCGTTGGGATTGACTATCTTGGATATTAATTCTTAGTAAGAAAATGATAATTTTGGTGTCAGAATGTATTTGTCATTAATGGGAACTTTTAATATTTCGGCACCAATCCTAGCTATTGGCTCTAACCCTAGTAGTGATTTGTCACTTGTGAGTTCGGTCCCATTTCACACTATGTATTTGGATGACCCATGGACTCTTCCTTCTCCAAGCACTTCGGATGGAGATGCTAGACCTACAAGGATGAGAATATCATTGTCTCTAGCGGAGGTTGTGTATCAAGATGCACTTGAGCTTGCTATAGACCCCGGTCCTTCCTCTTTGTGGACGGAGGAGGATCTCCTGGCATTTCCTGTTTGGGAAGTTGTGTCACCATGCTAGCATGATTTCCTTGATGATATTTTTACTTCGTATGAAATGATTCTCGAGGCTATGAATGGTCCAGAAAAAAAATGGGAGGAGTTGCATCAGCGATCTTACTTTCTCCCACAACTTAAACGGGTCGAGCATGATGACTTTAGGATGACCTTAAGAAAGAGTGTTGGTCACCCTGTGGTCCCATTAGTTACTCATGGTATATATGTTGAAGGGGACATGGTGAAATTATCTCCTACGATTCCGATCAACATATCTAGAATTCTTGGTAAAATTGAGAATGTGTACATTGGTGCGGAATCCTCGCCCGATGAAATTAAGATATACACTGATATTTTTAAATCATTTCACGATGTATTTACTTAGTCATATGAAGAAATGCCAGGAATTGACCCTCACATTTTTTAACATGAGATCAAAACATATAAAAAACGTTAAACATGTTCAACAACGCCTACGTGCAATGAACCCTCGCAAAGAACCTTCCATTAAGGCTAAGATAGAGAAACTGCTCAAAGTCGATTTCATCTATCTGATTCCCTTAACCGAATGGGTATTCAATCCTGTCCTAGTAGATAAGAAGCAAGGAACCCTCCATGTGTGCACTAATTTTAGAGACCTGAATAGGGTCTGTCTGAAAGATAATTTCCCCACACCATTCATTGATCAGATTTTGGATGAGTGTGCCGGGAGCGAAGTTTTTTCGTTTATTGACAAATTTTCGGTGTACAACCAGATACAAATTAAACCTGAGGACTAATATAATACCGCGTTTATTTGTCCTTGGGGTTCTTTTACATACCGAAAAATGACTTTTGGCCTTAAAAAAACTGGAGCCACTTTTCAGCGGGCTGTGATTTTTTCTCACCACGATCTCAAGCATATTATTGAGGTTTATTTGGATGATTTAGGTGCTCAATCTCATTTGAGGGTGGATCACCTGGATCATTTGTGCTTGGTTTTTGAAAGATGTCACATTTAAAAAATTCAGTTAATCACTCAGAAGTGCATCATTTGTGTGAAAGTTGGTCATTTGTTGGGATTCATTGTATCAAAGGAGCGGATTAGGGTCGATCCTCTAAAGGTTGAGGCAATACTACAGTTGTCTCCTCTACGCATAATTCGTCATCTTTAGAGTCTCTAAGGGATGAGAAATTTCTTACGTTGATTTGTTGTCAATTATGCCAATTTGACCAAGGGTTTATGCGCTTATTGAATAAGGGTACTCCATTCATATGGGATAAGGGATCCTAGGAGTCCTTCGATTCCCTTAAGAAATCCTTGGCATCAGCCCCCGTGCTTAGTATAACTGACTATAGCAGTGGTTTCTTGTTATATGTGGCCACCGCTCAAGAGACGATTGGTATGGTTCTGGTCCAAGAGGATGATGAGCTCCAAGAGCACGTTATATATTATCTTAGCTGGAATCTCATTGATGTTGAACTTATATATAGTCACGTTAGAAGTTGGCCTTAGCGACTGTTCATGTAGTCTAGAGGTTTAGACACTATATCTTGCTTCGTCAGACTACCGTTGTAGCTCACATCAATCCATTTTAGTTTTTCTTGACTAGACGAATGATTGGGGGGGAGTATAATAAATGGATTGTAATTTTTCAAGAATTTGATCTCGAATTTGTTTCGGCAAAATCAAAGAAGTCGTTAATATTTGTTGGGGGGTGGATTCTATTTGCGTCGTTGTTTGACTCACGATGAGGCTGAGATTGCTCTAACTGATTTCCATGGTGGGCGTGTGGTGGTAATTTATCTAGGATCTCTAGATCCCAAGAAATCCTTAGAGCGGGTTAGTATTGGCCATCAATATTCAAAGGTTGTGTTAATGCGGTCAAGTGATGCCACCCTTTCTAGGTGTTTACGCAAAATATGTGCTCGCACCCTGCCCTGTTATATCCTATTATCATTGTCGGTCTCTTCACTGATGGTGCCATCCGCTACACCCAGAATCTAGATCCAGTTTCCTGGGTTATCTATGCACCTAAGGGTCAGTTCGTGTCTTCAGGAGGTGTTTGTCTCTAGCCATCGTCTAATAATGTTGTTGAGTATAGTATCGTGATCGAATTATTGCATGATTCCATATCCAATGGTATTCGATCTCTTGAAGTTTTCCTTGACTCCCAGTTAGTGGTGTCACAGTTAAATGGCTCGTATCGTGTTAGGGACCCTACGTTACTGAGAAGGTTCTTGAGGGTAATATTATTGGAGCGGCAATTTGATTTTATTACATACATTCATATACATAGACTTGATAATCATGTTGTTGATTCATATGCAAATTACGTGTTAGATTGGAACTTGACACATCCATAAGGAAGCATAAAAATTTAAACCACATTCACATTTAAACACATTTGTAAATATACCAAACCGATTGCTATTAATTTTTATTTTTGAATAGAGTCCAAAAATGGTGTCATAGTACAAAATGTCATAAGTATAAAAATGGGACTTCAAGCTGCCAAAATACACACAGATGATACAAAATGTCTACATAGTAATCTATGCCTGTGGGTCTAGGTAATAATCATGATAACATATGACTGCATTGGCCAACCGCATGAATAGCCTAACTCACAAACAGGGTACCCCCACTACATTATGCATAGCCTTGGGAAACTCCTCGAATTACACCATGGGTATCCTGTGAGTCAGTCGAGTGATGTTTCCATGTATGTTTTGGACCATCCACTTTGCATCTGCACCGATCATCTCCTCACCTCATCCCCTCTGTCGATGTCGAGCGAAACCATCTGATCATCACAGACCCACATCTGTGAAAATATACCTAATGTCAGTACTTGTATCCACCAAAAACATGTTTTTGATTCCTAAATACATCAAAAATACAACAAAAAAAAAATAATTCAAAAAACCATACATATGGGATTTTACCTATATCGCCATATGCGAACCATGGTGGTAGGGGCATGTCAGAATGTCCACAGAAGTATATCCCTGCATAGGGGTCATCATCTATGGATATGACCTGGCGTCGCCACCAGTGGAAGAAGTCAGCTAGGAAAGGAGAAGGTGTCATGCCTCCCCCTAGACTTTGCATCACCTTCGCCCAGCCTCCCCCTAGACTTTGCATCACCTTCGCCCAGTGAGTCTGGGATGGATCCCGTAGACTATGAGGAGGGACCTCAACTCTAGTGTTGAGGCTCGGTACCCTCTCAAAGAAGAAAGTGCTCATAATGTTGATGTACATGAAGTTCTTAATCCTACCCATCTTTCAGTCAATTAGTTGTTGTTTCATAGTGCTCAGCAATGATGTGCTCTAGCCATATACCATAGGTATCATGCACTCTACCGAGTAAAACATGAGAGGTTGTGAAGATTGATGAAGTGAATCCCAACCTGCTATTCTGGCCAATACTAAAACTATCACCTTAAGACTAAGACTCTGGATAGCATTCACCGGAACTTGAATTCTGATCTTTTCTATGTCAGGAATTCAATACACAGCTATGTACTCCTCAATAGTGATTCCTCCTCCCACTCCACGAGCTCATAGGTTCACTACCTTGCCTCAGCAAGATAGTCCTATGATGAAGTATATGTCCTCTACTTCTAGTCTCACTGGCATGCCATCCAATATAAAGGCTTCTGTGTTTGGATCCTAGTAATCCACAAAACTTTGGAGGAGTCTTGGTTGGGCCCTCAAACCCCAAAGGTTACAAAACTTGTACAAACCACAACTTCTTAAGCCTTGTTGAGAATTTACATCACCGATAACTGCCCTATAACCATCTTCATGCTCACGTTATCTCCATTCCAAAACCATCCTGCCAAGAAAAACTGATTTTTTGTGAGATTTCAACATAAAATTGGACATACCAAGCCATGTACGCAACTGTTCTTTATAACAGTAGCGTATGTACACTAGAATTCTTTGTTTTTCCCACTTACATCAATCTCTATACGCAAACCAATGAACTATGACCCACGTGGGTCGGTATCCTTAAGTTTGGTTTCCTCATGAGTAAAAATACACCACCAAAACTAAAAATTAATGCATGGAATAGATGTGGAATGTCAAAATGAATTACGTGGTACTGAGGGCTCTGGATTTTGTGGCTCGTAGTTCCTGGAAACGTCGTTTGAAGTTTCGAAGTCTAATTTGCTCCAAATGCACTATTTTGGGTAAAAAACAAATGGTATGGTAAAAATGTCATTTTTTTTACTATTTATCAAAACAAACAAAAATTTGCCCACTTGGCCTATAGTTTGGACTTCTTATTAACCATTTTCAGCTATTTGGACTATTTTTGTTGTGTAGGAACTTCTTGTGATGTACTTTCGTCGATACTTTGACCCATTAATGCCTATGGTGGGTATATTACTAAACTAACATATAGGATAGGATCATTTTTCTGCATGCATCCTGCATTATCCTATGACCATATCACCTTAACCATAGGTACGAACCCACTTTGTGATGACATAGAACCTTCATAATGCTACTAGAAGTGGGTACCCTAGTTAGATCCTATTTTTCCATTTGGTGCCCATGTTGAGCATCATCCCTTAGGTTTGGGAGTCCCTTGTAGTCCCGCCATGTCTTCAAGTAAATACCTTCATGTTATTTCTTGAAATTTATGCTAGCCATATCCTATTGGGGCTCCCATTTGTATCAAGTTGTAACTGCATTTTCATACATTCTCTTGTCGTATTAAGCTTTATGCCGGCTCCCTACTTCAGTTTATAATCCATATAGCCCGATATTGCCTCAATCCTAGCCAAGAAGAGCATCCCATATATATTTTGTAGTTTTATTATCCCTTTCCTGGAGGAGACATCCACCTGAGTGTCCTTATCCTTCATATGCTTCCTTGCATTGAGCATAGGTATGTTCCACTACTTGGAACTAGTTTGCTTTCCTGCGACATTTGTTTCCTCCTTAGTGTACTATAAGCAATTTTATTCTTTTTCAAGCTTTTCAAATATGAAAAAGACCAAAAAATCATAAAACATAAAAAATTGGATAGGAAATGATATTACTTTCTATTGGAAGTTGTCGTGTCGTGTTGCCTTCAAACAGAGCATGGTATATTCATCCATTGGTTGGGTTACTAATATGACCTTAGGAGATGTACTCGTTATTCTTAGTTTTCTCCACAGACTGGTTATGATTCCAATCCTTATGGAGCCTCTGTTGATGCCTCCTGTCTCACAGAGTTGTCCCATTATGTATTGTGAGTCTATGTTGCCTATGAGTCTTCATCTTCCTTATTCTCTTGTTCGAGGGAAGTCTTAGCCTGAGTTGGTCATTCCTTAGTTATCTTGTCTTTGCATGGCGTCCATTCTCGATACATTTGTTACTGGTTCGTGCACATCTTGTTCATGTTATTCCAAATTATCCAGTGTTGTTGTGTACCTCATGTTGGTTGATGGGGGATGCCTTAATTCCCTCCTTCCAGCAGATTCCATTCCATCGACTTCAGAACATCTATTACGAAATAGGGATCTAGAGTCCATTGAGTGCCTTGAGACTTGCAATCATCCGTGGCAAGTTCTCTCTCCATCCACAGATTTGGGAATACATCAATGTCCCCTGATTAATGGATTCTCTCAAGTGCTCGACCTCAACGCATCTATTCGCACTTGTTTGTTTTCACTCTATACCTTGATTCCCATTACCATTATCAGTCGGGCATCTTGCGTCTGTTAACAATATACATCAATGGTCGGTAATCAGACGATGGTCCATCATGTTCGACTGTGACACCTTTATCCGCATGATGGGACATGTACTAGTGGCGATTTGTGTCAAAGACCTCTGAGCTTGGCGGCATTCCATATATGCTACCTCCTTGATCGTGTGAGTATCTATGAGATTTCATCTCTCATGACCAGATTCCAGTGTACTATTTGAAGTCTTTATTTAGTATGGAGACCTTACTTCACTATATATTGTACATGTTGATGACCACTCATGACATATGTCTATATGCCTATTCATGGTCATTGTACTCTTATGTATCCAGGACTACTATGTCTTTGCAGTCATATGTAGAGATCTATCATTGTATTTTACTGATGAGTGGATGCTTTTTTCCACCTGGGTCTTCATTACTCCACTTATGGGGCTATTATAATTTATTTTGGCCATAGTGTACCCCTCTGACCTCACACATTAGGGGGCATCTGTTATAGCGTGATTTTCCACACCTGAGAGATCATGCTTTAATGGCCTATCCATGTCTCTGTGCAGACTCTTTTTACCCCTTTTTTCTCACGATGACCCTGATTCTCCAGTGGAACCCCTCAAAATACATACACACACACACACACACACACACACACACACACACACACACACACACACACACACACACATATATATATGCATGGGTCACAACTCTACAACCCGTGTATATGCAGCTTACACCACTGTCATCCGCGTACATCGGGAAATGTGCTAAAAACAAAAAATATTTGGATTTTTCCCCTACTAAGTAACGAAGTCCCTTAGAATTCCATATATCGGGAAATGCTCCACTTCAACCCTTCACTTCCTATTGAAGAGTTATATATTGAGCTACTATGAAGCATTAGGGGAGGAGAACTTGGAGAGAAAATATACTTTAGTGGAATTGTGCTCCATTCTTATGTACTTGGAAGTTGAGTCTGCATCCCTTTGTCCTTGAAGCAGTCGTTAGTGTTATGTTCCAAGATTTCCTTGATCTTTGTGAGGTTTCCTTTGTATGGAGGGTTGAAGTGGTGGAGTCCAAGGTGAAGGGACTCAGTTTCTCAATTTCGACAAGGTGCTGGCAGAGTCTGTCATCTTTATCTATGTTCATATTAATAGAAATATCCATTTCTCGTCCATTGCATGTGTAATTATAATTTTTTTTATCCATGTATGTAATTAATTTGGTTATGTATTGGAATATAACACGATATATTAGATTCTAATGCTTTATATATATCATCCTTGTATATATTTTTTTTGTTGAGGGAAATGTGCAGGTACAAGTTTGATTGAAATCTCAACGGGAATCGACTTTGAAAGTCCGGAATAAGGTATGCCACCTTGGTCCCTTAGTGTTAGTTTCTCTTTTATATTGAGCATGCTTGGAAATGGGTTTATTTCTAGTGTCATCATGTCTCTTTTGGTCCCCCCCAATCCACATGATATCTTCTCCGTAAATACTAACATAGGATTAAATAATAAAACACAATAGAAAAATGACTTTTAGGAACAAAATTTAAAGTATAACCACACCAAGTACCTAACTAGACCCATGAATTAACTTTAGACTCTACGACTAAAATAAACCCTTTAATCCCAAAACTTTAAAGACTATTGCAAACTTTTGATCCATAGTGCATTACTATGTACTAACAATAGTAAGCAATGAAGTCATCGATGTAACTTTGCACTATAGCTTCAATTCCATGTTCATTGTTTTATGAAATGTTGCACCTACATTAGTTAGGCAAAAAATGTGGTCATAAGCAAAGGTTCCCCAGTTGGTAGTTAATATAGTATCAAAATATTCATTGTGGTTAACCTTTATCTACTTCTAACCATATATTCCATCCAATAAGGACATCATTTGAGAATCGACAACTTTATGTAGGATTAGTTTTTTGTTGGGAAGCGTGAAGTTGTCCTTTACATTGGCCAATTGAGGGCATGGAAATCAACATAAAGTATAATACCCCATTATTTTTTACAAATGGGTACCAAGTTAGCCACCCACTAAGAATATTAGACAGGAAATATGATATGAGCATCAATAATTTTATCTAGCTCCTTTCGAATGGCAACTTATAAAGTCAGATTGACAAGAGGTTGTCTCTTCCTAAACCGTATGGCATTCTCTTTAATAGGTATTGCATGTTGGATAATGCTTGGATCAAAACCACTCAAGTTAGCATATGACCAAGAAAAAATATCCTTGAATTCTAGAAAGAGAGCCATGAACATATTGTTATTTTAGAAGGCTGAGGACCTATGTTTATTTTTTTGGGTTCTTCCTTTGATCCTATATTTGCAAGTATGGTTTCTCCTACCTTAAGATTTTAATTTTATTGGGAAGAGTTATCTTTATTATCCACATCACTAATGGAAAACATATTTTCCAAATGAAACAAGACCTTAGGATTCTTAATATCTTCTATATGGATGATATTGTCATCCACCTATTCTTCATTCAAAAGAAAAAAAATCTTCATCATTTAGGAATACTTTCCAAGACTCCTCATTGTCTGGGACATGAAATTGGTAGATGGAAATTATAGAGCAATTTAGCTGATATTTCAATATCTTACCATCAAAGTGCATGCACCAATATTGATAATCACAATAATGTTTCAACTCCATACTATTAATATTCACTAAAGAAGTGAATATAAAGTACATGCCAAAATTAGTCTCAACATAATTAACATTACATTGTGAGAGACATTCACTTTAAGGGATTATTCTCTCTTTGCTTCAAACAATTATATCTATCAAATTTTTAGAGATCATTATATTACTTCCATTAAGGCTCAAATAGTCACCAATTAAGGTCTACTAATCATGTACTAGAATGATTGAATAGTTACTCACACCCATGCCCATTACCTAAATATTGCAAGTTATTTGAATTTTAGGATGAGCGTACATGATTAAGGTTACGTCTTCTACTTTACCAATGATGTGCTGCCACTTGTTAAATAAAGAAAACATGCTTCTAGGATTTTCGTTAGTACAAAGACAATCCAATCTATTCTATGATAACCTTGGAAATGATATCAAGGATTATCGTGGATATGAAATTAGGGATTGGAAATCCATATATAAGGAATCAATGTGTTATTTTATTGAATCTTTTCATCAACACATAAAAATAAGTATTTTTATGAGCAACACTAAAATCACTAGAAGTGACCATCTCTTCCTTTGTGTTTTTTTTTCTTCTTGAATGGATATGATATATGTTTGTAAAATCCTTGGAGGTAATAGTTTCTTGGGCCATGAAATGATAACCAAGGATTTTTTAATATTCTGTTGTTGTTTGAGAGACTTAAGAGCATCAAATATGCTCATATTAGCATTAATAAACACCATACCATTTACAATATTTTAGAGGGAAAAGTTAGATGTTGCAACAACAAAAAATAGAGGGGATGAACAATGGTCCTAGTTTATAGTCTTTAGGAAAAACTAGCAAAATTTCCAACCCCAAAAAAGATGGTTGCATTCTTACTCTAAACAAAAACAACTACTTTGTTGTTTTGAGGAAAATTAGACTTACTTTAGGCTTGATTTTTTGTTGTATCAACAAATATTTCATCAGTATCATTATCTCAATAAAGGTTTCTATAGTGTGAATAGGTTTCTTGTTATGTAAACATTATTTGGCTATCATGAAAAATTCACAAGTATCCATATGATGATTTCCTCACATAAATTGCACCACAAGCCATAATAAATTATTTGTATGAAAATTTTTCGGGGTGATAGATGGAGGTTGAAAAGAAGGTTTAGGTTTTTCATTAGTAACTATATTCCTTTCAAAATAAATCAAGTGCATATTCTTGTCTTGAATTAATTTCAACAGTATAAAGACATCAATATATTTTTTTGGTATTCTAGAGGCATCCCTACTCATAAAGATTGTTCTTTGAACTCCAAATAGGTTTGCAAATAAAATCATAAATTGGCCATATTCCTTTCCTATTTGAAGTCATGACATGTAGGAAGTAGGGTATTGAAATAGTGCATCATGGTTGCTTGGGTAGTGGGCCTAATCAATTTTGGAGTGAGATTGTACAACTTGGTAAAGCGCATATTGAAAGTTTTAATAATATCACTTAGTTTAATAGCTAGGTTGTTGTATTTATTTACCCAGGAGACGAGTATTTTTACTTGCCTAGGGGTGGAATTGAATTTGTGAATGAGTTCAACACAAGAAGAGAAAATAATAGAAGGAAACCCAAAGAATTCAACAAAATCTCTACCTTCTTAGGAATTAACAAACAAGCACATGCATGCATCATTACCATTAGCTAATATATTACGAGATCATCTGAAACAGAACTAAAATGTTAATTAGAAATTGTAACATACTTAGTTGAAAAACAGAACTAAAATGTTAATTAGAAATTGTAACATACTTAGTTGAAAAATTTGGTAAGTGTTCTTTACATTTGGGAAAATATGTGGTAATAGGCTCAAGTTCCAAGGGAGACAAACATGTGTCCTGGAGTGGTATCATTTGTTTCCTAAACTTAGAGCAACCCATACTTACATATTACTTTTTAGGGGTTGGCATTGAACTATATGGGTGCATAGTGATTGTACATGCTACTAATACTCTAAGGATTATATCTTTGTGCACTAGCACATCTACCATTATTTATATAAGTCATTTTGGTGTTGGAAAGAGCAGGTGAAGAATTGTTGTTAAAAAGACTAGAGAAATCGACGTTGTAATTAGAAAGGGAATGGAGAAGGTGGTTTCAAATATGTTTAAATGTCATTGTTTGTCTTTAAATTCTGGTTAAAGGTTCATAATATGGATTTTATCTTTTGATTCTTTAAGATTGCATAGGAGGAGTGCATATAGACAAAGACAAATCAACTTATATTTCTAGGAGGATGAATGACTCCAAGTCTCTCTAAATTGTCTCATCTCTTTTGAATATATATGTTCAGAGATATAAATTCCTAGGTAGTCCTTAATTTCTGTCGAGATTCAATTGTGTCAATAATGAAATTAAATAAAGAAAAGGCATGTGTTTTGATTAACAAAACAAACTTAGAATTCATGCTACGATCAATAAGATAAATTCATACCAATGGAAAGTAGTGATCCATAATGTTAAGTTTTCTATGTTGTCATAGATTAATTTCTAGCTTGATTATCATTTAATACATTTTCATAATAACAATATAAAGAGGATAACTAAAAGAAACACAATCACAAGGTACACAACAATTTACCCTAGGAAACCCTAAAGGGAAAAACCCAACAAAACTTCATCAATATAGATTACTAGTATGCAATGACCAAAGAACAAGGTCTCATCAAGTGAGAGACCAAACCCCAAACATAAGAGATAATCCCATACATCATTCTTCATTATGGATTGGTACTCTTTAGTCATAGCTTCTACCGATTCTTTATTTTGAACAATTGATTCAAAACAAGTAGGTTCTTTGTCTACAAGATCACACATCAAAGCCACATAACTAGGAAATGGATTTGGCTTCTTTCTCTTCCTTGTGGAGCCTTTCAGAGCACCATACCTTTATTCTTCTTGAATAATATTGCAGACCCAAGATGGATTTCTCTTGTAGGAGATATTCTTGTGGGGAGGTTCTTGGTGCTCCAACATATCATGATTCATGTTCTTCTAGAATCTCATCATCATGAGAAGGTGCAACTTCTTTCATCGGTTCTGCAACTCTTGGAGCTACAACTTCTTCATATGTTTCTTTAGGTTGGCACTTTCTCGACTTCTTGAGAGATGAATCTTCATCAAAGGTTACATCCCTTCTAATTTCCATTTGATGGTAACATGGTATATAGATTTTCAAGGCCTTGGAGACCTCACAATACCCAAAAAATATTCCTTTCTTTTCAGAAGGATCTAATTTGGTTCTTTTCTCTTTTGGTATATGAATAAACACTGGACAACCAAATATCTTGAGGTGAATTACCTCTGGTTTCTTTTCGGTGAACATTTCTTCAGGGGTTTTAAATCCAAGTGCACTATGGGATATTATGTTCTGGAAATATATTGTTATCTTTGTTGCTTCGTCCCATAGGTACATAGGAAGATATTGATCATGGATCAAGGCTGCTTCTGAATGACCTATCAATTCGTAAATCTTCTAGAGAACATATTCTTCAAATTCTAATTTTGATAACTTCTTAATAGGTTCTTCTTCTGCTACTGCTGCTACATTACATGATTTCTTTTGTTATTCTTCCTCTTAAATTCTTCTTTCTTTGTCGGGCAATTTCTAGCAATGTGTCGCATCTTGTCACAATGGTAACATTGATAAGAGAAGAAATCTTTATGCTTGTAATCTCCCTTTTATTCTTCTGAAACTTCTTATGAGAATAAGACCCCTTATGAGTTTCCTTTTTGAAATGATGATTTCCTTTTCTTCTTTTGGTATGAGTAGCTAGAGCATGGTCATCATCTCTAAGTAGCGTTTGTCGGTTAGCTACTCTAGCTTCTTCTTGAACACATTCTTTCCATAGGACGTCAAATATTAGGATTTCCTTCCTTTACAGACTATCTAGATGAAGGAGTCCCATGGTCTAGTAATTCCTTCAAGAGCGGTCATTACTAGTTCAATTTCATCAATCTTGTCTTCAATTGATTCTACTTGTTCTTTGAATTGAGCAACCCTTGTGAAGTATTCATGGATAGATTCAACCTTTCTCATCTTTGTACTTTTGAGTTGGGCTCTTAAGTTAATATTTCGGTTGATGTTTCTTCCTTCATACATTCCTGATAGGGAATCAAACATCTCCTCAGGTGTATCCTTAGATTATACTTAAGGAATCAAGTGGTCCTTGATTGAATCATCTATGATCCTCTTAGCCATAATCATATCTTTCTTGTACCTTTCCTTTTCTTCATCTTCTTCAGGATATGACACAACTCCCTTGATAAAATTTGCAATATCATTCTCTTCTAGAATGAGTTCTATTATGTATTTCCAAGAACACAAGTTTCATATACCTTCCAACTTGTCATCAAGCTCAAAGCTTGGAGACATCCTGTCCTGGAGATCAGAAAATGATAAAAACTTGAAAATTTCTCAGAAATGAAAATTGTACTCACCAAAAGTTGCACTTGAATGAGGCGGGTATGATGGTATAGTTAGTTTCTAAAGAATCCAAATTCTAACCCTTGAAACTAGACTTGCAATATTTTGAACTGTAGTTTCTGGTTTTGTTTCTGGTTGTATGGTTTTCTAGTTTCAAGCCAAACTAGGGCTTGACTTTTTGGAGGATATGCCCACTAGAAAACTTTGATCTTGCTGCCAAAAGATGTGCCTAGGAGGGGTGCACTTCCCTATGCCACTTGCACTAAAAAATTCCAATTTTTCAGAAACCCTAATTTCCTTGTCCAGAAGAGGAGAGAGAGATTTACCTTGTGAAACTTTCTATTTTTAGGCTAGCTCTGATACCATGTTAAATTTTCTATGTTTTCATACTTAATTTGTAATTTGATTAGAATTTAATACATTTTCATGATAACAACATAAATATGATCACTGAAAGAAACACAATCACAAGGTACGCAATAATTTACCTTGGGAAACCCTAAAGGGAAAAACCCAACAAAACTTCCTCAATATAGATTACCAGAATGCATTGACCAAAGAACAAGGTCTCATCAAGTGAGAGACCAAAACCCAAGCATAAGAGCTAAGACAACAAAGACATTGGCCCCCCTCCTTCACTGTCTCTCATTCTTTCTCTCTCTTGCACAATACAAGTGTGTGTGTGTGTGTAAATGAGGGAGGGTGCCTCCCTATTTATACTAAACTTCCCAACTAACATTTTACCTAACATGGTCGACCTACCTAACTGGTAGGGCCAACCTACTAAGGTAAAATTCACAATAATAATTATAATCATCTTTTATCGGTGTTATTCACCTGAATTACAACTAAGGGTTTACCTCATGACATTTACATGACTTTTTACATCAGTAACATCTCTCGAAGGAGGAATAGTAAAATGTGAAGTACAAGTAGAATATTCTTCAAAGTTACATTATTTCATCACCTAATCCACTTGCTTAACTGGGGGAAGTCTACCATATATAATGTTATTATTTACCTTATATTGTCTCTAAGTAACTCTAGATTCATGAACAAAAATAATCCACATAACTGAGTCATAAAATTTGTTTTCGATGTTGGTTTGCTTGTAGGGATTAGGAACTATTCAGGGTTGAAACTTGCTAGGTATCATCATAGAAAAACACTGAAAACAACCATTGGAACTAAAATTCTAGTCGATAGTTATAAGTAGAGATAGTGGGAAAAAAAACAAAATAAGGCCCAGAGAATGGGACATCACCAAATATTTTTTAGTAACATTGGGTTCTTCCTAGTATAGTAGCTAGATATGTTGATGCCAAAATTATATGGCAGGAAAGGCTAAACAAACACTCTCACGAGACCAGAAAAATGCTTAGTGGGAATACTAACCAATGCTTAAATTGCTTGGGGTCTTTTGCTTTCTTGTTCTTTTCTTATGAAAAGTACTTGCATGGGAGAGAGTATAAAAAATGTTCTATAAAAACTAAAGAATGGTAGGCTTCCTTCTTGCAATTAAATTTCATTTTTTTTTATAAATTTGTACAAAATATTTAAGCATATAAGATAATAACTAAATAACAATATGACCCAAAGTCCATATTTTTTAATTTTAGAAGGCGCCCTCCAAGTTACATTTAGATAGTATGATAATCATGGCACCTTCTACTAAAGTTGAGGTTGTAGTACTTAAGCTTGCCCCAAATGTTTTGATACCTTACAAGGATGAACAAAAACTCAAACGGATAGATGAAATTAAAGGTAGTTAACTTCAAAGCAAATAAAATGATCCTTATATATACATATAATCTCTACAATTCATTTAAGTAGTTAGATATGGATAGAGTTAGAAGACAATATCTCACCCCACAGTGTCTGAACCTTTAGAAATACTCCTTTGTCATCCAACATCATTAGATCCTCAAGCATGAAAACAATGGATTTGAATTGTCATGTACCTAACAAACTCATTCGTCCATAGAGACCACAGAGTACTCAAGTAGATTATTCAAATAATCACTGACACCCAATTTCGTTTTTTCATCATTTTTATTATCAAATTACAATGGAAAATAGATCCCTTCTTTTCTTCAAAGTGAAAGCTTCTTCAAATGCGTAAAATACCCTTTCTTCACATCACCATTGTCAACATCTAGTGGATATGTCAACAATGGTTGTATTAGCTACATGTGGTTTCCATTTGATTTTTCCCTTGAGAACATCACTGACTCAAAACCTATAGTTCTAGGTTGTGTGGTCCATTTTCTTGCGATAATGTCATTCCATCTCCCCTTGTCTTTAGTCAATCTACTATGATTATATCTCAAGTATAATGCAATTTCATGTTGAGGATCATCTTTTGTATCACCTGCAATGGTTCTCTTTTCTTTAGCTAAGAGAGCAACAATCAGGTCTACCAAAGTTTGTGAAGACATTTGATTAAACGTAAAATTAACATTGTTGTATTTGGAAGACAATATGTTTAATAAGATGGCTTTGGAATCCTCTTCCTCTACCTTAGTTTTGACTTTTTCTAATGGTTTGATGAGAGATCCCATATTGCTTATGTGGTTGGACATAGTAATTTCGATAGGCATTTTGAATCTAAATAACTATAGATTTAGAGAAAATTTTGCATTCACTGCCTTTGCTCCAAATAGTGAATTCAAATCATCTCAAATTTAATTGGATGTCTTTTCCAAATCTATATGATGTAGTTCTAAATTTGAGAGGACAAGATCAATAATGTATTTGACTTTATCATCTTTTCCAACCCATTCCAATAATTTAGTGGGATATATAAGTGATTACTCAATCCCTTATACTATTCCTCATAGGTTTTTGTTCATTAGATGTATCTGAATTTTCCTTTTCCATCTATGGAAATTGAAACTAGAGTGCAGCTCTAATAGAATTTCCATGCCCAACATCCTAATCAAAGAAATAAAAAACACAATCTACTATTTTTCTTGATTTGAACATTCAAATCTGTCATATAAATTTTGTTGAATTGTAAATGTCTAAACATTAATTAACTTCTATAAACCCCAATGTTTACAAATTAGCCCTCTAAAACTAGAAAAACATATGCTTGATTTGTTGCATGTATTCATGTTGTGAGAAGAAATGCTAAGAAGGAATTCTAGGATAATTAATTACTGATGATGAATTAAAGAACTAAACCTCACTTAGCATTTTATGGTTGCTATCTTAATAGTGTGACTCCTTCCCTTCATGGATCTGTAAACATGAAAGGCAACGCAACGATTCAACTTCCTCAATACTGCATGGTGACTCCTTAATGAGATTTTGTGAGAATCTAGTCTTTATATCAAATCTTTCTAATTCTTCAATTCATCATTTGATGCAAGAGAAAACATACTTAACTTTTTAAGAAAAGAAAAAACCAAATCTCTAATTTGCTTGACTTGTCCTAGGCTCGCTCCTACTCTGATACCATATTACAAAAGTCAGAAACCTTATATAGGGTTACATCACAAAACACGGGAGAAAGATGCACACAATAACACAATATGATAGTATGAATAATTGGTGCAATTGTTACATAGGAGTTCACCGCCTTATAATGGTTTCTCATGGAGCAAATAATTTCCAACTATGAACAAAGGATGGATTTGCTTTAAAAAAAAATTATAAAAATATAGCCAAGTCATAAAATGACTTTTATTACATGTAATCCTTATATCCTAACATGTGGGAGATAAGATAATGGACACCTAGCTTAAATGTTATCTATTAGAATATAAGGCTCACTATGTAATAAAGTCACTTTATAACTTTAGGTTGGGCTAATGTTTGCTTTATTTGTAGAGTGATTTATCCCACATTCATAAGTGGAAATGACTTACTTGTTGAACATTGATATGTAAGGAGTTGACCTACAATGCAATTTTTACACTAGTTACTCATAAAATCATATTGTGTGATTTTGTATATCTCTCACGTGTATTAGGGTTTATAGGTTTTTTGTGATATGGTATCAAAGCAAGAGAGCCCCTAGGGATACTATGCTAAGTAGGCTCTTCTCTTGCATCACATGATGAAATGGAGAATTAGAAAAATGTGATTAGATGAGGTCATGTGATTAAAGAAGCAAGTTTCTGACCATCGCCAATTTAAGATGCCTGTGAAGAATGTGAAGGATCCATCCAATGGAGGAGCAAGCTGCCAAGATAGCTGGTTCAATATGGCCTCTTAGAAATTGACCATCCAGCTCTGTATAGCTATGAGCCAATCACCAACCACCGTATGATTGTTTTTCTCTATGATTTAACCAGGTGTCATACAATCCAACCACCATACCTAATCAAGTCGTTATACAAATTTCCCACCATCGTACACATTAATCAAGTCGTGTGATTTTTCATCCATAGTACGATTTAGTTCATTCATCTTATGATTCAAGTCAATCAACACACAACTCAATCTAGCCATCGTACAACTTTGCCATGTGATTAAAGTCAACCAATGTACAACTCATCATAGCCATCATACAACTCTACCACTATTGTAAAATAAACTATACAACTTTGCCACTGTCGTACAATGATCACAAAGGTATTTATAGAGAATTTAATTGTTTAAATTGGTTTTTAGTAAATTTGATATGATAGTAATGGATTTTGTGGTTATATCTTAATTTATATCACTATATTTCAACATATATCACTTACTTTTGTCTTCATAAGATAAAATACCATTTGTCAACAAGATCCTTAATAAATTAGTCGTAAATATGTGTATTTCTTGCATGATTCTCGTTGTATTTTATTAGTTTATGGAAAAAATAGTCTGAGTATATTTGGTTATAAAACAATGGAAATGCCATTAGAGAAATATTCTAGCCTCAATTCCACACATAGAAAGTAAAAATTAAGAAGTAGTTGATGAATAGAATTCTACATGTGATGAACTATAAAGGAATTAAGACATCACCGACATATTCATATAAACTATTAGAATGGAAAAATAGAGCAATAAATCCAAATCTATTATTGGCCTTGCTCTCTCACACTTTGAATCGCACCATATAGACCTTGAAAATTCATCCATGGTAATCTAGGGAAACTAAATAAGTTACATCGAGCACAAGCAGTTAATGGAAAGTTTCCTTTGAAGCTACAATTATTCATATTTGAGATGTATACCAAGGTCACTTATGTCTAGCCACATAAATACTTTAAGATCTCCCATTAGTGTTGATGCTCTCATGGTTCTAGGATTGGGCAAACATTATGCAGATCATTCTCTTAGAGGTTCATAACCCACGGTGAGAATGTCCTCGTCGTAGCCCTGATTAGTCATGTGTTGACTACATGTATAGAGGGCTCGAATGCTTAGCCTCGTCTAGTCATGTGTTGATTGGAGTGGTAGTAGGCTAGAGGTCACATTGCATACTCATTGTGTGGGACTGCTCTGTAACGTGAGTGATCTATTCTTATAGAGTGAGATGACTTGTCTATGTTACAAGAAGATCTTAACTCATTGTATATCAAACAAAGTCTAATCTAATGTTGAAGTTGACAAGTGACTCTAAGAAGTCTCGACATTAGATATCTTGGGAAGAATATAATTGCATGTTATGAGAGATCAACGAGGAGAACTTTTCTATGATGAAGAAATATCCAAAAGGCAAGACAAACCATTGAAGAAGTTCCAAAGAACATCGAAGAAACACCACAAGAAAAATGAAGGCAAGAAGTCGAGTCGGCTTGGAAATAAATAAAAGTTAGTGGGAAAAAGTACAAGTCGGCCCTAGTGGAGAAAAGGCAAGTCAACCCCATTGAGGAAAGTTCCAGTGACTTGATGAAAAAAAATAGAGAGCTTCACTTCTCATTTGGACATACACTCACTCACTCAACATCTTCTCTCTCCACTTGTGTGTATCTCTTGGAAGGCCTAGCAAAGGCAAGAAGGAAATTTTAGGGCTATCTTATCCTCTTTGAAGACTCGCTACCCTTGCTAAGATTTCATGTTAAGGAGGGCGAACATGTCTCATATCCAGGTTCATATTCATGATTAGTATTGTTCTTGTGTTGGATTGATTTCTTCCGAGAAAAGTCGGTTGGGTTTTCTCCCATTTGGTTTCCCAGGATAAAAATCTTTGTGTCTCTTAAGCATGGTTATATTTTAGTGGTCCTTGCTTTTACTAATATTGCAAATGAACAATTGCTATAAATGTGGGATGAAGTAAACAATGAAATAAAGTTGAAAGAGATGAAAAATTTATTGCTAAAGATAAAACACTAACAATTAGACACTTATTTGAAGTCAAAGCCACAATAGAAGAAGAAGATGCCAAAGCAATTATGTTAAATAGATTGCCTTCTCAATACAACAATGTAATATTTACTCTTAGTCAAATACCTTCTCAAACTCTAGAAAATATGGTTGCTTCACTCTTAGCTGGAAAATAAAAGAGAACAATCGCAGGAGAGACCGAAAGTGATCATCAACTTGAGATGGTGTTATATTCAAGAAACTGTCGTAACAGATCAATTAAAGATAAGGGGGGTATGAAATGCTACACTTGAAAGATAATGGGTCACACAGCTTGGAATTGTAGATTTCAAGCCAATGATGTTATCAGGGGAAAGGTCAAAGACAAACCACATGCAACCAATGTAGCCATTGTTGAAGATCCAGTAAACACTACAGTGGTGATGACCTCATTGAAAAAAAGGGTCTTCTATGCACTTTAAGAAGTCCACACTTCGAAGACAAGATGGGATCAAATGTAAATACAATTCGGTATGGATGGTTGTTGTTAACACCAAAAATTTGCTCACATGTCACTAAGGACTTACCATATCATCCATAACCCACTTTCATAACCAAATATGCCTTCATAAATTCAAAAAATAAAAAATATCCAAAAAGCCATAAAATATAGGCCCCTCATAGCCAAAGTGGAATTATCCCACCAAAATAGGGATTAATGTCCACATTAAGACAAATCCAAAAAGAGAGGGGATGTCCAAACCAAAAAGTAAATCCCGCCCAAAATTCAAATTAAACGGACTGTGGAAACCAAAACTACCATGGTTTACGAAACCCTAATGGCAAAATAATTTCCAATAAATTTTGCATGAAGGCTCATTCTCCATATACTCCATTAAGCACTGTTACTCTGCCGAAATTTCCTTGGAAGCCTATAACCCTTAGTTACCTCTCACTCCTTCCACCTGGTTGAGATACAACATCATTGCGACCTCGTGAGAGAGACTAGACTGTTCATACACCAGAGAACCATATTCTACATCAGTTGCAAGGGCCTGTATAATAGAGATACTCTCCGCCCATGTATTGTCCACATTGATTAATAAAACGATTTCCATTGTCTGCATTTTTACGCCGCCCATGTATTGTCCACATTGATTAATAAAACGATTTCCATTGTCTGCATTTTTACGCTCTGATGTGTGAAAAGAATCAAATTTACTTTTACTGTTTGTACTATTTGTTGCGGGTTGTTACTCTTATCTTATCTGCATCCATTTTACTTTTCATTTATGATTTGCATGCAAGTATATTTAGGCTTATTTCCTATGTTCAACCTTGCATAGCTTAGTTTTACTTCATTTGACTCATTTTTATCTAGTTCTCTCATACATATGAGTCATGAGAACCAGTTTCTCACGTGCTTGCTACCTTGGCTTCCATAATCCTAAAGCACCCATTTTTCACCTGTGAGTGTGAAAACACTCACAACAGTTGCCCAATTAGTTTTAGAGTTTGTGGATCTCGAGAATTATCCCATTGTAAGGTTATTAGATATGCATGTGGATTGTTATCTAATAACCTAAATGTGGAGATTCATAATTTGGGAGTCCATGAAGGTGGAACCAAAGAACTTGGGAATTCAAATCGAGAGCTACACCTTTACGAAGGTTATGAGGTAGCTTTGATGGAGCGCTACTTGATCCATGAATTGTTTTCAAAGAAGAAGTTTTTGAAGAATTTTTTGTTTTATTTTGGTTTTGATGGTTTAGTCTTCTATTAGTATTTTTTGCTTGCAATACCATAAACCTTAAGAGAGGGTGTTAGAATATAAGACTTAATATGTAATAAAGTAACTTATTGTTTACTTTATGTGTAAAGCAATTTATCCCACAATTTATAAGTGGAAATGACTTGCTAAGTGAAGAATGATATGAGGAGGTGAACTCCGTTGTAGTTTTTGCACTAGTTACTCATAATATCATATTGCGTTATTTTTTGTATCTCTCACATGAATTAGGGTTTCTAGGTTTTTTTAATATTATCAACATCTTATAACAAATGTGTGTGAAACAAAAGCATGAACTAAAGCAAAATGCACTCAACGTGAAGTTATAATGGACTTCGCCTTAAGGGAAATTCTCTTTTCTTTAATGCATTGGCAATTTTTTTCAAAAAAATTTAAAATGCACTCAACGTGAAGTTATAATGGACTTCGACTTGAGGGAATTTCTATCTTTTCTTTAATGCATTGGCAATTTTTTTTATGAATTGTCGCCGAATTCGAACATGAACACAGACATAAACTAGTGGACCTAGAATATAAGGTATTAGTCACAAACAATGTGCTATAGGGCCAAGATGATAGTTCTATTTGCATGTTGCCTTGTAACTATTTTTCTAAATATCAGAAATTGAGGCCAGGATGACAATTCTATTTGCATGTTGCCTTGTAACTATTTTTCTAAATATCAGAAATTGGCACAGTAAACATGCATATCTATCATTCTATTGAATGCAAATAAATAGGATTTGCTGCATTAATATATCTAGGAAATGATTCAAAGAAACAACATTCTTCTCCCCATTAATTCCTCCAATCAAAGCCAAAAACCACTACTATATCTGCAAACATTTGGTTTCAACATTGGTTAGAATTCCCCAAGAACACATCCCATGCTTTAAAATGATGGTAAGGTTGGCATACCTCAACAATTTTTCTGCTTCAATAATTTTGAAGCAAACTTAGTTGCAGAGTAGCTAGTCACCATATAGCCAAATGTAAATCTCCTGTTTTTTTACCATGGAGGCAAAAAATTTGTTCCATTCATATACACCATTCATTCAGCACTAATCTTGGAAAAGGAACAAACCCTGCTTCCTACATATTCATAGGTCTTTCTTTTGGGCAAGGGCGATTTCCAAGGAAAGCATGCACCTGGTTATTGGTGTCAAAATCGTTGTGTATGCACATTGTTTTTCTCATGCTTTCTCGTCGCGACATCATTTTGTGCAGCTTTTCAATGTTGTTTGTCCTGTTCCTCCACCTCATTTGGTGGAGGAAATCTTACCTTGCAGTCTTCTTACACCAAGATTTTTTGAGATTTTTTGTTTGTGGGTGTGACATGCCTCCTACAAGGAAAGGAAAGTGTACACTCGGTTACTGACCTCAATAACAATGCATCTTGATTTTCTTTCTCAATCCTCCATCATTCATATGGATTTTTTAATGCAGAATATAAGTTGTTGCATTTATAGATTCCAGCTCAAAATATGTGCTGCAATGCCTCGTCCTAACTATCTTGTTGTCCATTTTGTGTTTGTACATGCGACTTTTCCCCTACAACAAAAGCATGCATCTGTTTGTTGATCTCAATCCAACTGCATCCAGGTATCTTTCTCACAGTTTTTTCCTTCATCACTTTTCGCACCTTTTCAAAATCAGCCCACCTACCAGCTGTGGCATACATGTTTGAGAGAATTACATAGGGTGCAGCATCTGTGGGGTTCAACTCACAAAGATGCGCTGCCACACTTTGTCCTAGCTCTATATTGTGATGTATTCTGCAGGCACCAAGCAAACAACTCCACACGGCAGAATCAGGTTTTAGTGGCATCTTGCTGATAAAGTCGTGTGCTTCATCCAAGCGCCCTGCACGGCCCAGAAGATCAACAATGCAGCTATAATGCTCCATTGCCGGTACAATTCCATAATGTTCCCTCAAGCGATTGAAATATTGACGGCCTTCGTCTACTAGACCTGCATGGCAACACGCGGATAAAACAGAAACTAAGGTGGCATGGTTTGGCGTGATTTAGTGCCTCCTTGCCACTGCCATGCATGGCATATCCTGCAATCATAGCTGTCCACGAGATGACATCCCGTCGATGCATTTTGTGAAATAACTCCTGTTGCCTTCTGTATATTCCCACATTTTGCATACATATCTATAAGGGCATTTTCCACAGCAACGTCAGACTGAAAACCTCCTCTAATTATATCTTCATGGATTTCCCTACATGCTGAAAGAACACTTGCAAATGTCATCAAATTTGGCTTCACGCCTGCAATTTGCATCTGCTGGAAAAGCTTCAGGCCTCTTCTCCATAACCATTCTGTGCGTATCCTGAAATCATCAATGTCCAAAATACTTCATCTCTTTGAAGCATTTTGTCAAACACAGTGCGTGCCTTCTCTGTATTACCACATTGTTGCATACATATCCATCAGGGCGCTTTCCACAATAACATCAGAATGAAATCCACTTACAATTATCTTTCCGTGAAGCTCAACACCCCTTCCCAGAGCTTCCAAGTTTGCACATGCTGGAAAAATGTTGGCAAAGGCTTTGGCGCCAGGCTTTACATCTGCCAGCTGCATTTGTTGGAAAAGCTTCAGAGCCTCTTTTTCCATACCATTCTGAGCATAGCCTGCAATCATCACCGTCCAAGAGACCACATCTCGTTCACAAATTTTGTCAAAGAGACATTTAGCATACATGTCTATCAGCGCACTCTCCAGAAAGGCATCATAGAGAAAATCGGTTCTAGTTATTTCTTCATGAATCTCCATACTCTGTTCCAGAGCTGCCAGGCTCGCACAGGCCGACATAACACTTGTAAACGTCTTCAAGCTCGGCTTCAATCCTGCTAATTGCATTTGCTGAAAAAGTCCCATGACCTCTTCGCCGTATCCATTCTGGGCATACCCAGCAATCATGGTAGGTCCAGGAGACGACATCTCGTTGGGGAATTTCGTCAAACATTTCGCGTGCAATCTCTGTCCTACCACATTTTGCATACATGTCTACAAGGGCATTTGCCACAACAACATCAGATTCAAACCCGCATCTGATTATCTCTTCATGGATTTCCATACCCTGTTCCAAATCTGCGGAGTTCGCACAAGCAGGGAGAACACCGGCAAAGGTGAACTGATTCGGCAGTATGTCTGTTCGCTGCATTTGATAGAAGAGATTCATAGACTCCTGGGTAATCCCATGCCTGGCATAAGCTGAAATCATCACAGTCCACGAAAAATTATCTCTCTCGGGCATCTGATCAAAAATTCTGCGAGCATCCACGAGACATCCGCAACTAACATACATGTTAACAAGCGTGTTGTTTAAATACCTGTGAGGCGTCAAATCGCTCTGATGGATGTGGGCATGGATCAGTTTTCCAGCCTGTAATGCCCTTTTCTCAATGCACCACCGCAACAGATAAACATATATGGAAGAATGTACAGGTTGGTCCATGATATGCAAAGAATCCAGAGCCTCCCTGCATTGCCTTTCATAATCAGGGCGGTGTGAGATGGCATGGCTATGGAATGCTTATGTATTAAGAGCAGTGGTGGTCATGTTGATAAGGATTGGACTAACAAACGATGCCGACATTGTCATCATCGTCTTCCCACTCGTTAACTTTACCATTGCTCATGCTGTGCTCTTCCCTGCGACGAAGATTTTGTCAAATACCCAAAACGAAACTATTAAAACGGCCCGCAGCCATTAAAGATTCTTAGAATAGGCAGAAGAGGTCAACGGGGTCAGAGAACGCTCACGTCGAACAAAATTTTATTACAAGGCGTCGTTCCTCAAATGTAAGTGGACTAAACGCGTAGGATAAACAGCCCCGTTTTTACGGCCGATTTTTTATTAAAATCAGTCAAATGTTTGCTGTGAAATTGTTTATTTCGTTATTTTGGAATTCTACTAATCTTATTAGCTCTTTCTATACTAAATCGGGCATTTTAAAACTACCAAATGATTAAAATTACGATTTAATTCCTCGAAAGTATGATTTACACCAAAATTGATCTGCCGGATTCTGGCGAGTCGGGGGCGATTTGGTGAACGCTTATACTGCTCCCTTCCTTCGATGGTGGCAATTTAGGAATGAGAATGAGGTTGTACAAGTCGTCATTGTTCCTCAAATGTACAAGTAAGTTAGTTCGTTCGATCGATGGTGGCATTTTAGGAATGAGAATGAGGTTGTAGATGTATTTAGTTGGAAGATGTTTGTGTGTTACAATAAAGAATGAGAGAATTAGTTTTGCACAAATTTGTTTGAGAAAAGTTGGGATTTATAAAAAAGGCAACATAACATAAAGTCTTGTCAATGTAAAAATGTGTAAAAACCCAATGATGTATGGCAAAAGCATATTGTTGGATTATTTCATCTATGATGGATATTTGTTCAAGGGGAGGTGATTATGTATATTAGATATCGTTGCACACGAATTTGAATGTATACTAAAGATCGTTGCACAAGAATTTGATTAAAAAATTGCCTAGTGGAAAATTTGCAAATCACTTTCAGCATGATAAGGTAGGGCTAAAGAAAGATATTGATGGTCGAGTAATATGAAAGAAGTTAACACATTTGTAGCATGGTGTATAATTTATAAGACTAATAAAAAGTAATGAGCCAAAATACAACATTGTACATAACGTCACTAATGTTGAAGATGTCTTGCGAAGACATATTGATGGAAATCATTCATGGATTGTTGAGAATATGGTGTGGATTCAAGGCATTGTTGGCATGTTTTCTAAGATGGTGGAATTCATGCCTTGTAAGAAGATCAATGATATGACATAGTGCATGGAGTTATTATTCAATTAGAGGGTTATGTGCGTTTGTTTGGGTTAATAACACTAAGTAAAGTAGTTCAAGTTCATTTGTTTGGGTTTCTAGCACTAACTAGAGTAGTTTGATATACGATTGCTTATTCAATAGTATTTTGTTGATCTAATGCATATTTAAATATATGTTATTTTACTCATCAAAGTTAAGTAAGAAAAACTAAATAAAAAGATAGTTTGCTGCATATGTGTGCACCATAGACAACTAGAGTTCTTATTGTATGTAGGTGTAGTTGTTCCATATATTACAATACCTCAATTTTGTTGTCTCTTTGCATCTCCTTGTTGTCAAAATTTCTTTGTTTTTGTGTTTTTAGACACAAATAAGGCATAATTTTTTGCGTCGTTTTTCCATCCCTTTCTTACACCCTCATTGCATTTTGATCATGCATCATTGCCAAAGTCCTTTTTCATTCTATACGCTTATTTTTTGTGGCACCCGTCGTGTAGTTAGCATCCCTATTGCATCATTTTCGTCACCTTTTGCAACCTTATTGAATCCTATTCGTGCCTTACGATTAATCCTATTGTGTCCTTAAATTAACCTTATTACATCTTGATGGCATTTTCATTGCATCCACTCTGCATCGTTATTGTGTTCTCATTGTGTCTTTATGTGGCCCCTCTTGCATCCTCATGACATACCAATTACATCCTGCTTGCATCCCTTTTTCATCCTAGGGGCACCTTTGGAGCAACCTATTAGTGTTCTAGTTATGTCCCAAGAATATCCTAATGTCATCCATTTTTTCATCCTTCTAGGGCTTCCTGTGTGTCCTAGTTGCATCCTTATTATATCCCTTTTGACACTTTCATCATATATTTGCGCATCCTAATTTTATGTGTTATGATCTTGTCAATTATGAGTCAAATTTAGATTGTGTCCATGTTGAATAAGGATTCTAATATATTGTATTTTTATAATGTTGTCACATTTTTATATTAAAGGTTCCATATTTTCATTTTTAAAAGATACATAAAAATATATTCACTTCTTTCAATTTATGCTAAACATTTTAAATTTACATTAAATGATAATAATCAAAATATTTAAATATATCAAAATCCAATGCTAATAACACACGATGAAGGAAAATTCATGTAGTTAAATACACGATAATTTATATACAGTAATTTTTGGTTCTCACTTTAACAAATATTGTATCAAAATGCCATGGAACGTGAATCTTGAATACAAAAATAAAATCAAATTATTTGTTGTTGTGGAAGGATTATCATCATCACGAGGACAAATATTTTGATCCGTCACCATCCTCTCAACGTTGAAAATCATCTTCTTCTTTTGCGGATTGTAAGAATATAATAAAATGACTATTTAATCATTTGAATGAATCTATGTGCTTACAATTAACAATAAGTTAGTACACATTTTTTTATCAAAAGCATTGAATTCTCACACTTAAGACAAATAATTATAATTTAACTTAGTTGTTGTAATATGCCTAGGGTATATTAGAACTATTATCATAATGTTATAAATCATTTTCAAGTAATAATAGCTATTTGTTACAATTTATGTTTATGTTGTAATAATGATAAGCCAACACGTTTTTCAATGGCTATGACTTATCACCACATCGTGTATTTATATAAACATCATTTTATAGCAATTCATTAACCTTATATATACATTCTTAATAATACATAACTTCTTATTTTATATCGATTATATCTCAATGGATATGACTTATCACCACATCGCATATTTATATACACATCGTTTTATAGCAATTCATCAACCTTATATATACATTCTTAATAATACATAACTTCTTATTTTATATGTATTGTATGGGGTTCTTTCTTTATGGATGATGATTTCATAAAGTGAAGCCTCAAGAGTAGCAATGTTTAGCATCAAATAAACACACAAGTATGGATGCAACCTCTATGTAGCTACCCTCGGAGTTAAGCCCTAATTATATGTAGGTTATAGTTGATGCTCCTCTCAAAAGAGCTCAAATATATGTTTACAGCGTAGGTAAGTAGCGAAGGTGAGTGGTCGAAGGTTGTAGTGGAGGTTTTTTATTCGGTGCGTTTCTAAACTAAACACCCCAGTGCGTATCGAACACAAACGCACTGGGGCGACCCAAAAAAGAATGGCGCACGACAACAAAACATGAAATTAAAAAAATAAGTACAATGGCCATAAATTTTTTAAAATCATAGCCGTGCATTTTAGCAAACGTACCGCACCAGTGCGTCTACCACCAAAACGCACCGATACCTCAAAAAACCAATTCTGCACCCAAAAAAAAATATGCGGAAAGTGCCAAAATTTCGTAAAACCGATACAGTGCGTTTTGGAAGAATGAACTCATCGGTGCATCTATAACCAAAATGCATCGGGGCCACCAAAAACCAATGTCGCACAACAACAAAAAACATGTGTTTAATTAAACAACCAAGAATTTTTTAAAACCATAGTGGTGTGTTTTGCTAAACATACTGCACCGGTGCTTCTAAAACCCTAACGCACTAAGATCTCCTACAAACAATGTAGTGCTTTGAAAATAAAAACATTAATTAAAAAAATTATGTGAAATGGCAATCGTTCAATACTAACAAATGCCTAGATGCATGTGTAAAACACAAATGCACTCGTTTGAATTTGTTAAAAAATAAAAATTAATAAATAAATTTTATTTAAAAACCTAATGCAGTGCGGCGGTGTAATTACAAATGCACTAAGATCTCCTACAAACAATGTAGTGCCTTGAAAATAAAAACATTAATTAAAAAAATTATGTGAAACGTCAGTCATTCAATACTAACAAATGCCTAGATGCATGTGTAAAACACAAATGCACTGGTTTGAATTTGTTAAAAAATAAAAAGTAATAAATAAATTTTATTTAAAAACCTAATACAGTGCGGCGATGTAATTACAATGCACTGGTGCATTCAACTGTCAGGCACACCAGAACAGGGTTTTGTAAAAACAATTACTATGTGGTCAAAATCATTTTTACCCCTCCATAGTGCGTTTAAGCCATCTGCACTGGTGTTGTCCATAACCCACCTAGACGCCCTACCCCCGATGCCCATTCCACTCCCTATTGACACATTGCTCCCTTTTATTGGCTGTTGAGTTGAGTTTGAATTTTTCCAAATGGTGGAAAAAAAATCAAATTCTCCATACATAGCCAAGATGCTTCCTTGACGCACGGTTCAACTAGTAAATTAATTCTTACTAGATAATTTAAAATTTTAATGGTTTATTTTTTGCAAATAAGACTTAATTTTCCATTTAAAAAAAGAAATAAAAACTTGTGCTTCGCATTCGATCCATTCAGCTCACCCCGGACATTGGTGCACACTGTAATTTATTAGAAGGTGCACCAACTACAGTGTGAACCAAACGGATTGAACGCACCATAATACCAGTGCGCTATACTTTCGTAACACACCGCCATAGAATAAGATATATTTTAAAACTATAACTAATATTCAATGCGTTCATTACAAATAAGCACACTGAATTTACGATGCAAAGATTTGTATCGAACACATTGGCAAATATTACCATTAAAATGAAAAAAAAAATTATCCAACGGGCGCCATCGCATCGGTGTTCAGTGCTATGATATCCACTAGGATCACCATGGTGCATTTACATCACATCTACACACATTAAATGGTGCATTTAAATGGTATAAACACACTGCATCAACAATGATCTACTGCCTCAAAACGCACTGCCATAACATAAACAATATTTTAAAAATATTAACCAATAATCGATGTCTTTATTACACATAAGCGCACCAACGTTATGGTGTGCCTATTTGTATAGAATGCACTGGTAAAGAATACCAAGAAAATTTAAAGACCAACTTTTCAGTAGATGTCAACGCAGTGGTCTTCAATGCTATGACATCCTCTAAGAGCACCATGGTGTTTTACATTTTGTTAGCACACATTAAACGATGCATTTACATGGTATAAATTCTCTAGATTATAAAATTTAATTTAAAACTATAAACTAACATTCGGTGCGTTCATTACACATAAGCACACCGGTGTTACGGTGCACATATTTGTATCAAACGCACTGGTAAATATTACTAAGAAAATTGAAAATCCATCATTTTGGCAGACGTCGGTGCACCGATGTTCGGTGGTATGACATTCACTAGGAGAAAGGTGGTGCTTTTACATCATGTTAGTGCACATTAAATGGTGTGTTTATATGGTATGAATGTGCCACATTGCCACTGCACTACTATTTCGTAACGCACCACCAAAACATATTTTTTTTAAACTACAAACTAACAATCGGTGCGTTCATTATAAATAAGTGCCTCGACTTTACGGTACATTATATTTGTATAAGTGCACCATGTTATAAAATTGAGCACATAGATCTGTGGATTGACACACAACTCACAAAATAGATCAGACAATTTTACTCAAGAATTGAAGAATGAAACAATGCAAAAAATGGCTTGCAGCTGTGTAATGCTTTCATTAATCAAAAGTAATTGGATAATTAATTACAACGTTGATCCGGTGGATTATTCATCTTAAAAAAATTACACTGATCCAATATGGTACAATGGTTATTAATCTATGGTTCAAAGAACATAACATATGCTAAACATCGCGCAGTTGTAGCCACGCAGTTATCGCATGGCGCATAGTCATCGCATGGTGCGCAACTTAACGCATGGGCCGTGCAATTATACCATGGGGTCGCGCAGTTAATTGGCAACGTTCTGGGGGTCGGCTCACCGTCAAGGTGGAACATTGAATGGTTCGTGAAAAACACGCGTGGTCACGATTGCTACGACCTATATATATCACATCGCTGCGACATATCTCTATCGTGTTTGCTGCGACATGTATGTATCGTTTGCTGTGACATTTGTGAAGTTAGTAATGCTGCGACATTTGTGAATTGGTTTTGCGGTTAGCAATCCAATGTAACATTTGGTGGTTTGCATTTGGTGCACGGTTTAATTGTAACATTTGTTGTGACATAATGTGACGCTATGGCTTGGTGCAACATATGTGCGTGGAGTTGGTTGCAACGTTTCGGGGATATGGAACGTCGTGGTAACATAACGTTGGTGCAGCAACTTGGCGGGATTGCATGGTTCAGTTTTAGTTTAAGATTGTAACGATAATAAAGAAGATGACAGCTGTGATGATAAAACGAGTCGAACCGTTACTTACCCTGGGACTGAACGCTCATATAAACGCGATTCTGGCCACATTGTAGACACAGATTGTTTAGAGCACAGAGCTTCGTTTCCTGTTATGAGAAGCTTGGAGAGTTTGCTGTGAAGTGTCCAGATGTTGTTTTTGTAGAAGTCGACATTCTTTGTTATAGTGTAGCTTTCTTTGCCATTTGAAGGCTAATTGTAACTTTCTAGAAGAGAGGTCTTGAAGACTTTGTACAGCATTCTATTTACAGTTGCTGAAGTTGATTCCAGAACCATTTTGTACCATTTTAAAGAGATTAATTGGATCGGTACCCATTGGAGAGGGACTCGGAGACGTAGCCCAGTGAAGGGGGTGAACTCCGTTATCAACTTATGTTTGTGACTCTCTGATTCTGTGTTTCTTTTTATACCTGTCCATCTTCATTTTACTGTTCTCTTTCTGTTTTAGCTTGGTTTTATTACAGTTTGCATTTCACTTCTGTTTTGAGCATTTAATTCTGTTAATGCTATTCTATGAAGTAAGCAAACTGATAAACGCATTTTTTATAAACTTTTAATGCACACAAGTTGAAATCCGACGGATCATGTTATGGTATCAGAGCAGGTTAACTACTTGTGCAAGTTTGTGAATGCTTACCAGGTCCAGGTTAAAGCTTGGTGAAGGAGAATTAATTGAAGGAGATCCTAAGATTGGCTCAAGGAGAACATTCTCAAGAACCATGTCTTCTCCACGAGGGGAAGAAGAAGGACATACCGAACGGGAAAAACTTGTTATTTCCGAAACTGAGTTTTTGGAGGCTTTTATTAGCATGAAAGCCATGATGGAAATTCTACTTGATGAGCGAGCATAAAGGAAGAAGAAAGAAGAAGGATCTTCATCCAAAGATGCATAAGTGAAGAAGGAAGAAAATGGTAAAGGAGTAGGAGGTGATGGTGATCCTCCTTAAACTAATCAAACTTTCTCTTCTTCTCATACTTCTCATTCAAATAATGCAAATCCTAATATGCCTTATTTCAAATTGGATGTAAAATTTGAATTACCAATTTATAATGGAGATTTAGATGCTGAAAAGTTAGACAATTGGATCAAGCAGCTTGAAGTTTACTGCAGGGTGTAGGGCATTACTGATGACCCCTCCAGGGTTCAATTGGCCACTTTGAGAATGAGTGGAATGGCTCTTACTTGGTGGGAGAGCAAGATTCAGCAAGATCTTCGAAAGAATGGTAAAATTATTTCAGTTTGGAATGAATTCGTTGAAGTATTAAGAAAGCAATTTTATCCTTTAGGTCACATGCAGCAATTAACCATGAGTTGGCAAATGTTTAGACAATCTAAAGGACAAAGCATTCAAGATTATACTCATGCATTCAGAAAGAGGGCTATTGCATTGAATGTTTCATTAGATACACAAGAAACTCTTCTTAAGTACATTGGTGGCATGCATTCTTATTTGAAGCATACTTTGTTGATGTTTAACCCCAGTAATTTGGATGATGTATGTGTTCAAGCTACACATTTAGAAGCTATGGGGAAGCATGCTAATGATACTTTTGTGAAGAAGTCCTTTAAATTTGACAGCAAATCGGAAGGTCAAGATAAGGGGAAAAAGAAGATGGCTACTGTTAAGAAAGAGGGTGAAAAGCCTACATGTTCGCATTGTCAAAAGGGACATGATGTCTCTAAGTGTTGGAAACTTCATCCGGAGTTAAGGCCAAATAAGTACGGAGGAAACAAAGATAAAGGCAAAGCAAAAGCTACTGCAATAGTTATTCAAGACTTGGGATCCGACTCAGGTGATGAAACAAAAGTTACAGCTGTCGGAATCCAGGGTAAGAATAAAAGTATCTCACTTCCCATTGATGCAAAACCAAGCTCTAGTGCAAGTACAAATCTGCCATCTACTTCTAAGCAAAATGATAAAAATAGAAGTGCAATGTTTCATGTTTGTGTCATTGCAAATCACACAAATATTGATACATTGTTTGATAGTGGTTCACAAGTAAATCTGATATCAGAAGAAGTGGTTAAGAAATTGCATTTAGTTACTATGCCTCATGAAAATCCCTATCCTCTGGGTTGGGTTACTAATGATACACAATTGCAAGTTACCAAGAAATGTGTATTAAAGTTTGCAATCACTGAAAAGTTTATGGATGAGGTAGAACTAGTTGTAGTACCACTTGACATTTGTGGAATTGTACTTGGGAGTCCATATTTGTATGGCCGGAAAGCAGTCTTTTATAGAGAGCAGAATAAGTATCATCTTTTTAAAGATGGTGTAGAGTATATTGTACGAGCACATAAGACAAGAACAAACCTAGCAATAGTTTCTGCAGGACAAATGAAGAGGCTGGTAAATGCTAGTAAGAATTTTGTGTTAATGATGGTTAAGATGAAAAATGATGAGATCTCTAAATCTTTTGAAGAATGTGATCCTAAACATAAATCTGAACTGATTGAAATTATTTCTGAATATGATGATTTATTTCAAGATCCGAAAGGGTTACCACCAAAGAGAGAGATTCAACATGAGATACATTTGCAGCAAGATGTGCCACTCCTGAACATAGCCATGTACCGGATGTCTATAATGTAGAATGAGGAAATCAAGAAGCAGGTTCAGGAGCTGATTGAGAAGGGGGTCATCCGGCCAAGCACTTCTCCTTGTGGCTCTCCTATAGTCTTGGTTCCAAAGAAGGATGGGTCTTGGAGGATGTGCATCGACTATAGGGCCCTTAACAAAATCACCATTAAAAACAGGTATCCTCTTCCTTGTATTGATGATTTGCTTGATCAGTTGAAACATGCAACTTACTTTACAAAATTGGATCTGCGTAGTGGGTATCATCAAATCAGGATTTTTGAAAACGATGCCTGGAAAATAGGGTTTGTATGAATGGCTTGTGATGCCTTTCGGGCTCTGTAACGCACCTGCTACTTTCATGCAGGTCATGAATGATGTCTTTCATCCATTCATTGACGATTTTGTAATTGTATATCTGGATGATATCCTAGTGTTTATCAAAACCTGGGAAGAGCACATTGTACATGTGAAGAAAGTTTTAGATGTACTGAGGAAGGAGAAGCTTTATGTAAAAATGTCTAAATGTGAGTTTGATAAAACCTCTTTAGTATATCTGGGCCATATTATTGGTGGAGGCCACCTGCGAGTGGACCCAGCCAAGGTTGTTGTCATTGTAAACTAGCCACGGCCTAACACCGTTACTGAAATCAGAAGTTTTCTGGGTGCGGTTCAGTATTGGAGGAAATTCATTTATGGGTTTTCTTCCATTGCTGCTCCATTACATGCGTTGACAAGTGTCAAAGAAATTTTCCAGTGGGGAGGCAAGCATCAGAGAGCCTTCGACACTTTGAAGGAAAGGATTAGCACATCACCAGTTTTGACATTTCCAGATTTGCAACAACCATTTGAGATCGAAACCGATTCTAGCGGGTTTTCCATGGGAGTCGTTTTGATGCAAGGGAGGAAGCCAGTCTGTTACCATTCAGAAACATTCTCTACTACGGTAAGTAACTATCCGACTTATGACAAAGAGTTGTATGCTTTAGTACAAAGTGTGAAGAAGTGGAAACATTATATCATGGGAAAAGAAACAGTCATACATACTGATCATCGGCCACTTCAATATTTACAATCTCAAACTAAAATACAACAAAGTAGGCATTTAAGATGGATGGGTTTCTTACAACAGTTTCATCTCGTAATTAAGTACAAAAAGGGAATTCATAATAAGGTAGCAGACATGTTATCGAGGCCACCTACAAATGATTCAATCATTCTTCAGAACAATTCATTAACACATGAAAGTTATATTGAACAATATGCAGAAGATAAAGATTTTAAGAAAGTATATGCATCACTAATACATGGTAAACAGGAAGAGAACTATTATGTGCATAATCAACTCTTGTATCATCTTGGTAAACTTTGTATTCCAGAGAAAGAGAGAGTGCATGTGGTCTGAGAAGCACATAGTTCATTGATTGCATGACATTTTGGTGTAAGTAAAACATTGTCTGTATTACAGAATCACTGTTATTGGCCTTAGATGCAAGAAACTGTGGCTAAATATATACGAGGATGTGTTATGTGTGCAACAAGTAAGCCTAGCAATAGGAAATTGGGTTTGTACACAGCTCTTCCAGTTTCTTCTCGTCCTTGGGAAAGCATTTCTATGGACTTTGTAGGGGGACTACCTATGTCTAAAAAAGGGCATGATTACCTATATGTTGTTGTGGATAGATTCAGCAAAATGTGTATCTTAATGCCATGTAATAAATAGATCACTGCTGAACAAACAACTCACCTATTCTTTCAGAATGTTTGGGTACATTTTGGGCTACCCGTGTCTATTGTATCTGATCGTGATTCTCGGTTATTGGGGGAATTATGGTCAACTTTATGGGAGCTTATGGATACTAAACTAAAGAAAAGTACAACTTTTCATCCACAGACTGATGGGAAAACAGAGGTAGTAAACAGAACAGTGATTCAGCTACTCAGAGGGTATTGTAGTAAACATCCTAAACTTTGGGATGAGCAGTTGTAGTATATACAGCATGCTTACAATCATGTAGTTCATTCTTCCATGAAAAGGTCTCCTTTTGAAACTTGTTTTGGGTATCTGCCAAAAACACCGATGGACTTCTCTTTTGGCAAGGATGTAGTGGATGGACATCATGATGCATAAATCTCTAAGGTTCATTCAGAGAATCCAAGCGGTGCAGCAGGCAGTTCAGGAACAGTTGGAGAAGAGCCAGGCAAAGTACAAAGCCAGGCATGACAAGCATCGAGTTGATCATCAATTTCAGGTTGGTGACAGAGTTTGGTTACATATCACCAAAGAAAGAATGAAAGGTGAAGGTAAAAAGCTTAAGCCTATCCGGTATGGTCCTTTTGAGATCTTGGAAAAGATCAATACTAATGCTTTTTGCTTGAATCTACCTCCATACATGTGAATTTATTCAGTTGTCAATGTTGAGAATCTTAAATTGTATGAGCCTCCTACGATCATGGATGAGGAAATTAACATACAGATTCCCTCAATTGATGATATGGCACCTGAATACATGGAAGAGTTGCAGGATGATGTTATTCTTGACAGAAATGTAAGGACTTCACGAAGGGGGAATGCTGAGTACCTTCGAGTGGGGCTTAAAGGCATGCATCCTAGCAAAGCAAGATGGATGGAGATTGGAAAAGTGAGGGAGCTACACCCTCACTTACTTGCAGAATGATTCAGGCTTTTGGTGGTCCAAAAGCTCTCCAATGGGGAGGAATGATCCAGTGGATTATTCATCTTAAAAAAATTACACTGATCCAATATGGTACAATGGTTATTAATCTATGGTTCAAAGAACATAACATATGCTAAACATCGCGCAGTTGTAGCCGCGTAGTTATCGCATGGCGCGCAGTCATCGCATGGTGCGCAGCTTAACGCATGGGCCGCGTAGTTATACCATGGGGCTACGCAGTTATAACATGCTCGCACAGTTAGTTGGCAACGTTCTGGTGGTAGACGCACCGTCAAGGTGGAACATCGAATGGTTCGTGAAAAACCTGCGCGGTCACGATTGCTGCGACCTATATATATCACGTCGCTGCGACATATCTCTATCGCATTTGCTGCGACATGTATGTATCGTTTGCTGCGACATTTGTGAAGTTAGTAATGCTGCGACATTTGTGAATTGGTTGCGCGGTTAGCAGTCCGATGTAACATTTGGCGGTTTGCATTTGGTGCGCAGTTTAACTGTAACATTTGTTGTGACATAATGTGACGCTATGGCTTGGTGCAACATATGTGCGTGGCAGTCATTGCAACGTGTTGACATATGTGCGTGGAGTTGGTTGCAACATTTCGGGGATATGGAACGTCGTGGTAACATAATGTTGGTGCAGCAACTTGGCGGGATTGCATGGTTCAGTTTTAGTTTGAGATTGTAACGATAAAAAAGAAGATGACAGCTGTGATGATAAAATGAGTCGAACCGTTACTTACCCTGGGACTGAACGCTCATATAAACGCGATTCTGGCCACATTGGAGACGCAGATTGTTTAGAGCACAGAGCTTCGTTTTCTATTATGAGAAGCTTGGAGAGTTTGTTGTGAAGTGTCCAGATGCTGTTTTTGTAGAAGTCGACATTCTCTGTTATAGTTTAGCTTTCTTTTCCTTTTGAAGGCTAATTGTAACTTTCTAGAAGAGAGGTCTTGAAGACTTTGTACAGCATTCTGTTTACAGTTGCTGAAGTTGATTCCAGAACCATTTTGTACCATTTTAAAGAGATTAATTAGATCGGTACCCATTGGAGAGGGACCCGGAGACGTAGCCCAGTGAAGGGGGTGAACTCCGTTATCAACTTCTGTTTGTGACTCTCTGATTCTGTGTTTCTTTTTATACCTGTCCATCTTCATTTTACTGTTCTCTTTCTGTTTCAGCTTGGTTTTATTACAGTTTGCATTTCACTTCTGTTTTGAGCATTTAATTTTGTTAATGCTATTATATGAAGTAAGCAAACTGATAAACGCATTCTTTATAAACTTTTAATGCACACAAGTTGAGATCCGACGGATCAAACGTAATACACTGGTATTAATAACCAGTCAATTCGAATGCATGAGAGAGGAATTTGAATTGATTGACTCTACTTAATTGAATGGATAACTAGACATGTCTAAATCACTATCAGAGCCTAACTAGTTAGCTCCAGTTGTCTAAATCAGTGCATTAGTCAGTTAGAATCAGTTAACTAGTCTAACTGAATGTTGTAGGTGAGAAAAGGCCCCTTCCCACATGCAGTTAATCAAAGACTGGTGCTAACTGAATGTAACTGACTCCTAAATAGGCTTAACCAGTCACTAACTAAACTCAATTGAAGGAGGTTGGTTCTGGCACTCCTAGTGTCTCCTAAATTGTACGGATTGGTCTAGTAGGCTCCTAAACTGATGCATGCAAGTGCAGTCAGTGGCAATTAGCATGAACTAGTGTTCCCTACACTCTAGTAACTGGTACATGTGACCCAATTAGGCCATGTGGACCCAACGATGCTAGTGTAAATATAGACTAAAAAGACTCCTAATTTAGACATAATTGACCAAATTGGACAATGCAGGATTATAATCCTAACACCCCCCCTGAATGCTAACTTGGACAATTTGTGGGCCCTGGTAACTAAGACCATAGGTCACCCATTACAGCTAAATCAAAGTAACTGCTTAATACAAGGAACCAGGGAAAAAACCACACGGGAAAAAATCCCCCCCTCTAACTAAGCAGGTAGAATCAGGATTCAAGTTAAAAAAACTTGAAAAGATGTTGATGCAACCTTAATCTTTGTGGTTTAGCAAAGCAACATGCATGATGTTCTATGCACAGGAATCCTGGGGCCTAGCATGTAGGCTTCTCAATCTTCTCCCAAAATGATGATAGAAGGAAGGAGGAATGTAACCTTTGCCTCTTTTTGGATGAAGAGGTGTATAATCCACTCTGTTCTTCTGAGAGAAGTATAGTTGATCATACCTTGCCATGTAGAATCTCACATGGAGATTGTTGCATCTATCTGAAGGAGGTGAGTTTGCATGACATAATGCAAGGTTCTCTTTCCGAAACTGATCTTTTGTCCTCTGTGTGTTAGATAGATTTCCAGTCATCTTCCTAGATTCCTGCTTGGGAGTAGGGACTAGATTTGGATCTGAATCACCCTGAATCTCAATCTCATAAAATGATATAGTTGGTTCTGCTTCTGATTCTAAAATACTAGTGGAAATTGCAAAAGGAGTAGATAAAATGTTTTTACGTCCCCTTTCAAGTGGCAGCTGAGAGTGCACTGGTTCTGAAAATGGCAGGAAGTGTGAGAATTCATATGCCTTGGAGGCATGATTTGAAGCACCCTTCGCTATGATGTTCCCAGTAGAGATATTTGTGATCTCCACTGAGTCAGGACCAAATTTCACTCACTTTGGAGGGCCAGTGTGAGTCATCTAGTATACTGATAACAGATTTGCAGCTAAGGAAGGGACATAAAGCACAAATTTGAACTTTCCATGTTCAAGGTTGATAGAACCCTTCCCTTTGGCTCGAATTTGACTATCATTACCCATGCGAATGATAGGGCCATTAGTATACTCTAAAGAAGAGAATGATTCTCTGGAAGCAACTATATGATTGGAAGCTCCTAAATCAATGAGGAAGACATGTGTCTTTGAATAGATAGCATTCAGTGCATGGAATTTCTCATCATGTTCTTCAGTTTCTTCTCTATGATCGGCCTTCCTTGTGCCAGTAGGTACAGTGATGTTATGTTTCTCTCGAACAAGATCCATTTCATCAATTTTTCTTCGCATACAGGAGCTTTCTGGATGAAAGCCCCTTCAACAGTAAGAACAAAGGATCTTTCCTTTTCCATTCTTCTTGCTTCTCCTCGAGCTTGAGGGCTCATCTAACTACTCTTTCTCCATAGGAGGCTCATTCTTTTGCTTCCTCTTACCATTCGCAGCCTTGGTTCCTCCAACAACCAATGCTTGATCTTTGGAATATATGATGATCCCCATTTGGACTAGCTTGTCATTCTCATTGGTGAGAGATTTAATGAAGGCATTAAGAGTTGGCATCTTCCAATTTGGTGTAGTGAGCTTCCCAGTATGAAAGGTTGATACAAATGCTGAGTAATCTATGCCAGGTTTTGAGAAGATGGCAAGGATTATTTGATCATCCTCCTTCTCAACTTTGCACAACTTCAACTAGAGCAATAGGTGCTTGAATTTAGTGAAGAAATCATTCATTGTTTTGAAGTGGCCTGGGTGAAGAGAAATCAACTCATTCTTTAGCTGATAGACACTCAGGTCATCTTGCTTATCAAACAGGGAAGCAAGTTTATCCCAAATTTCCTTCGTAGTCTTCAATCCAGTGATGTGGAAGAGAAGATCTTTGGAAATAGACATGCACAAGAAACCATAAGCTTCATCCATCTTATTCCAGTATTTAGCTTTGTCAACATAATGAACCGGTTCTACCTCCATGTCCATTGTGACTATGTAGAGTCCTTTGGAGTGAAGCTGTATCTCAATGTCCTCCTTCCACTAATGGTAGTCTAAAGGAGTGAGAGGATCCACAGAAGGAGCCATTGTGCTGATGTAGCGAATGTAGTGAAGGAGAATGAAAAACCTGTAAATCACAAAACCAAATAGACAAATTAAGGTCAACAACCTGCACTTTTGGAATTTTATTCACACCCATCTTATTTAATCAAGCAATCTTGATCAACAATTCCTTTCCTTAGGATTTATGTGGTAAATTCTCTGCTTCTGGTGCAGTGCTGGAAGGAGAAATTTTCCTAAAAAAAATGATCCAAGTATGAATCTGTAGTAGGATAAGTGCCTTGTCATGCCAAGGCTCTGATACCATATAAAATTGAGCACATAGATCTATGTATAAACACACAACTCACAAAATAGATCAGAAAATTTTACTCAGGAATTGAAGAATGAAATAGTGCAAAAAATGGCTTGCAACTGTGTAATGCTTTCATTAATCAAAAGTAATTGGATAATTAATTACAATGTAATACACTGGTGTTAATAACCAGTCAATTTGAATGTATGAGAGAGGAATTCAAATTTATTGACTTTAATTAACTGAATGGATAATTAGACATGTCTAAATCGCTCTCAGAGCCTAACTAGTTAGCTCTAGTTGTCTAAATCAATGCATTAGTCAGTTAGAATCAGTTGACTAGTCTAACTAAATGTGGTAGGTGAGGAAAGGCACCTTCCCACATGCATTTAATCAATTATTGGTGCTAACTGAATGTAACTGGGTGTAATTGAATGTAACTTACGCCTAACTAGGATTAACTAGTCATTGACTGAACTCAACTGAAGGAGGTTGGTTCCGACACTCCCAGTGGCTCCTAAATTGTAGGAATTGGTCTAGGAGGCTCCTAAACTGATGCATGTAAGTCCAGTCAATGGCAGTTAGCCTCAAATAGTGTCCCCCACACTCTAGTAATTGGTACATGTGGCCCAATTATGCCATGTGGACCCAATGATGCTAGTGACTAAATATAGACTGAAAAGACTCCTAATTTAGACATAATTGACCAAATCGGACAAGGGACAATTATAATCCTAACACATGTATGGTGTGTTATATTGATATAAGCACATCATGGAATGTATATTCCAAAACATAAATATTATTTATTAAATTTGATGACTCTTACAAGGAGTACAACACAAATTTATACAAATCAAGGGTCAAAATTAAATGATGTGACCTATCAAGCCTTCATTAATAAATAATGAATTACTAACTAAGTTTCTAAACTATTTAGTTTTATTACAAGTCATCCCTCTCTGGAATACTTCATCCATGAAGTATTGGTAAGGATTGGTGGCGCGAACAAAAATATTCATTCTCCCATGTAGCTTCATCATCAGGTAAGTTTCTCCACTTGATAAGGTATTCATTAACTGATCTAGAGCAAATTGTTCTGGTTTTAATTTCTAAAATGCATTCTGGTTCTAGCACTAATTTTCCTTCATCATCTAACATAGGAAATGTAGTTTGTATATGAGTGGCTGAGCCAAATTTATTCTTTAGGAATGACACATGGAAGACGTCATGTATTTTTCCTTTATTTGGGATGTCTAGAGCATAGGCCACTTGTCCCACTTGCTTTCAAACTTGATATGGGCCATAGAACTTGGGTGCAAGTTTATGATTTTTGGAATTTTTAGTGAAGTTTGTTTGTATGGTTGAAGGCGAAAAAACACCCAATCGCCCACTTCATATTCTCAATCGGTTCTTTTTTAGTCTGCTTGTTGTTTCATACGGTTTCTTACTTATTCAAGATGGTTCTTCAAAATGCGGATGAACTCATCAGATGTCGCTATGTAATCTCTTGCTGCTGGAACTTTGAAATTGTTGATGACATATTCCCTTGCTGTAGGAGGTGGATACCCAGATAAGGTTTCAAAAGGTGAAATTTTTGTTGATGTATGATATGTACTATTGTACCACCATTCTGCAAGGTGTAGTCATTGTAGCCATTGATTTTGTCAATCGTTCACAAAATTCCTCAGGTATCCTTCAAGGCATTTGTTTACAACTTCAGTTTGTCCATCTGTTTGGGGGTGGTATGAGGTACTCATAGTTAATGAAGTCCCAACTTGGTGGAACAATTATTTCCAGAAGTTGCTGGTAAATTTGGGGTCCCTGTCACTAATAATAACCTTGGCAAACCCATGGAACTTAAATATCTGCGACTTGGATTTCTTTTGATTTTTATGAAGTACTAATGAAATGGGCATATTTTGTTAATCTGTCAATGACTAATGAAGTATCCTTTCCTTCTGATGTAGGAAGGCCAGTGATAAAATATATGGATACCTCAAACCATTTCGAGACAGGGAGGAGCCATTGTTTCGAACTTATGCCTTTGACAAGTATCACATTCAACCACATATTTATGGATATCAGTCTTCATTCCATTCCAAAAGAATGATTGGCAGATATTGTGGTATGTTTTAAAGAAACCGACATGGCCCGTTGTCAGGGAGTCATGGTTCTCTTTTAAGATTTGAATTTTGAATTTTGATGAACTGGGTAAATATGTTCTTTGTTTGTACCATAGTATGTATTTTTCCCATGAATATTTGGTGTTTGTTTCTTTCAACTTCTTCAATTAGTTTTCTTGTCTCTGGATCTTTCACATACTCAATTTGAACTTCTTAAATCCATTCAGGAACAACTATGGATATGTCACATAGTGAGGCATCACTCGCATGGTTTCTTGATAAGTTGTCTGCAACCCTATTCTCCTTACCTTTTTTTATAAAAAAATGTCAAAATCAAAGACTTGGATTTTGCTTACCCATTTCTATTGTTCGGGAGAGAGATTTTTTTTTAGTTATAAAATACTTCAAGTTGTTGTGCTCTATTTTAACAAGAAATTTTGCCCCGAAAAAATATTGCTTCCATTTAACAAGGGCATGCATTATTGCCAACATTTCCTTGTCATATGTGCATTTTTTTTGCTCGTTTGGTTTTAAATTTTGCCTTTCGAAAGAAATTTGATGTTTATCTTACTTGAGAACAACTCCTAATCCTATCCCTAAAGCATCACATTCAAGGATGAATGTCTTCGTAAAATTAGGAGCTGTTAATACTGGTGTGGATGACATTAGGGTTTTAAATTGTTCAAAACAATTTTTTGCATCCTTATCCCATCTGAAAGCATCCCTTTTTAATAGTGATGTTAGGGGTTCTAATGCCTCGGTTGTAATAAAGCATGCAACATTTAACTAAGAAATTCCATGCAACATATAATAATAGAACCTAAGCATGGATGGCACAAATTGTGAAACACCAAAGACATTGAGATAGCCCCCTAACTTTATGGTTATGCACTTAGTTGAATATTGAGTTCAGTTTAGTTAGTTCACAATTATTTCTAGTGCATGATCCTCTTTGAGAATGCGTTATGTGATGCTTTCAGTGTGTTTACTAAGCCTCCCATTCGCTACCTTCTGCATGCTAGTTGTCTTAGCTTGTTATTAATATGCTAGGCATATGGAAAGTTCATTACTGTTAATTATCATGATATATTGGATCTCTCTTCTCTATTTCTGAGGTGATATCTCTTATCGGGAAATATTCTTATGTGTTGTAAACCATTCTTTGGAAATATAGCTATAATACTCCAAGAATTGTTGGGTTTTTCATCCTCCATGTTTGGAGGGTTTTCCCAAGGTATATCTTGTCTCTCATGGTTGATTGATTATATGGTTGGTTTATGGAGTTGATTTACATGGATGATTTATGTGGTTGATATATTTACGAGATTTATATGTGGCTGGTATATTTATAATATTCATGTGGCTAATATATTAATATGTGGTTGAATTATGAGATACATCTGTGCTGAAATTAATTGATAAAAGTTTTAAAGATTTAATCTTCTCCGATTTTTCTCAAACATTCACAAAAAGCCCACAGCATAAAACTGAATATGTGGAGCAGTAATATGATAAAATTTCTTATCTTTAGAAATAGGTCTATAGTCTTTGTACATACACAAAATCCTAGAAACAATGGCAAAAAAATTTGGAGACATAACTTCAAAAATAGGAAAGTTCTTAGTTTTCCATATTTCCATACTAATGAAGACTGGAAAAGTACTACATAGTGGATACCTCCCAACCCATAACTCCAAGTTTTCATCCAAGGAATCAACATTCCATTCCTAAATAAAACAAAGTTCTTTTGCAACCATGCGCAATATCTTCCTACATAAAATATAACGAATAAACATGTGATTAATGGATTCACCCTCAAATATGCACATGATGCAAATATTAGGACCCTTCCATTCCCTACGAATCATATTATCCCATGATAATAATAAAAAATCAAGATCAATCCAGAGAAAACATTTTAGCTTCTGAGATAGGTGCCACTTCCACAATCTGTCATACGACCATTTTCTATCAACTATAGAATGACTTTTTGCAATTTCTAAATAAACAGATTTTGCAGGGGTGTTTCTAGTAGCACCATTTACAATCCAAACCAAGATGTCTTCATTCTCACTAAGTATGATCCCTACTCTATTGAGCACAACTATGAAGCCATTCCATTCATCTTCCCAGTGGATTCCAAGTCTAAGATCTTCTACAAGAAAATGATATGATTTTGACTGTCCTGGCCACTAAGGTATTTGGATACGAGCAAGAGTATGAAATCCAATTCCATATAGATAACTTAGAATGTATGGAGAGAGTGTATAATTATCCTCCACCCCAACAATTGGGTTAGTACAATCATAATTTTTGTTCCATTTCCCTCTTTCCACAAGAGACCTCTGCTAATCCAGGAAAAGGACCTAATAAATCCACTCCAAATGTTGGATACAATACTAAAACTTTTGATAGGTTCCCAAATCCACTTGAAAGTATCACCCTTTAAGTATTTTTCCCTTAAAACATCGCACCAGAGTCCAGACACAAACAAACCTCGCCACAATATTTTCACACCTAAATTTGTGCTAAACCACTTTAAGTTCTTGATATCCCAACCACCAAGATTTTTTTTCTTTGAAAGTCTATCACACTTGACTAGATGAATCTTTTTATCGATTAGAAAACCAGACCAAAGGAAATTAAAAATCATCTTCCTGATTTTCTGCAGAAGAGATTGAGGAACATGATTCATGGAAAACCAATAAACAAGGATCCCAACCAATACTGCCTTAACAAGTGTAAGCCTCCCCCCAAGGTAAAGGAATCTATATGTCCAATTACTAATATTTTTTCCACCTTTTTAACGAGTTGAAACCAATCTTTAACTCTATATCAATTTGGCTTCAAGAAGTTTCCTAGATATTTCAAACCCTCGGTCATCTCAATCACATGGAAATGTAAAAAGGAATAGATTAGTGAAATATCAACATTTGTCTTATTATTCTTGATGAATACTAACTTAGTGGAACTCACCTCCGTTGCAGAAGCTATACAATTTTTTTGATAAGCTCAACAAAAAAAATCCATTCCTTAGTCATTCTTTTTCCAAAAAAGAACCACATCATCAACAAATATTAAGTGTGTAATAAACAAAGAGGAAGATATGTTGACACCCTTCAGTTTCCCTTCCTCTTTTGTAGTTGTAATTAGTCTACTAAGACCTTCGCTAACCAACAAGAAATTTAATGGTGAAAGTGGACACCCTTGTCTAATTCCTCTAAAAAATTGAAGAAACTGGTTGGAGAACCATTTATCAGAACATCCAAACATGCATAATATATACATGCCATAATCCAGTTAGTATGAAAGACAAGAATTCCAATCTATAAGAGGATTAATATTAAATATACCTAGTTCGCTATATCATGTTCCTTGACCAAGTCCATTTTCAGGATAAGGGCCTCTAAGTTTCTTGAATGTATTGAGTGCATACACTCTGTTAGCACTCAGAATGTACGCAAGTTGTAAAAGGTAAACTCCAAGGTAACAACAAAACCACTTTAGGAAGAAACTAGTATTTTCTTCCAGAGAGGGATCTCTCAATAAAGATTTAACAGGACCAGATTTAACAAAACCAGATATAAAATAACATTCAAAGATTTATGTATTTGGCTGAAACAATCACATAACCATTGGGCATGGAGTCATATCCAATATAAAGATAGCACAAAGACATATACATGATATTCATCAAAGGCAAGGTAATCATATCATCACAGTCATTCAAATTGATTCAGGTGGAACAGAAGAGATGAAGAAACAACCCATTAATACAGAGCATCAACAAGGATGAGTTCTATATCAACTTTAGCAGAAGAAATCATATAATATCTGAAATGATGACCAGAGCATAAACACATGAATTCCAATCATCTAACGCTATATTCCAGATACGAGGAAGAAACAAAATGGAGTGTTACACAAGGGAAATACAATCACATAAAGAAAGAGGCACAGACTGTAATATCAACGACACATGAATCTCTAACAAAACCTCATGCATTCACTTTGTTATTCCAAAAACAGATATGTTCTCCAAAATTATTCACTACCTGATGGGTTCCAACGCCCATCTCTTAAAAAAGATGCATATTTATACATAAAATGATCGGTGCTCCAATAACAAGATCAATAACAGAATGATCGGCTTAATTTAGAGTTTGTAACTGAATTCCTAACCCCTAGGAAGTTTGTTACAACTCCAATCCTAACAGATCATAAAGTACAAATCAACTTGATAACAAACTTTCGCCCATCAGCTCCACGTCTTTGTCTCATCAGCTCCACGTCTTTGCCCCATCAGCTCTTCAGTGCATGACACCTGTTCCTAGGGATGGAGAATATACTTTGTCTTTCCAAACCGCTCCACAGCTTTCCACTGCTCCGAACTTGGGGTGTCACACTCCATCATTTCCCGAATAGCTACTTTGAGCTCCATATATGCTTCATAGGACTTTCTGGGCAATTTTCTCCTGATGATGGCGAACTTCTGCAGAATCTCGAAGTCTTCTGTGAGCATATCCACAATGGTCTTCCCTGTCAGGCTTTTCTCCAAATCATTGAATTTGGAGTGGTCCATGCGGCACTGAACAAGCAGGTTATGATAATGTTCCTGTGAGAACATCCGCCCTTCTCCATCCCAGAAAGAAGGCAATCCGTCCTCGAACAGTTCTTTAAACTCCTGCTTAAAATTATTAACCTACAGAGACAATCCTTCTGATTTATCATGGACCGTTTTGATTAAGTGATGCTTATGGATGATTTTCTTGGCCCACATCACTATTGATACTCTGTCCTTTATGCCCAATTCCTGCAACTTCTGATATGACAGTGAATTTAGAAAATTTAGTGTGTTCTGAGCTGTAACAAGAGGTCTTTTCTCCATATGTTCGTTTACCAGTTTTAATCTCTGGTGAGCCAAATTTATCATTATATTCAAATCATCAATAAAATTCAGATAGTGTCGGAACTTGGTAATGTCTATACACAAGGTATCCCAAATGATATGTTTTGCCCCCTGAAGAGGGCCTTTCCCAATGCATTTTTCCTTTAGTTCATTAAATTTCTTCTGTAATTGATTCCTGTCCTGCAGTATTTGTTTTTTGCTTTCATTTACTTTGGCCAATTCAGCTTTCATCTTTTCATTCTCTGCTTTCAAATCTTTGATTGCTTCCTCTTTCAAACTAACCTGGGACATTGGCACCAGCAAATCATCAGTAGAGAAATCATCTAATGGCTTCTGGATATTTACAATAGACAAGTCCTCGCCGATGGGAATATGGCTCATCAACTCTTCCATAATATCCTTCTCTTCATTCTGATCTTTTTTCATCAAGGAGATTTAGGATAACAGTTCCTCCCTTTTGACTTCCCACTTCTCTTTTTCTTCTTGTAGCTCTCTGGCTCTTCCTTTGTATTCCATCATCTCCTGATGGACTTTATCCTTCTCTTCTTGGAGAGCTAGTAACTCAGATGACTGAACATGTTCAGCACCTGGGATCTTTAGTTTCTTCTTCAGGACCAGAAGTGCATTATCCTTTTCCTCTAACAACCTCTTGACTGCCTGGGTACTGTCTGAACTAGCAATGTCTGTCTGCAGCTTCCTAATCTGTACAACATTTGCTTTATTTTCCACTTTCTCATGTTTCAACTGAATTTCCAATTTGTCTATCAAAACTTGCAATTTATTAATCCTCACCATGGCTTGTAGCAAGTCTGAGTAGATGATATCGTTGGTCTGTTTGTGGAGTTGAATTTTATCCGGAGTGCTGATTTTGTCTAACCAGATCTCCATTTCAGACATCTTCTTGTCGCTCACCATAGCCATTTTAAAAGTATTCCTCTCAGCATCTCTAGCAGAGACCAGAGAGCTTTTCGAACTGTACAAACTTCTCACGTTCGGGAGCAAATTTCTCATTTCCTCCATAGACCGTTTCCTCTTCTCCATGTAGCTGGCTTTTAGGTCTTCCTTTGACTTAAACACGTGGCATAATTCCGAACTGTCTACATCACCCTCCGAATTTACTTACTTGCACCGCTTTCAGGGGAACTAGGGCACCTCTTTTGGAACCATCAGAAACCTCCTCATCTACAATTTCACCACTTTGAAGCAGCTTTGCCTTTTTATGGGGCCCTTCCTCGTCTACATCCATACTCTCAATTTCAGACAAACTCCTCTTGACCACAATACCAACACCTTCTGTTATTTGGGTCGCTGTGACAGGTATAGTATGTGTCTCTTCATCAGAATTTGACCTGTCAGTACACTACAACAAATTGGCCACTTCAACTAGCCCCTCAATAGCCTGATGCTCAAATGGTTTATTCTTGTTTGCCTATTTTCTCAATGAGATCACCTGGTGGGGGTCGTAGTTCACATTTACATATTTTATGAAATCCATGTTCTCCAGCAACTTTTCTATGAATGCCAGGGCACCTTTACCTTTAAAAATGAAAGGGCCGACTTTAAGTGGAAATTTAATGTTCGAAGATTTTTTGAAAGCACCAAAGTGTTCTTCCTCAGACAACAATCTCTGCCTCATGAAATCTAGTGCGAAAATCCTTGGGGTCAAGAAGGAGGGTAGCCTATAAGGCTGACCAGTAAAGCCATATATTCTTAACACTGTGTAACCTCTGTACAGGAACCAGTCCCCCACCCGATCTTCGGGTGACGACTGCATTAGGCATCTCATCTCGTCCAGGACACGGGGCAGGTCCTCATCAAATAACATTCTGTACATTTCGGACATGATCGAATTGGAAAATTTGACCATGTTGATTTGCTTGGGCAAATCAGAAGAACATAGAGCACTTAAGAATTTCAATTCATAAAATTAGAGCATAATAGCATGTTAAGCAAGTATGTTTGAAACCTAAAGAACTGGACCTTGGGAAATTCAGTCAACTGAAGGTGGATCGTTTCGGCAAGGTACTCATCTAAATTAAGCACGGGGACTGACTGGGACTCAGGGCTTAAAGAATTTATTCTTAACAAGAAACCAAGGATGACATCACCTATATGACAATCGTCATCTAGACCTAACACTTGACAGACCAAAGACATTACCAATTGCATTTTAGTCCTAAAAATGTGCAAGGGGTAAGGCAAGAAAAGACCTTCAAGGGACTGACCTTCCTTCAGGATACTTGACAAGAATTGACAGCGACTTTCACTTTCGCAATTTTTTAAAAACTCAGCAAGGACAGATTCTCCCTTTGAGAGGGAGAATAGTTCACCGCACACCACTCGGCGAATTCCGGGAAGTGGAGGGTTTGCTCAAGGGCGAAATGGTACAAAAAAGACTTGCATACATTCAGAACGTCATTCCCCTGTGAGTAATGAGACCACAACTTCTCTTTACTACTGGACACGCTCCCTGTGGATAGGAAGGGGTCGCACACGCCCCTGTGTCTGTCTACTAAAAATTACTCTCTGTCATCCTCGACCCGACCAGACACACGAATCTCTCTCCCTTGGTCCATTGCTTAATTTACAATGGTAACTGGACGAAAGAGTTACAGGGTTTAAGTCCTACCTGGCTTACTGTGGAGGCGTGTGTTCGGAGCATGCCTGGCACTGACAAATGGAAGCTCCCAAATCGCCAGGTCCTTTTCGCCGGGTCCCGAGCAAATAAAATAATCATTGGAGAGGTCAACCCTGCCTTTATAGGACCACACAATTCACCACGTAGACATCATTTATTTTCCGCAACCACCACTTATTCTTAACTGTCGTGCACTTCTGTTTTCCGGCTTCATTTAAGACCCTAGATCTGATTTCTCTTTAATTTCCGGCCTTTGGATCGCGCGCCACATACCTCGTTCCTCCAGGCATCTTGGAGATAATCAATGCACCAGTCTCCATCCCGGAATGATCTCCCACCGTCGATGAAATCGCCTTTTATCATGAGCCGTTGGATCGGGTGACACGTACCGAATTCCGTCGGGCTCCGTCGCTTTAACCGTCGTGCAGCTTTGATCCCCGAAATTATTCTCAGCCATTGATGTGATACACCTTTAAATTTCCACTGTCGGATCATACGCCACGTACCAAATTCCGCTGGGCGCTTCGGAATTATCCACCGCGCTAGTTCACTCTTCGGAAATCATAATAGCCGTTGATTTGATTCACTTTGATTTTCAACCGTCAGATCGATCACCGGGTAACTCATTCCGCTGGGCGCTTTAGGTTTATCGGTCATGCAGGTTCTGGTTCCGGAATCAATCTCAACTGTGGATGTGATCCGACTTCACCTCTCCGCCCACTACTACATTTCGATGCAAAATCCGACAGTTACTTCCGACGGCGTGTGGATTTTTTCTTTTAAACCTACAAAAAATCACAAAGTTAAATCTTTTTTTTAAAGTTATGGTCATAAGTGTCGCTTAAGCGACGGATAGGCTCATAAGCGTCGCTTAAGCGACGGCGCCTTTGAAATAGCCGTCGCATTTCCGACGATTAGGTTCATTATGCTAGTGGGTATAAAGTTTATGTTTATTTTGGAAATGGAGACGAACTGATCAGAGGTACCCACAACCTTAAATGAGCACACAATCTAGTGAATTTTTATATAGGTTGTTGTGTATTTCATACTATTGGATTTGTTAAAGAAGAAAATTACAATATTACACACATTTTCCTAATAATACCATGCCATGTGGTCACATACCTTCTACTTCATTTTCATGCATTGGCAATGAAGGAGAACCATATTGTCAAGACATGTCACTACTCATTAGAAACATACTTAGGTCCATAGGAGAGTCGAGTAACAAGCTCACACTTGTTCACAAGTAAAGCATTGGTTGGGTCATTTTGAATCTCACCTTGATGTCACAGTAAAAGAATCACCACCCAAAGAAAAAGAAAGGTTTGCTTATAATAGCAGTGGTTAGTGAAAGATAAAACTACTTGTTGAAAGAGTTTTATAACATTAAAAATAAATGCAAGGGATAATAAAATAAAAATAGGAGCCTCCCTACTAATTTTTTATTGATATTAAGCTTCATATCAATTTTAATCTTAATTAAAAGGTGTCTATTTGAATGTCATTCACTTGACTTAATATTTGTGAATGGATTTTTATTATCGTCATGTCAAATTTGAATTGATCATGTTCACTTCTATATAAATGTATAGCATGTAATCATGTTTATACCTTATCCCCTTTATATTTGTTTGGATATTAATATATAAAAATTAAATATAGTTCTCCATTCAAATTCACTTAAACTAATACCATTGAAGTTCTAAGAATGTGAATAACTGCAATGATCATGCATGTAATAAAAACATCTCAAATATTTGAAATCATAAAAGCTATATCGTAAAAATATCTCAAAATTTTGAGTCATAAAGGTCATATGATTTGTATTTTATAATCATGTACTGAATAAGGTTCATATTTTTATCTATTTCTATGCTCTTACATGTGATCACTATAACTTGCTCACAAGCATAATCCTGCACAGTATATCTATAAGCGCAAGGCATCACATATGAAAATATAAGTAACCATTGATAATTTATTTATTTTATAAATTAATAAAAATGATTAATAGTTTTGTAAAGTTTTAATCAATAATATTGAACTATTTCTCATGCACCCATTCTTTCAAATGAATTAGGAGGTGTCTCGAGGTCCAAAGAATAAGAACCTAATTATCATACATTATGAAGTGCCATAGTTCTCCACCAAGGGATAATCAAACACTAGCTCCCTAATATTTATTTATTACTCATTTTTCATTTTATGCATATATAACTATGTTTCCATTCGTGTACAATAAATAGGTTCATTTCCATTGGTAAGTTGGCGAATGAAATGGAGGGAAGAAAATTGGCGGGAGTTTTGCTTCTTCCCTCAAATCCCCAATATCAGTGAAGACTTCGCAGTAGAAAAACACCATTGTCATATGGCTGAGCAATACTAGCATTTCTTTCATTACCCTGTTTGCTTCTTGCAGCTTATCATTTGTGTCAAGTGACCTAATGAGAACACTAAAAGTTATCTCCTCCCGCGGGGGAATCAATGCTATATGTTCTGATATACATGATTTTAGGTGAAAGGTTATCTTGTTCTGGGGCATCTCTCATATTGAGTATCTTTCGAGGGCATTCGCCAACAGTATAATTTCTTCAGATCTTGCGGGAGGCCTTAATTCATGGGTCTATGAGGACCTGTTTCTCTAGGTACGTCAGAGGTTCTTTCCGTTGAGGTATACGAAACAATAGCTTGATCGGGGAAAACTAGACATACTTCAGTGGTTGGCCCTAAGACTTGTGGAATAATTTGTTTTTGGATGCGCGCATCAGTTAGTAATTCATTGTCTCTTATCGACTGGTTAATCTTAGACCTGACCTTCTAGCTAGCAGTTTGAGGGGAAGAACAAATGGTCCCGTACTGAAAATGGCTTTCCACCAATTTTAAGAAAAGGAGAAAGCCCAAAATGGATTGAAAGGGTATTTGGTAGTCGCGAAAAGTCATGGATCAGAGCATTAGATAACTCCCCTTTCACCTGAAGCCTCTGAACTGCTGATATGCTTTGTGTAGGTTGCTGAGTTTTAGTGTTTTCTTGGTGTAGAGGTTTTGACAAACAGTTTAATGACAACTGATTTCTGGAATGCATTTAACATTAAGTAGAATTATTTTTTAATATAATTTATGTAAAAGATTCATTTTCATGTAGTTTAAATGGTGTCCTAGCAGGCCCGGTGTTGAATCAGTCATTAAAGCTTCATCAAGCAAAAACACAGACAAAGATGATTTACAGAAATCTTCATCATTACCTGTAAGTATTGTAGACAATATATTCATGGTTAAAATGTATTTTTTAGCTGTTGAGCTTAATTTACTATTTATTGAAGTATTGAGGCTTATGTTTATGTGCAAATGCCGTTGTTTGAATTTTATTTGCACAAAGTTAGTTTGCCTTGTAATCCTAGTTATCGGGGACAGTGCTAACTCTTGCTCTTTTAGGATCCATCATCAACAGCCTAACTATCCACTAACCAAGATACCCATTTTCTGAAATAGGGGAAAGCATTTACCAGGGCTTTCCATACTAAAGAGGCTCGCTAAACCTATTTCAACTTTCCACTCTGAACCATTCCTCCGTTGTCATCCCTCTTAGGTATTTCATTTTCATTACTCTCCCACCTAGGCCATTATTGTATACCATCCTCCAAAGGTTTTTTGCTACAAGTGCCCAACTGGAAAGGTAGATATGTTTTACCCCTCACCCCTGCTTCTTTTGGAGTTGCCAATGTTTTTCTCTTAACCAATGGAATTCCTTCTTGTGCTCTTTTCCTTGTCCAGAGAAAGATGAGACAATTTTTTTGAATTTTGTTGAAGATTCACATAGGAATCTTAGCAATAGTTATCCAGTAAACATGAGTGTTCTCTTGGACTACTTTTATTAGGACCAATCTTCTTCCACAAGATAACCATCTATTACACTAGAGAGATATTCTAGCTTCTAACTTGTTATATAGCCATATCCAATCTTCAAAGCAATAACTAATTGGTTTTGAATGAAAACCAAGATATTTCACCCCATGATCCAGATCACATAATTGCATTGGAAAAATATAAAAGATTCAGCTTTCCTTTTTACCTCATCAGATAGTTCATTGGTCAAGATAGCGAACTTGTTCATATTAATCATCATTCCTGTGGCTTTGCGATAAAGCTCCAACAACTATTTAATTTTTTGCAACTCTGTAACTGAACCATGACCAAAGATTATAAAATCATTTACAAAGAGATGTGTGATATGTACAGACTTTGAGATCTTGATCCCTTTTAGCTCTCATTGAGATCTTGATACTTAAAAATTCTGTAATTAACAAGAATAAGAAGGGGGATAAATAACAGCCTTGTCTATAACCTCTAGAAGCTGTGAAGAACCTAGAAGGAGACCGATTTATCAACGCTGCAAATGAGACTAAAGAGATACATCCCATGATCCAGTTCACAATCTGCAACATAATGCCCCGTTGGAGAAGCAGTAATATGAGAAACAGCCATTAACCCTATCAGAAGCCTTGGCAAGGTCAACTTTTAGGATTTATGAAGGTAGCTTCCTTGACTTAGCTGTATGCATTCCTTCCTATGCAATGCCTACTGCATCATGTATTCAACGATTGAAGAGGAAAGTGAACTGTTCATCTGAGAGAAAACCTGATACAATGCCCTTTAACCTGTTAGCAATTATTTTGGAAATAAACTTATAAATTAAATTGCATTAAGAAATATGTCTAAAATCTTCAAAGGTGGCTGGATTAGTAGAACTTTTGAATGGTTCAAGACTTCAAGTAGTAAGTGCATAACTGAAAGCTATCCAAAAATGTGCTCTGAATCCTGATTTCCATGCAGATTATGGAAGCTGGTAAAGATGTTGAGAAAAAAACAGAGATGTACGTGCCTTATAATATTCTTCCTTTAGATCCAGCTGGGGAAAATCAAGCAATTATGCAGTTTCCTGAGGTTGGTGGCCATGGAAATTCAATTGGTTGGGTTTATTGATATCCCTTGCAAATATTCAATTGTGAACTTGAACACTGTTGTATTTATGATTACTGATGTTTCTGGAAAACAATGTTGATGCATCTTCTTCACTCGTGTCTGTAGATTAAAGCTGCAGTGACAGCTCTCTGCAACACCCATGGACTGACATGGCCTGAAAACCGCCACAAACCAGGAACAAATCAAGATCTGCTTGATTGGCTTCAAGCTGTGTTTGGATTTCAGGTAATTTGTTTTCAATTTACTGCAAATCTGCATGCAACTCTCTAAATACTAGTTTTAGATTCAAGGCAAAAATGTATATTGATCTTTTGGAGTTTGCATTGTTCTAAATTCTTTTGTTGACTTATTGTGTGGAGACTGGAACTTTGTGGCTTAGTAAATTGATGAATGATGTGCAGAAGGACAATGTAGCTAATCAGAGGGAGCACTTAATTTTGCTTCTTGCCAATGTACACATACGGAAGACCACAAAACATGAGCCATTGCCAAAGGTTCTCTATGTACCATTGAACTTGATTGTCTTTGATGCTACGCTAAGACATTTCCTTTCACAAGGATATTGATTTGAACATGAAAATTATAGATAATGATGTTGCTCTTTTGTGTGCTTTCAGTTGGATGAGCATGCCCTGAATGATGTTATGAAAAAGTTATTTAAGAACTACAGGAAATGGCACAAGTATTTAGGGCGAAAATCCAGCCTTTGGTAAGATTTGTGGACTTTTGTGGTGTTGTAAAGCTGTTCATGTTTAAGCTTCCATTTATTATTGGCAATATTTTCATGAAGACTGTTATATCATGTGCAATCTTAACTTAGGGAAAATATTGAAATGGAATTATTGGTGATTTTAAGGTGTAGATACTTAGGGAAAACATTGAAATGGAATTATTTGTCACATGGAACTTTAATAATTGTTCTGCGAGCAGTGTTTTGAAATCTTTCTTCCAAAAAGATGCCAGTGGGATTCATTCTATTGTTTTGTTGAAGTATAGGTTACCAAACATCCAACAGGAAATGCAACAGCAGAAAATTCTTTATATGGGACTATATCTTCTCATTTCGGGTGAAGCTGCAAACCTACGGTTTATGCCAGAGTGCCTCTGTTATATCTACCATCATGTATACGAGTCTCACCTTTTCTCTCTACTATGATCGTTTCTCTTTAAATCATTGTTCCATTAGTGTTGAGTCCCAAATGGTATCTTCTCTTCTTGCTCATTTTCCCTAAATTGTTGGTGGCAGTTTAACTTTTTATACAATCATGTTTCCAATTGTTGCCTTTTTTATTTTCTTTAGTTCTGTGTTAGTAGTCTTCATTCAAGTCCTAAATTAGATCTTATTATTCTATTACTATAAATGACCAAGTAGAATCTGCGGAGCAAGTTCCTTGTGACCAATAGGTTGATTTGACTACCATACATTATATATTTGGAATTGGTCGGTATTTGTTCTGATTTGTTTATAAGTTATAACCTACAGATTATATGGAAAATAAATTTTCCTAATTTGGATTCACAATAAGAGCTGTAAATCTCTTCAATTTGGCTGAACATGAGGATAAACCAGATCTTATATTGATCTTTTATTTCCACTCCTTTTTATGTGTTTATCAAATATCATTTTCTGTAGTGTACTCTGAGATTTGCTGCATTTCTATGGCGATGGGACAACTCAATCTATTGTCCTGATTTAAAATTTACTATTCCTGAGTGTCAGTACAACAGAGAGGAGGTCCTTTTTCAAACCAGGGACATATAGTATGTCTTCGATGTGCAGAACCGTCCCTGAGTCAAGTTGAAGTGAAGTTGAGCCAACTCTTGCGATTTTGTAGGTGGTGTCATCCCCAAGTTCTACTTGGTTAGTGAACTTCTTTTTCCTGTAGCTTGTAAGTCCTTCACAGAAATTTGTCATATGCCTAGAAGCACCACTATCCACTAACCAAGAGTTAGCACTGTTGGTGATGGATCCTGAAAGAGTTAGCACTGTTGCTTGTATGAACACTAATAGCCTTCAAATGCCAGAAAAAACATTAACAGCAAAAAATGACCTAAATAAACACCCCAAACAAGCCCTAACAACAGTTATAAGAGCCCTAAAAACAAAGATTCTAACCTCTAAAACCCTAACACCAGAGAAGAAAGGAGAAAATCTGCTTGGAGGAGAGTACTGTCTGGGCTGGGAAATCAGCTGTAACAGCAGAAGATGAGAAATCCTAGCTACCTTATCCACCGCAAAAGAAGAAATCCCCACAAACTACCTCTATTATGATGCCCTATTTGATTTTATGGATACCATAGTTGTTTTGGTTTTAGTATAGAATAAGGACAAAAAAACAAATTTCCTTAACATTTTGGATTGTATGTGCTTTCTACATAGGGCTTAACAAGCTTGGAGGTTGTGGTAAAAAATCTTTCAGCAAAAGTAGGAAAAGGTAAGCATCAACTGTTTTTTGTCATTGAAAATTTAGTTTTACTCTCCATTTGTCTTAATATGTCATTGCAACCTGTTTGGATGTGTTAAAACACATCCTTCTATCTATTATGTTTGTTATTGAACTTTTCTAGGCTCATTGCCCTACTCTTCTTTTTATTATGAGCCCAAAAGATCTTATGGGGAAGTTTACTGTTTATTAGGCCTGCCATGATCAATCAACATACTCGAATGACCAATACATCCATGTAGCTAGGTGATCGATCATGCAACCAAACTGTTTTTTTATCAACGGATGTATAAGTTAATGATTTGTAGTGTTCTATCCATCCCTTTGCTCCACAAATTTGTACAAAGGCCTGTACACACATATAAGGAATTAATCAAGGGAGTATTCCAACCTGTTATTAAACCACTATAGATCCCCTAAGAATCCATAACAAAAAATTCCTAGTGCTTTAACAATTTCCTAAGTTCAGTAATCAGGTTATCACCAACTCCCATAGATTGCTGGAGGTTAGCTCATAGTCTAATCCCAACCACAATCCAACTCACTTTAATTGCAAAGGTAGATTGCTGGATGTATTAAATTACCAGGTGGTTCAACCAATCTATTTATTATTTTTATTGCTACCTCTGTTGCCAGTAAGTCTCAGGCCCTTACCATCAAGGTGGAGGAGAACCCATTCAGATTTTGATTGATATTCCTATGGACCAATTCAGACCTATCCGCACTACGAAAATATTATATAGATACCGCTATGAGGGGGAAGATATGAATATATTAAATCATGTTGGTTTACAGATAGAAATTAGCGTAGCATGTTAATTAAATTACGCTACATCCTGAATCAAGACAGCCATGCACTATGCCTTAAGAATAACCAACCCCTTTCCTTCACACTATGCTCTTTGTATAATGTTTGAAGCTGAGAGAGTATATCTAGAATGATATTTTCCAGCTGTGATAGCTCCCCTGTATGGCCAAAATGAACATTATGGCACAGAATTCTGCTAAAAATTATGAAGTATTCAATTTCAAGCAACTTGTCTCTGCCCAATTCAGGACTCCATGGCAAAGCACCAGCAAATTATTGGTATCCACAGCCCATTTGCCCATAGTTTGAGTGTGGACATTGTTTATTGTGTGCTCTGCTTCACCTATATTTCACTCATTTGTTAATTCGTAGAAGTATTCACACCTTTAATCACCAAATCAATTACAACAACACTAAAATATGTTTGTTGGAATCGTTGGTTTTTAGCTACAGCTTAATTTATCTTTGCTCTGTTAACTGGTTTCCATATCAGCTTGAGTGTTACGTAAACCACATGCTACAACACCTATTTGCATTGTCTCCTCTGTTTAAAGTTGTAAGGAATGTCACCTACAACCATCCCTTTATTTTGTTCAAGCCTAAAACACCAATATGCACCACAACCGGCCATCACCCTCAAGCCATGAGCATGCCTTTACCTACAACGATCCTCATACAAATAAATGAATTGATATTTAGTTAATGTCTTGTGGATGTTTTGAAAATGATGGAAAGAGCAAAGTGTTATGCATCTTGTCTATCACTTGAATAAATGTAAGGAATGGGCAGACAGTATTATTAATCAAGCGATGGGATATACAGAGTGTGTTTTACCTGCAGCAATGCCCGAACAGAGCTTGTTTCATCTTGTATATTGCTTGATAATATGAGTGGACAAATGTGTTGTTATTAAGAGTGTTGGGTTTCATTATTTTAATAAACAGAAAGTAGTATTCAGAGGATTTTGTTTAACTGGTATGACAGAATTGTACAGGCGATTTGTTCACAGTTTGGCATTGAGCTTGGCCTTACAAGAAAGAAAACCAAACATGGTAACTAGAGTTGACTAGAATTAACAGATGGCAAATTGAAATAGAATTGATTGCTCTCACTCCCTCTATGGCAGCTTTAGAACAATGCACAGCTATGTTGGGTTTTATTTGCCACAAAAAATGGTAGTCAAAATCCTCGGTGCCTCCTTCCATGCTCTGAGTTTTAACCTCTGACAACGATGTCATCTACCCACAACTATTTCATTATGATGGGAAATTATTCCAAGTGGTGGATTATCAAATTTTGACAACTTTGTTCCTATCTTGGTTTCTTTGATAATTCTCTTTTGTGATTTTATTTCTTCTCAAATTTGCAACGTAATAATCTTTCAATAGAACTTCTGAACTATAAATGGCCAAAGGTCGACTTGTGGTCAAAGAAATGTAAACAGATAAATTACAATAATTGTGTGTGGACAAAGGTTGGAATCAATGTGAGTGCCCTGAAAGGGGTCCTGATACCAATGTAATGAGCCAAATGGCTCACAAAATTAATGGAATCGTTGATTTTTTTTTTTTTTTTTAAAACACACACAGGCGTCGGTTAAGCGACGCCTATAACTGTTGCTTTACCGACGAACTGAAGGTTATAGCCGTCGCTTAACCGACGGAATAAAGGTTAATTTTTTTTAAAAAAATTGGCAACCGTCGCTTAAGCGACGAAATTTCTGTCGCTTAATCGACGGAATGAAGGTTATTTTCTCAAAAAAATTCACTACCGTCGAAGATATTCTATCACTTAACCGACGCTTTACATTTAACCGACGGTTACTTAGGTGTCGCTTAACTGACGGTTACTTAGGTGTCAGATAACCGACGACAAGTTTTCGACGCTTAAAAAAAAATCAAACTGTCGTACATGCGACAGGGAAGTGTCGAAAATTCGACATGACGGCCGTCGGATTTTTGGTTGAAATGTAGTAGTGGCCATTGGACTGAGTAGCATGTACCCAATTCCACCGGATTGTGTCGTTTTAACTAGGATGCAACTTCACGAAGCAGATTGGATATAGACCGTGGATCTGCGTGAAACAACTTGATGGCCACTGATCTGTGTGTCCAATAAGTGCCCGGATCGAACCTTTATCTTCCTTGCATCTCTGAGGAGCGGAGAGAATATCAGCCATTGATTTTCTTCCTTCTCCCATCGCGGCTTAGGATCTTTGGTGACTTAATCGCCTTTTTGCCTATAGTCCCATTTTTACTATATATCTTTTAACCAAAGTATCCAAACAACCATTATTTTTCTTCTCCACCATGGTCTTTCACCCCCTTTGATAAATAATGGTGTTAACAGCTGGCTCCATCTGGGGATGATATCCTCCCTGCGAGGTATCAAAGAACTCGTAGACCAGGTGCCTGTTTTTTTATTTTGCGTAATAACTTCTCAAAAACCCATCTTTTGTTTTTTGCAAATATATCATTTTTATATATTTTTAGAAAAGGAGTGGTATGCCTCCTGAACTTTAGGGATTTCACTGCGAGCTTTCAAATACACTCGGCTTACCATCTATATTTATTTGTAAAGAGAAATAAATATGTACAATTCTATGATACAAATTTTACTTTCCCCCTCAGGACAGGTAATGCTTCAGATACCTTCCATTTACAGGGTTACTCTCCAGGAGAACCCCATTTGTATATTCCTGCAAAAATGCATTTTGTCCTCTGTATCCAGCAACAACGTAAGGCCCTACCCACATAGGGTCAAACTTTCCATGTTTATCTTCATTAGGAGCATCCCACTTCAAAACCAGGTCACCAATCTGAAACTGCTCTTCCTTGATTCTTCTGTCAAAAGTATTCTTCATTTTCTCTTGATGTGACTGCACTTTATTATAAGCCGTACTTCTTCGTTCTTCTAGCTCAATGATTTGATTTATCCTTCGTTGTATGTGATTTGGTTCCTCTTGCTGATCCTGGAAATATCTCATAACTGGTACCCCTAATGATGTTGGAAAAATCACTTCATCCCCGTATACCAGTTGGAATGGCAACATGCCGATTGATCTTTTAGTACTAATCCTGTCAGCCCATAGAGCATATTTTAGTTTGGTGTGCCAGGACCTTTTATTCTCTTCCAACAGCTTTTTGATAATCCTCACCAGTCTTTTATTTGAAGATTCAACTAATCCATTTCCTTGAGGGTAATATGCAGTTGAGTGATTGAGGCTTATATGATACTTATGACAAAAATTAATCATCTTCCTAGATTTGAAAGCAGCTGCGTTGTCTGTCACTATCCTTTTTGGACACCCGAACCGAGCCAATATATTTTCTTCAAGAAACTCCATGACCACATTCTCAGTGGCCCTCCTGGTAGGAATTGCTTATATCCATTTAGTAAAATAGTTTGTAGCTGTCAAGATCCACCTGTGCTGACCTGATGAGTTGGGGTTTATTTCACCAATAAAATCCAAACCCCATTGCTGGAAAGGAGCCTCAACTGTTATTGGATTCAAAGGGAGAGGTAGTACCTTTCTCTTACCGTCGAAAATTTGGCATTGATGACATTTGTTGATTTCTTTATATACATCTGAGAATAATGTAGGCCAATAATAACCAGCTCTCAGGATTTTGTTTGCAGTCACCTTCCAAGAATGATGTCCCACACAGTCTCCTTTGTGAAATTCTTTGGTAACTTGTTGGGCTTCATCCTCCAATAGACAATTTAGTAGAACTCCTCCAGGATCCTTCCAATAAAGATATTTATTTATGATACAGAATTTAGCAGATTTCAACTTTACAGATCTTTCTCTCGATTTACTTAATCCTTCTGGTGCTTGCAAATTTCAGAGGACATATACAATACCAGAGTACCATGGAGAGGCCACAAATTCAGCCATCACTTCTATCTCTATGTCTAACTGATCAGACTGGTGAGTCAAAAAATTGATCTGTAAAGATTCACAATTTGAGTTTGTCATCATTTTTGCTAACCCTTGTCCTTTAACCAACTTCGTGGGTTTTATTTCTATATCATATTCCAATAATGTAGCTATCCATCTCGCCCTCCTTCCTTCGAGGTCTGGTTGAGTCAAAATTGCTTTTACTGCAGCGGTTGGAACATGTGCAATTACATGGGATGCAAAACATATATCCTGAAATCCTTTAATGCTTTAATCAAAGCATAGGCCTGCATTTCCATGATATCGTATTTCAACTCCCCATCCCGTAGCATTTTACTGAAAAAGGCTATGGGTTGTTCCAAATTTTCCTCATTTTTCTGCAATAATACTGCTGCTATAGTATGTTCAGAAGCATATGAGAATACTAAAAAATCCTTGGCAAAATCTGGACTTACCAAAACAGGAGCTTCTGAAATTGCTTTCTTGATTTCCTGAAATGACTCCTTATATTCTGTATTCCACTTTATTTCATGACCTTTATTCAACATATTTGTAATATTCATCAAGATCTTAGCAAAGCTTGGTACAAATATCCTCAAGAAATTTACCTGTCCCAGAAATGATTGTATCTCCTTTTTGCTTCTGGGTTCTCCTACCTTCAGAATTGCACTTACTCTTTCAGGATCAATCTTTATGCCATCTTTGGATATTATATGGCCTAGAAGCTTTCCTTCTTCTAGTGAATAATTAGAATTCTTAGGGTTCAAAGATATGCCAAACTTCCTACACTTCATGAAGACCTTCTCCAGATGATGCAGATGTTCTCTATCAGACTTTGAGTAGACTGTGATATCATCCATATAAATTACCACGAAACTTCCAATTTCTCCTGCAAAGGCAATGTCCATAGCTCGCTGGAAAGTGGAACCTGCATTCATCAGACCAAAAGGCATCTTCGCATACATGAAGGTGCCCCATGGTGTAGTAAAGGCAGTTTTCTCCTGATCTTCTGGCAGTACTTTGATCTGATTATACCCGGAAAAACCATCCAACATCGAAATCCTTTCAGCTCCCACCACTTGCTGCAGTATATGATCCATCTTGGGTAGAGGATAGTTGTATTTCATGGAGACCTTATTCAAATTGCGGAAATCTATGCACAATCTTATCTTTCCATTCTTCTTTCTGACAGGGACCAAATTCGCAACCCATTTAGAAAATATGAGTGTTACAATGATCTTAGCATCAAATAACTTCTTTATTTCCTTCTCAATGACAGGGAGCAGCTTAGGATTGATCCTCCTGAGTTTCTGCTTAAAAGGCTTTTCTCCAGGCTTTATAGGAATAGTGTGCTGTATGATAGATGTATCATATTCTTTGAGGTCTTCATAACTCCAAGCAAACACATATGCATATTTTTTCATGAACTTTACATACTCCTCTTTCTCTCTTTCTGGCAGCTTCTTGGATAATTTTATGATTTTAGGATTTTCCTCAGTGCCAATATTTTTATCTTCAACGGCATCACCAATAGGTTTCACTTTGGGATTCTTGGCAATGTCATTTTGATCAAAGAGCCTTTCTAAAGGGATCAGGCCTCTTGGTATGAAATTATTTTTCAGTTGGATGATATCCTTACCTGCCAAGGCTTTCCTTAAATTTTCAGCATCTTCTCCTTCTGTTTCAATTTCTTCATCATCTCCAAGGGTCCTATCATTATCATTTTCATTGTCAAAATGAGTGTTCACAAACTCTCCTGACAACTCTATAAATCTTCGGATCTGCATATCATCTTCGAACATCTGCCAATATTTGTAATTGTCAGGGATAGAAGGCCTGTTCAAAATCTCCACCTGGTATTCCTTTTGACTAGCCATTGGGGTCTCAAATTTTCCAGTAGATACTGCTAAGGAATCAACCACCAAATTTTCAACCCTAGGAATAACCTGAATTGTATGCTCTGTGAAGAAATTGCCAAGCATATCCCATACTTCATTTCTGTATTCCCTCATCCGAGGATGCTTGGTTTGATAACTCTCATTTACCTGGTTTATCACCAACTCAGAATCTCCCAAGATCCTAACCCTCTGAGCCCCCAAATATTTCAAAGCATGTAATCCTAATAACAAAGCCTCATACTCTGCTACATTATTTGTGCATTCAAATAGCAATTTGTATGATAAGGCTTTGAAATCATGAATAGGAGAAATTATGTATACACCAGCCCCAGCACCAACCTTTGCAACAGATCCATCAAAGTACATGATCCATTGGCCTTCCTTTTTCTGCTTTGCTTCCAACGCTTCCTGTTCCAAAACTTCTTTTTCATCATTTTCCTGAGACTTCTCCTGCAATGTCTTTTCTACCTCATGTGGGACAACCTAATTAAAGAAAATGGAAGACCCTAAATCAGTATCGACAACATATATGTGATGGACTTCAGGTTTATCTTGACTGCTAACCACATAGGGGGTTCTTTTTTCATTGTATAACCTTCTGCTCCCATCTGGAACAGGAATCGTTGCATATGACATGTCCATTTGTAAACTACCTTTTAGTTTGGAGGTCCAAGATCTTGACAGCAATACCCCAAATTTAGGTGGAATATCTGCAACCACTACATCCATGACTATAGTTTTAGATGGCAATTTATTCAGGATCACCACCATGTCTTTAATCAAACCAAGGCATTTTACTCTCTTAGAATCAAATGAGTATAAATCCTTATATGGTCTAGCCACTTCTAATCCCAGACTTTCCACGACTCCTTTGGGCATTAGATTATGGGATGCCCTTGAATCCAACATAGCATTGTGGACCACTTTGTCAAGCACATTTAGACTTAAATAGAAAGGAGGAACCTCTTCACCTTCTAAATTTTCAACTTTTGGTCCAAATGAAATAGCAGGATTATCATCATTCAATTCTAAAATGTTTGACTGCCATTCTCCTTGGTTTTTGATCATTTTGGTGATAGTATCTCTGTATTCAGTGTTTCTCAATAACTCATTAAATGGAACAGATATTTTTAATTTTGAAAGCTCATTTTGTAAGTTAAAACCAGCACCAATCTTTTCCACATCAATCGGAGTCGCCTTCTTTATTATTTTATCCCTTTGTACATAATTTTCAACCTCTTTACTCATAAAGGGTTCTTTTTGTAGTCCTTTCCCCTTTTCTCCATTTAAAGAACTAGAGGAAGGCTGATTTGGGTTTGCCTTCCCTTTATTTATGGGGACATCCCTATTCCTCAGTCTCATTTTCCTTTGCACATCGTCCATTGCATGTAAATAACCTCTCTGATATAGCTCATTTTCAAATTCTTCATTTGTACCTTCCTACGCAAACATATTATGTTCTTCTTCATTAAGATATATTTCTGAATCTTGTTCTCCAAACAGATGAATCTCATTTTCAGGTGGATCTTCTTCATCACCAACATAATTTTCAGGGAAAGGCGGACGGATAGGCTGTTCTTCTTGGTTTCTTGGATTTCTCTGTCTATTCTGGGGAGGAACAGGGGGATTTGGCCTTCTAAAATTTGGATTCCTGATTTGGGGTTCCCCTTGCTCCTTGTTGAAGGGCCTAGTATCCATGGTTAACCTATCCATCAACTTTTCCATAGTATTCAACATCGTCTCAAATTTAACATCAGCGGAAGAAGATGAAGTAGAAGGCATATTTTCTTCTTTTCTCCTCCTGTCCATGTCTCTATGTTTCATCTTTCCACTAGCCATCATGTTAGCTTCCACTTCTAGGGCATCAGTAAACATGGCAGCAAGAGTTGCCGATTTCCTTTCCCACAATGAAAATGCAAAATCATTATCAAAAGCTCCAGCATAATGCAGTTTAGCAGCTGCAGGAGAAGGTTTTATATCTTCAGGAATAGAGTTGTAAGCCCTCATGAATCTGCTTGAAAATTCATGAACAGACTCAAAACCCCCCTTTTTGAGACTATTGTACTGAGATAAAAGCTGCAGAGGGTTCTGTTTATCGTCCCACATGTCTAGAAAGGCGTTTTGAAAGGCCTGAAAATTTGCTATAGATCCATTAGGCAAGTCCTTAAACCACTTCTTTGCCTCCCCAAACAAACTTTGGGCAAATAACCGCAGTTTGACATCAGGATAGTCAAATTCTTCCAAGTCAATGAAATCTTCAAACTTGGAAACATGCTGTTTTGCGGTTATATCACCTTCCCCATCAAATAAAGAAATCCTCTGAGAATAATTTTGGGGGAGATCATGTAATACAGCCGGAAAACGCAAGGGAGCAAATCTAGCGGCCATTGGTCTGGGTGGGTTCACAAGAACTGCAGTACTTTGAGAATGCTCGGAGGCAGTTGTTTCAGCTTTAGAGGTTTGTTGCAAGTCCTTCCTGAGGGAATCTAATAGATAGGACTCTAACCTACTAGGATTGGACTCAGTATTTTTGAGGTCGGATTCAGACCTAGCTCTCAACCTACAAGGATTGAACTCAGTATTTTTTAGGTCGGGTTTAGATCTAGCTCTCAACAGGGTCTGCGCAGTATTGACTTCCCATGCTGGATTAATATGAGAATCTGGTGATGATGATGGGCCGAACAAAGGAAAATCTAACTTCTCTTTATTTTTTCTCTTAAACAACTTTTCTGGATCCTCAAAACTTTTCAGAATTTCGGTATCAGAGTTACCTCGTGTATGTCTTCTTGAAGCCAGAATGTCATTTTTGAATTCTGAACTGATTTCACAATGAAGTCGCCAGGGCAAATATACAACCTTCTTATTTTTTTGAAATTCCTGTTTGCCCACATAAATCTTTCTTAATCTTTGTCGTTCTCCCGGGGCATATAAGCACTTTCGTCCCCGGCAATGGCGCCAGTTTGTTAGCACTCAGAATGTACCCAGGTTGTAAAAGGTAAACTCCAAGGTAACAACAAAACCACTTTAGGAAGAAACTGGTATTTTCTTCCAGAGAGGGATCTCTCAATAAAGATTTAACAGGACCAGATTTAACAAAACCAGATATAAAATAACATTCAAAGATTTATGTATTTGGCTGAAACAATCACATAACCATTGGGAATGGATTCATATACAATATAAAGATAGCACAAATACATATACATGATATTCATCAAAGGCAAGGTAATCATATCATCACAGTCATTCAAATTGATTCAGGTGGAACAGAAGAGATGAAGAAACAACCCATTAATACAGAGCATCAACAAGGATGAGTTCTATATCAACTTTAGCAGAAGAAATCATATAATATCTGAAATGATGACCAGAGCATAAATACATGAATTCCAATCATCTAACGCTATATTCCAGATACGAGGAAGAAACAAAATGGAGTGTTACACAAGGGAAATACAATCACATAAAGAAAGAGGCACAGACTGTAATGTCAACGACACATGAATCTCTGAAAAAACCTCATGCATTCACTTTGTTATTCCAAAAATAGATATGTTCTCCAAAATTATTCACTACCCGATGGGTTCCAACGCCCATCTCTTAAAAAAGATGCATATTTATACATAAAATGATCGGTGCTCAAATAAGAAGATCAATAACAAAATGATCGGCTTAATTTAGAGTTTGTAACTGAATTCCTAACCCCTAGGAAGTTTGTTACAACTCCAATCCTAACAGATCATAAAGTACAAATCAACTTGATAACAAACTTTCTCCCATCAGCTCCACGTCTTTGTCTCATCAGCTCCACGTCTTTGCCCCATCAGCTCTTCAGTGCATGACACCTGTTCCTAGGGATGGAGAATATACTTTGTCTTTCCAAACCGCTCCACAGCTTTCCACTGCTCCGAACTTGGGGTGTCACACTCCATCATTTCCCGAATAGCTACTTCGAGCTCCATATATGCTTCATAGGACTTTCTGGGAAATCTGCTCCTGATGATGGCGAACTTCTGCAGAATCTCGAAGTCTTCTGTGAGCATATCCACAATGGTCTTCCCTGTCAGGCTTTTCTCCAAATCATCCAATTTGGAGTGGTCCATGCGGCACTGAACAAGCAGGTTATGATAATGTTCCTATGAGAACATCCGCCCTTCTCCATCCCAGAAAGAAGGCAATCTGTCCTCGAACAGTTCTTTAAACTCCTGTTTAAAATTATTAACCTGCAGAGACAATCCTCCTGATTTATCATGGACCGTTTTGATTAAGTGATGCTTATGGATGATTTTCTTGGCCCACATCACTATTGATACTCTGTCCTTTATGCCCAATTCCTACAACTTCTGATATGACAGTGAATTTAGAAAATTTAGTGTGTTCTGAGCTGTAACAAGAGGTCTTTTCTCCATATGTTCGTTTACCAGTTTTAATCTCTGGTGAGCCAAATTTATCATTATATTAAAATCATCAATAAAATTCAGATAGTGCCGAAACTTGGTAATCTCTATACACAAGGTATCCCAAATGATATTTTTTGCCCCCTGAAGAGGGCCTTTCCCAATGCATTTTTCCTTTAGTTCATTAAATTTCTTCTGTAATTGATTCATGTCCTGTAGTATTTGTTTTTTGCTTTCATTTACTTTGGCCAATTCAGCTTTCATCTTTCATTCTCTACTTTCAAATCTTTGATTGCTTCCTCTTTCAAACTAACCTGGGACATTGGCACCAACAAATCATCAGTAGAGAAATCATCTAATGGCTTCTGGATATTTACAATAGACAAGTCCTCGCCGGTGGGAGTCTGGCTCATCAACTCTTCCATAATCTCCTTCTCTTCATTCTGATATTTTTTCATCAAGGAGATTTGGGATAACAGTTCCTCCCTTTCGGCTTCCCACTTCTCTTTTTCTTCTTGTAGCTCTCCAACTCTTCCTTTGTATTCCATCATCTCTTGATGGACTTTATCCTTCTCTTCTTGGAGAGCTAGTAACTCAGATGACTGAACATGTTCAGCACCTGGTATCTTTAGTTTCTTCTTCAGGACCTAAAGTGCATTATCCTTTTCCTCTAACAACCTCTTGACTGCCTGGGTACTGTCTGAACTAGCAATGTTTGTCTGCAGCTTCCTAATCTGTACAACATTTGCTTTATTTTCCACTTTCTCATGTTTCAACTGAATTTCCAATTTGTCTATCAAAACTTGCAATTTATTAATCCTCACCATGGCTTGTAGCAAGTCTGAGTAGATGATATCGCTGGTCTGTTTGTGGAGTTGAATTTTATCCGAAGTGCTGATTTTGTCTAACCGGATCTCCATTTCAGACATCTTGTCGCTCACCATAGCCATTTTAAAAGTATTCCTCTCAGCATCTCTACCAGAGACCAGAGAGGTTTTCGAACTGTACAAACTTCTCACCTTTGGGAGAAAATTTCTCGTTTCCTCCATAGATTGTTTCGTCTTCTCCATGTAGCTGGCTTTTAGGTCTTCCGTCGACTTAAACACGTGGCATAATTCCGAACTGTCTACATCACCCTCCGAATTTTTTAAAAGAGAATTGACTTACTTGCACCGCTTTCAGGGGAACTAGGGAACCTCTTTTGGAACCATCAGAAACCTCCTCATCTACAATTTCACCACTTTGAAGCAGCTTTGCCTTTTTATGGGGCCCTTCCTCGTCTACATCCATACTCTCAGTTTCATACAAACTCCTCTTGACCACAATACCAGCACCTTCTATTATTTGGGTCGCTGTGACAGGTATAGTATGTGTCTCTTCATCAGAATTTGACCTGTCAGTACACTGCAGCAAATTGGCCACTTCAACTAGCCCCTCAATAGCCTGATGCTCAAATGGTTTATTCTTGTTTGCCTGTTTTCTCAATGAGATCACCTAGTGGGGGTCGTAGTTCACATTTACATCTTTTATGAAATCCATGTTCTCCAGCAACTTTTCTATGAATGCCAGGGCACCTTTACCTTTAAAAATGAAAGGGCTGACTTTAAGTGGAAATTTAATGTTCGAAGATTTTTTGAAAGCACCAAAGTGTTCTTCCTTAGACAGCAATCTCTGCCTCATGAACTCTAGTGCGAAAATCCTTGGGGTCAAGAAGGAGGGTAGCCTATAAGGCTGACCAGTAAAGCCATATATTCTTAACACTATGTAACCTCTGTACAGGAACCAGTCCCCCACCCAATCTTCGGGTGACGACTGCATTAGGCATCTCATCTCGTCCAGGACACGGGGCAGGTCCTCATCAAATAACATTCTGTACATTTCAGACATGATCGAAATGGAAAATTCGACCATGTTGATTTGCTTGGGCAAATCAGAAGAACATAGAGCACTTAAGAATTTCAATTCAGTAACATTAGAGCATAATAGCATGTTAAGCAAGTATGTTTGAAACCTAAAGAACTGGACCTTGGGAAATTCAGTCAACTGAAGGTGGATCTTTTCGGCAAGTTACTCATCTAAATTAAGCACGGGGACCAACTGGGACTCAGGGATTAAAGAATTTATTCTTAACAAGAAACCAAGGATGACATCACCTATATGACAATCGTCATCTAGACCTAACACTTGACAGACCAAAGACATTACCAATTGCACTTCAGTCCTAAAAATGTGCAAGGGGTAAGGTAAGAAAAGACCTTCAAGGGACTGACCTTCCTTCAGGATACTTGACAAGAATTGACAGCGACTTTCACTTTCACAATTTTTGAAAAACTCAGCAAGGACAGATTCATTTATAGACTCACGATTTACAGGGTAATTTTCAGGTAGACTAAGGTTTTCTCTGACGACCGAAGCATCAATTTTACACAGTAATTTGGACGCGGACTGACTCATAATAATCCTTTGAGAGGGAGAATAGTTCACCGCACACCACTCGGCGAATTCCGGGAAGTGGAGGGTTTGCTCAAGGGCGAAATGGTACAAAAAAGACTTGCATACATTCAGAACGTCATTCCCCTATGAGTAATGAGACCACAACTTCTCTTTACTGCTGGACACGCTCCCTGTGGATAGGAAGGGGTCGCACACACCCCTGTGTCTGTCTACTAAAAATTCCTCTCTGTCATCCGCGACCCGACCAGACACACGAATCTCTCTCCCTTGGTCCATTGCTTAATTTACAATGGTAATTGGACGAAAGAGTTACAGGGTTTAAGTCCTACCTGGCTTACTGTGGAGGCGTGTGTTCGGAACGTGCCTGGCACTGACAAATGGAAGCTCCCAAATCGCCAGGTCCTTTTTGCCGGGTCCCGAGGAAATAAAATAATCATTGGAGAGGTCAACCCTGCCTTTATAGGACCACACAATTCGCCACGTAGACAGCATTTATTTTTCGCAACCACCACTTATTCTTAACTGCCATGCACTTCTGTTTTCCGGCTTCATTTAAGACCCTAGATCTGATTTGTCTTTAATTTCCAGCCTTTGGATCGCGCGCCATGTACCTCGTTCTGCAAGCGTCTTGGAGATAATCAACGCGCCAGTCTCCATCCCAGTATGATCTCCCACCGTCGATGAAATTACCTTTTATCATGAGCCGTTGGATCGGGTGACACGTACCGAATTCTGCCGGGCTCCGTCGCTTTAACCGTCGTGCAGCTTTGATCCTCGAAATTATTCTCAGCCATTGATGTGATACAACTTTAACTTTCCACCGTCGGATCATACGCCATGTACCAAATTCCGCTGGGCGCTTCGGAATTATCCACCGCGCTAGTTCACTCTCCGGAAATCATAATAGCCGTTGATTTGATTCACTTTGATTTTCAACCGTCAGATCGATCACCGGGTAACTCATTCCGTTGGGTGCTTTAGGTTTATCGGTCATGCAGGTTTTGGTTTCGGAATCAATCTCAACCGTGGATGTCATCCGACTTCACCTCTCCGCCATTGGATTGAGTAACATGTACCCAATTCCGCCGGATTGTGTCGTTTTAACCAGGATGCAACTTCATGAAGCAGATTGGATATAGACCGTGGATCTGCATGAAACAACTTGATGGCCGCTGATCTGTGTGCCCGATAAGTGCCCGGATCGAACCTTTATCTTCCTTGCATCTCTGAGGAGCGGAGAGAATATCAGCCATTGATTTTCTTCCTTCTCCCATCGCGGCTTAGGATCTTTGGTGACTTAATCGTCTTTTTGCCTATAGTCCCATTTTTACTATAACCAAAGTATCCAAACAACCATTATTTTTCTTCTCCACCATGGTATTTCACCCCCTTTGATAAATAATGGTGTTAACACACTCTTGAGTTACACCCACAACATCTAGAATCTGTCTATTGGCAAGGAACCCAAATTGTTCGTTAGTCATCATCTCAGCAAGCTTAGGCCTTAGTCTGTTGGAAATTATCTTTGAGATGATTTTGTAGACAAGTTTGCAGAGGGAGATAGGTCTAAAATAAGAAACTTATGAGGGTTTATTGTACTTAGGAATGAGAGATATGAAGCTAGCATTGATATCACCTAAAATATAGCCTTCAATTCTAGACTATTCCACCATTTCCAACAGATCCTTCCCCATTAGGTGAATATATATATATATATATATATATATATATATCCATTGGCCATCCATCTGGCCCTGGACCCTTATCCCTATCAAAATTATTCAGTAACCCCTCCACTTAAGATAAAGTAATAAGTGACCCAATCTAAATCCCTTCTTTTGTAGTAAGAAAAATCCAGGAAGTTCCTAATGAATTTAAGTTGAGATACAATGTATGTTATCCCTTGATATTTAAAATGATTAGAGAAATGACATTTGGAATCCTTTTATAAATCCTTTTGAGTATGAATAAGATTCCCATCCATCATTAAGATCCAAGATTGAATTGGAATTCCTCCTAAAGGTAACAAACCTATGAAAAAAATTGGTGTTACCGTCTCCATGGGCTAGCCAAATAGACCTGCTTTTGAAATTCCAAGCCATCTCCTTCTACTTAAGAATGAATTATTTTTTGTTTTCCATCTCATATAGTTCCTTCCTCTCCTCCTTAGTGAAAATTCCAGAGAGATTTTCCACAAAGAATTTTTCAAGCAGGTTTTCAATCTCCATCAATTCCTATTTGGATTTCTGGTTTTTTTCCTTTTCCCATAAAATCACCTTCTGTTTTAGATTTTTTAGTTTTAAAACTAGACTCTCCATAGCATCATCCTCCTTGGGTACAAGGAAAGATATCCAATTGTTCCTAACCATATAAAAACAGTCCTCACCCTGAAGCCACATATGGTTGAATTTGAAAGGATACCTAGAAACAGTCTTTGCCCCATCTAGTTGCAAACAGATAGGGAGTGATCTAAGATGTTTGAGTGAATAACCCAAGATATATTTTTTGCAAGGATAAGGCTAGTACTCATTTATAATATACCGATCCAATCTCTTACTGATGCCATCTCTACCACTCCTTCCATTTTTCTAGGTAGGTTCAATTTTAACAGGGAAGACACCCATCAAATTATATCTATGAAAGAGGTGAATGAAAAAGTTTGACAAGGGATCCATTCTAGAAGTATTCCACAAAATTTTGTTACATAATAGAGTGAAGTTGAGGTCCCTAATGAATATGATATTGGGTTCATTTAAAATGCAAATGGCCTCAATACCTTCCTAGAACCTCTCCCTATCCTTCTATGGTCCATAACAGTTTAGAATAGAAAAAATTATGGTCATAACCCTTGAATTTTCCTTCAACAAGGATACTTGCACAATTCCCAAATGGATTTAAGTCAACAACTTAGGGATTCCAAGTGTCCAACAAACCACTAGAAAGGCCATTGGATTTAATTGTAGAAATTTCCCAATCAGGAAGTAGTTTTGAGAAAACCTCAACCACCTGAGCACCATTGCACATGGTCTCTTCTATAAGGATAATATTAGGGTTAGTAGCATGTAACGTTATTCTGAGGGCCCTAACCTTAAACCCCCCTCCTCCCGACCCCTTTAATATTAAGGGATAGAATTAACATCTGTCACCCCCAAATATGGGCATAATTTCTCTAAGGGCCCAAGTGTTTTTTGTCTCACAAGGAGAGGTTTTATGCTGAGAATCCTCTGAAATTATTTGAGAAATCACTACAGGAAAAATATCCTATAGCAAAGGTCATAGCGAAGGCTTTCAATGTTACAAGGTTGGAATTTTTTTTTTTAAAAACCTCTTCTACAACCTTTGCCAATGGTAGTGAATGCTTTAACGGAGGTCATAACGGATATATTTTATAACTAAAAAAATAGTGATAAGATGTTTTAGTGGATTTTTTGTAATCAGTGTGTTTAGTTCAATATAGGCGCACCAGTGCATTACCTAACACAATGCATTGGTGTTGTACAATGTAAAGTATCTACATTAGTGCATTCAAACAAAATGAGCATAAAAAATAACCAAATTTCAACGTCGTCCTGGTGCTTGCATTTTGATTATACGCACGAGTGCTTTCTTACATAAAAAACACCAATGAGATATGTCACATCATACGCACCTTACAAAATATATTTTTTAACTTTTTCGATGTGGTCAATTGATATGAGCACAACATTTCATTTAATTGTGTAACGCATCAATGCTTATACTCTATCAAAATAACCCAATGCATTTAAACAACTAGAACGCATCGAGGTGCTTAAAAAAATATAAAGAACCGATTCAAGTAAGCTTTCATCGTTATAAATGTGCATAAACCATTGATATGCATTGGTGCAAAAAACAAATGAAAACACATTGGTGGCATCATTTGGCAAGTGGGAATTTTTATTTTAAAATTTAACTATGCTTTTAATTTACATAAATGGACTGATGTGGAGAGTTTGCATAGACACACCAATGCGGAGATTTCGAGTAAATGCACATTGTGTCATCGATTACCAAAAGCACCGCATATGATTCTTCAAACAGTGGTTACTGACATTGCAGCCAAATATATAGATTATATTTTTTTTATTCCATTATACATCTGAAATTGAAAGATTTTTTATAGTACTATTCATTTCAATTTTAATGATTGTGTTTGTGAGTTTTATTAGTGTTTGGGGAGACACCAGAGTGACATTAATTATCGAAAGCACTGCATATGATTCTTCAAAAAGTGGCTACTGACATTGTAATGAAATATATATATATTTAATTCCATTATTTATTTGAAATTGAAATTTATGAATGCAATTGAATAAACGGTTTATTTTATTATACATCAATAACAATGCCTTTGTCATACAAAATAGGACAACATAGAGATAACAATAATCAAAATGTCAGCATGCATGTAATTGTTACACTTATTGGTAACCTGTTGTTTTTCATTTCAAACAGTATGTCCAATACATTATATTACAAAATGTCTTATTTTCACAAACAATTATTTCAAAATATACATCAAGCTACAATAGCTTGCATTAACATCAAAATTAAATATAGATCAGCATTCTTCGACGTTGGAATTTTTATCGGTACTCGATCCACTTGCATCAATTGGGTTATTTGGTCGAATGTTTTGTTTATTGGTGCGATTATTTTCCTCATCTTTAGTTTCCATTTGCAAACATGAAAATAAAGTGCACTAAGTGTATCTACATTGCCAGGAATAATGAAAAATAAAATAGATAGTATACATGGATGTAAATTTAAAAGCGGCATACATGCATCGTAATAATTGAGTCATGAATGGTATACATTATTTCACAACCATATCGCATGCCATCCATCAACAAGTTTTCTGTTGGCTTCACTCCATACTTTGTTTCCAGCAAGTTTTATGCCCCGTCACAAATCATAGATTTAATATAAAGGATTTTTGTTGTTAATGAGACGTAAAACAATATAGATACTTACAAAATACATAATAAATTTTTGATACATCAACATATACTCACAACCCTTACTTAACCTAATGTCTATCAATTCTTCTGATGGTTCCTCTTTGTATGTTAACACGTTGAATACATCTAAGGATTGGTAGTGAAAACAAAAAGAAATTAAATGTATAAAGCACAACCACTATGAAATCTTAATTTGTTATAAGGAAATCACAAATACTCACAAACTTTGCTATCAACCCCTTTTTCCTTGTTGTCATATCTTGTGTGTTGACTAGGTTCCATTTTCTTTTCTTTTCTACATTAACAAAACAATTGAAAATGAATATTTAATGTTGAATTAATTAATTATATTTACATAATCCTAAGAATCAATGATTTTATACATTTGAAGCATGTTGTTGTTGAGATGGCTCCTCTTGCGATGCAATTATGTCTATTTCTTTGACCATCTCCTTGTATACTTTTTTGGACATCCCTATTGGCACATTTCACATATTACCTCGTTCATCATTTGGTATTTTCATAATATTCCTGGAAATGTAAAATAATTACATTAAACAATTTTTCTATTGATATGAAAAATAAATAATACAGTAGAATTAAAATTATTGAAGGAATGACACTTTATAGTAGTTATACATACATATTCTACATAAACATGTTTAGGAATATTACTTTTTCAATAATTCTTTTTTGTTGTTGTATGTTTTTTCTATTGCAAGTTTGACAGATCTCATTGAAAATTGCTCTAGGAATGCCTCTTGTTGTTTACATATGATCTGATTTCTCAAATCATTTGATTGGTTTTTGTATTTTAAGTGAAAAGTATGTATGCAAGTTATTTCCTCTATATCCCTCATAGTGTTATAAAATTCTTTGCCCCTTCTATTAACTTCCATCACCGCTTCAGATGAGCTAAGGACCAATTGATCATCATTTGCATCTTCCATATAAAAGAATTCTTATGATGACATTAAATTTTGTTGTTTTCAATCCCTACATAACATTCAACATATTTGAATTAGATTATTTGAAACATATTAGTGAATAATCATAAGTACATTATTACTCAAATTTGAATAAATAATCCATATTGACTTCTTTTTTATTCACCTGATTCATCCCTCTGCAACCTTTCCATCAACGTTTTATGTTCTTCTGGAATTAGATTGGTAAGAATATTATAGAACTTCTCATTTTGCATGTCACACATTAACAAATACATATTAGTGAAATTTAGAAATAATTTAAATAAAAAAATTAATTAGAACCACTTGCCTTCTTTGTAATTATAGATGTGCTTCCATCATGTTGACTAATTTTTTTGTTCATTGAACTCATACCATGCATTTTTATCAATAAACAACCTGAACCATTAAATACAGAATCTTTCAATATATTATCCAAATAAATTACAGACCTTCAAAACAGAAAACAAGTATGATATCGGTGTGTTTTATCAAACCAAATGCACTGGTGCATATATATACACATAGATGGACCAATGTGTTATACCAACACATATGCACCGATGTGTTATACCAACACAAGTGCATCGTGAATGGCTAAAAAGTATTTATCATTTTATGGAAATAAAAAAATGGTGCATTCCTGCCATTGTCGATGTTATATTTGTATAAAGGCACCGATAACAGACAACCAAGAAACTAAAAAATGAGAAAACATTGTGTGCCACATGTCATGAGCAATGCACTATAACGATATTTGCATTGGTGTGTTTTGCAAAAACAAACACACTAATTTTGATGCATTACTTTTTTTTAGAAAAATAAAAACAAAAAAACTTTAGAGGGCTGACATGGTTGTAGATTCAATCCAAAAAATTGCCCCATATTTCCCTATGATATATATATATATATATATATATATATATACAAATTCAACAAATCTAAAATCCATAAAAGATGAAATTGTAGTTGTGTGAAATAGTAGAGCGATTTAAACACTAATGTAAAATTTTGCAGCCACAACAAACGAAAAGAAGTAGCAATAAAATAAGGCTTTCAACATTAAAGGTACATATGAAGTTTTCTTTTCTAAATCTAGTTAAATTTTAAATAAGATAATAAGATCAACAATAATATTTACATACTTGAAATTTTTACTATGCAAGGTTTTGATTCAATCACCATACCTGACAAATTTCGATCCTCAGAATAATCCATTTGCTCCAAACAACTTCCGTGTAAGTATTTGTTCCAAAGCTCTCACCTGAGTTTTTTGGCAAAATAATTTAGGTTTTTTTCTTTTAAACACACTTTAGAATTACTTTTCAAACTGAAAATTGCCGCCATTTTTTTCATTTTACGGCAAAAAAAATAGTATGCGATTTTTTAAATTTTGAATTTTCAGTACTTTGGTATGCCTGTTTTCATGACGCACCGTGTGGTAATTACTAAAACAAACCAGACTCCCGCAACTTTAAAAAAAACTCATCACTCGGTGCATGTATACTTAGGATGCATTAGTGCACATGTATACTTATGATGCACTAGTGCACTTGTGTTTACAAAACACATAGAAATGAAAATTGGTGTAAATATGCATATATAAATATCCACTACCAAATGTAGCAGATATTTTATACTGCGAGGGATTTTGTGGAGATTCTTTCACGGTGCATTTATCATTGTTACGAACTGGCATCTCACTACATAAAAAAAATCTCGTTCATCAGTGCGATATACATATAACACATAGGTGCGCTTGTGTTTATAAAACACACCATGATGAATAATTATGTATAATGCATGTATAAATACCCACTACCAAAGGTAGAGGATATTTTCTCCCAAGGGAGATTTTCTAGAGACTCTTTCACGGTGCGTTTATCATTGTTAAGCACCAATGCGTTTAGTTTGTTTGAGTGCACTGGTGCATGTATATTTTAAGAGACGCACCAGTTAAATTTTTAAACACTGGGTTTTGTGGGTCCACTTGAAACTATATATTCATCTCAATTTTTCTTTTAGTATTCAACCACACCAATTACACTATTTCATAGTATATATGTTGCTTGAACTCACCTTGTTCTTACAAAATGGTTTCCAAACTATATTGGAAGTTAGATTGTAATATAGTTCTTGAAAAATATTTAGGACTGTATAGACATATATTGATTACTGATTTGCCTCAAATACATGGAGAGAAATTTGTAGTATCAAATGACCAATTCTCCATATTATAGCTCATTCCATCATGTTCAAAGTTCGATGAGTTCTCCCATTCCATCCCCAGTAAGTTCATTTTTTATTTATATTTTGACTATTTATTTGAATTTATGTTACGTATCCATGTGAATCTGAATATCAATTTATTATTTATTGAAGAATCATGTTTCAAGTTCAAGTTCGGATGCATAAGACATTCCACTAGTTTCAAAATGTCAAAAGCTCTTATCAGGAGCAAGATACCGCAAGTAGTTCATAGATGAAAATGGGCAGTCACTTTGCCCTACAAATTGTAATATGTCATCTTCAAGCCACAATCCTAGTTCATTGACGATAATTCATCGTGAGATAGAACTCTTTTATGACACCCCAATAGTTTGTGGTTGTTCAAAATGTCAAGGGTTGAAGGAGAACCCTCAGCGTGTCACAATCACCCATTACACCAATGATATATTACCCAATGTTGATGGTCTAATACCCCCTAGTCTAGTAAAAAATCCAATAGGTGATATAAAAAAGACACGGAAAAACACTTCCATATGCTCTTTTTTGGAAAATTTGGAAGCCAAAACAACTATGTCTCATCCTAAATTGGAAAACCACACTACTTATGTCCAATCAACTGAAAGTTCTAGTGATCCAAAGTATGATTTTAATGTCACCCAACCCATCTCTACTAGAAGATCCAAAAAGTTGCATGAGTTGAGAGCAAACTTGTCCAAGTACACACCGAGGTTTGTCCAATTGTTGGAGTGTGGCGATGATTTCTCCCTTCCTGTGAATTTGAAAAGTAAATATCAAACTTATTAAAACTACTCTTTGTATGGTGTTTGGTCATCTTCTCTACCTGTGCCTGCTGTTGGGACCGAATTCTCCTTTTGTGGTAATTGTTTTATGATTGCAAAATCTAATATTGATGTTGCAAATCTTGGGTTGTTTATCCTTTCACATGTACTTGTGCCTCCCAAACAATCGGTAGCACTTACGTTGTTTTATTTTCCTATCTATTGTCAATCTGATTACTTGAATATTGTTAGACACAAGCATAGAATTTCCATGTATAGTATGTGCATGAATGGTTATGTTTCTGGAAACTTTATCAAAAATAACCTGTTATATATAGATGGTCGTCCACACACTCATGGGAATATTTCAAGGTTCATAAATAGTTCTAAGTAAATTGTTCATTTGAGGAACACTTTAATGACCAAAAGTTATTTATGAAAAGGAAAGCGTTAAGATTTTTTGTTGTACATGCAATACGTAGTTTGTGTCCTGGTGATGAGTTGTTAATAAACTACAAATTTCGTAGACCACCAAACTCTCACTGGGGAAATCTCGCATTGGGATTACCTTTAGACGTTCCCTTGGGGCGTAAGACAAAAGCACATTGATTAATTGTATTTGTCAATTTACAATGGGAGCCATGTTAATGTATTGCTCAGTTTGAAATTATGTTTTATAAATTGTTATTTTAATTTATAAATTGAATTTGAAAATGTGTTTCTCAATTTTAAATTTTTATATTTAATGTGGAATTGATGTTAATTTATCGTTAAATCTAAATGCTTGCTTTATAAATTGTTTGCATATTATCATTTTTTTATAGGAAAAGATTATTGTGCTTTTTGTAATAATTGTTTTGTATAATAATATATCAAACCAATTGCATTGTGCTTACTAACATCATTGATGTAATGCTCCATATTTTTTAAATCAGGATTCTGATGATGAGCGACCTGCCTACCATCTTCTGTTGCACCCCAATACAATGTCAAATCGAGAGAAGGCTAAAAAAAGAGTGCAAATTGGAGAAGAATTATACCAAGCATGGTTGAATCAACCACCTATTCAATTTACACTACGTCCATCCTCACCAATTAGGAATTCCTACAGTAATAACAGTTCTTCGCATGTTGAAAATGGAGGCAATTGTTGACGTATTTGTAACTTTGGAAGATATTCTGGTGTATATTTCCATTGTATGTTGTTGTACCCCCATTGGATATGTGTTTTCCTCCTTGCGGAATGTCTTTATTGTGTCTAGACCTTGAGGTACAACCTCCATTGTAAGTCAGGGAAATAGTCCCCAGTGTAACATCATGTAATGTGTATTTGAAGTCTCTCTAGGAGAAGTCGACCCTGCTAGGGTAACAGGTCGGCCCTAGTCATGTAATAGGCCAGTCAATTGATTAGTATAAATAGGGAGGCACCCTCCCTCATTTATACACACCTCACACTCACTCAAGTCTGCATGAGAGATGTTGGGTATATGTTATATTCTTTGCATGTGCGTATGGAGGGGAGGTGCTCATGTTAGCGCTGCAGCTCGATGATCCTATTCCTATAGCTGTAAAGTTATCTGTAGAGCAGTGTCCCAAGACAAAGGAAGAACAAGAAGACATGTCACGGGTTCCATATGCCAGTGCAGTTGGTAGTTTGATGTATGCAATGCTTTGTACAAGACCTGACATTGCTCATGCAATGGGATTTTTGAGCAAATATATGTCAAAACCAGGAAAGGAGCATTGGACATCTGTAAAGAGGGTCTTTAGATATTTGTGTGGCACCATATATTATGCAATCTGCTACCAAGGAAGACCTGGACCAGACAGAGTAATAAATGTACATGGATTTGTTGATGCAGACTGGGCTAGAGACCTTGATCATAGAAGATCTACAAGTGGGTATGTGTTTAACCTATTTGGAGGAGCTGTCAGTTGGATGAGCAAGAGACAAGCTGTAGTTGCACTCTCAACTACAGAAGTTGAATACATGGCAGCCACTTACGCAAGCAAAGAAGTTGTGTGGTTGCAAAGATTGTGTTTAGGTATTGGGTTTGTACAGAAAGTTGTAAGGTTAGATTGTGATAACCAAAGTGCAATCTTCCTGGCAAAGAACCCTGCTTATCATGCTAAGACAAAGCATATTGATGTGCAATATCACTTTGTAAGAGATATGGTTGAAGACAAGAAGGTGGTGATGGAGAAGGTTGATATTGTGAAAGATGTTGCAGACTCATTAACAAAGTCTGTTAGTACAGAGAAGTTCTCTTGGTGTAGAGAATCTATGGGCATTGATGCCCTGAACCTGTGACTTTATGAGTACATGACTCATTGCTATGCAAAGGAAACAACAAGTGGGAGAATGTTGGGTATATGTTGTATTCTTTGCATGTGCGTATGGAGGGGAGGTGTGCATGTCAGCGCTGCAGCTCATTGATCCCTTTTGGCTATTTATAGTTGTTTGTGGCTATTTTTAGAATTTGTCTAAAAATATGTAACTTAATCTCGGTTAAGGGATTGGAGTCGTTTTCTAATCCGGTTTAATAGATTAGGGTATTTGGATGTTGTGGAATGCCTATAAATTGTATTATGAGGATTCATAATGTAATGAAGAGAATATAGGAGGTGTGGCTCCAAGGTTTTCTGGTTTTTCTCGGTTAAGGGTTTCCAGGGTAAATATTTGTGTTTATGTGTGAATGATGTGTTGTGAGCTCTATTTTTCTTAAAAGAATCTATATGCTTTGTTTCTCTGTACAGGTTTAAAACTTACAAGAGAGAGAGAGAGAAGGGAGGAAAGATAGATAGTTGTTGAATACTTCTTATTACTGGGTTGATCATCTTATCAAACAGTATTTGTGACTATACTATTCTGAGGAAGTTTGCAGGGTTTTATCCTTTATGATTTCCTCGGTGAAAATATTTGTGTCTTGTGTATCTGTTATATCTTACGAAACTTTTTGTACTTGTTATTCTTTTAGGAAAAGAGCATAATTAAGCTAATAATATATAGAAAAAATAACATGGTATCATAGACTATCTGAAAGAAGGCACTGTGAAGTAGCGAAAACTATGGCTTCCTAGTTCAAGGTGTTCTCTCCACAGATCATCAAGAAAAGAGGGCTAGGTCAACTTGCCTCAATAGGGCGCATCTTTTAGTGGAAGCAATTTCTGATTTGAAGAAGTTTCAATTTTGACCCTGTCACTGGTGCCAGGAGAAACTAGGGCATCAAGCTTCAGAGGATTCCCACGTCAGTATATAGAAAGTGACCCTGCTGAGAAACTTGCCTCAATGAGGCACATATTTTTGTCCAAATAGAATTCCCAAACTCCAAGTTTGGAAAATTAGGGTTTCTCTAACAAACCCTAGGTTAGCCAGCTTCGAAACCAGGTTAGACACCTCAAATCGGTAAGATATAAATCTTTGTTGTTTCCATTTGAGGTTCTCATTTGAAAAGATGATTCACCATACTCAGATTGAGGACAAGCTTGGAGGGGTTGATAAATTCCAAGCATGGAATTACAGAGTATCCCTGGTCCTTGAAGAAAATGATTTGGATCAGTACATCACTGAAGAGGTTCTGGAACTAGAGGAAGATGAGGCTAAGGATGCTCATAAGAGGAGCATGGATAAGGCCAAGAGAATTATTGTAGATTCTATTAAGGATCACCTCATCGCCCATGTGTCTTCATTTAAGACACCGAAGGAAGTATATGATGCTTTGAAAAAGATGTTCGAAGGTAATTACATCAACCGAGAGATGAATTTGAGGAACTAGTTGAAGAATGTGAAGATACAAAACTCCAAGACTATATAGTCTTACTTCACAAGGGTTGCTCAAATCAAGGAATAACTTGAAGCAGTTGAAGAGAATGTCGAAGAAGGAGAAATTGTAATGACTACCTTCAATGGTCTCCTTAGATCATGGGACTCTTTTATTCAAGGAATTTGTGCAAGAAGGAGGATGATCTCTTTCAGCAGACTCCGAGAAGAATGTGCACAAGAAGAAGCTCAAATCATGACAAGAGAAGAGAATATGGGAGAAACTGAATATCAAGATCTTACAGTTCAAAACAGGAAGAACTACAAGAAGAAGGAGAAGAAGGAGAACATTCATCACAATAAGAAGAAGGACAAGAAATAAACTAATACCAAGAGAGATCCTTTCAATGTTTGATGCTATACTTTTGATGAAAAGGTACATTTTGCAAGAGACTGTCGCATCAGGAAAAAGAGACACCATGCTCATATTGCCGAAGACAATGAACCAAGAAAAAAAAGATTAAGAAGAGAGAAGGATGATTCATATGAAGAGTATGTGCTAATCTCAACACTTACTGGCACTATCTCACATAGAATCAATGATTGGCTTGTGGATAGTGGAGATTCTAAACACATGACGGGATACAAGGAATCATTTGTTAATATGTCTGAACATGAGTCACCTCACAAGTTGAAACTTGGAGACGATTACCAATACCCCATAAAAGGGAGTGGAGAAGCTTCATACAAGCTATACTCTGGGAAAGATTTAAAGATGAAGGATGTGCTCTATGTTCCGGGTCTGAAGAAGAACTTCTCTCCATCTCTGCACTAGATGAAAATGGTATGAGAACTGCATTTGTCGATGACCAAGTTCTGATGGGGCCTAAAGGGAAGACAATAGATGATGCAACAGTGATTGGAGAAGAAGACAAAGGCTTATACAATCTAAAGGGACAACCTGAACAAGAATGAAAATGAAAATATGATCCAAGTGCTCCTAGAGGCAGGAGCCATTCGTTCCAACACTAGCCCATATTCATCTCGACCCAATGGTAATAGTTTTAAAGGAAGAATACAATTGACCCAAATATCTTGGTTTTTGTGCCCTCAATAAGGTAACCATCAAAGATAAATTCCCCATCCCATTCATTGATGATCTTTTGCATGAGCTCCATGGTGCCAATATTTTCACAAAACTCGACCTTCGTTTTGGATACCACCAAATCAGGATGAAAGAGGTTGATATTCCAAAAACAACTTTATACACACATGAAGGCCTTTGTGGGTTTTTGGTAATTCCCTTTTCACTTTGTAATTCTTCCTTGACCTTTTAGAGCCTTGTGAATAACATTTTATCGTCATATATTGTGATTTTGTGCTAGTTTTCTTTGATAACATCTTGATTTACAGTAAAACTTGGGATTCCCATGTACAACATGTTGATAAAACCTTGCAACTCGATTGGGACTATTGATTGTTTTGAATTCTCTAAATGTGATTTTGGGGCCTCAAATATCGAATACTTGGGTCACATTGTTAGACAAGATGGGATGAGAGAGGACCCCAAAATGATTGCAACAATGCAAGAATGGCCATGCCCTAAAACCTTTAAGAGCTTATGTGGAGTTTTAGGCCTTATTTTCCACTATAAAACGTTTGTGAAAACTATGGTAAAATTGCAACCTATTTGACAACCCCATTGAAGAAAAGTGTCATTGGATGAAACTAAGTGGCATAACAAGCATTCTCAACTTTAAAGAAATCCATGTGCACCACCTCGATCTTAGCAGTGAATAATTTTATTGTTACTTTTTTATTGGAAGGTGATGTTTCGAGAAAAGGTTTGGGTGTAGTTTTAATGCAAGATGGAAGACCCTTATCATTCATCAGTAAGCAGTTGTGTGAATTTTTTTTGGACAAGTCTACCTATGAGAAAGAAATGGTGGTTATCCTACATGCAGTCAACACATGACAGTTGTATCTCATAAGGTGGCGCTTCCAGATCAAGCTGGATCACCACCACTCGGATTATTTTTTGGAACAAATGTTGTCATCCCTAGAGAAACATAAATGGTTCAAAAAAATGCTTGGATACGATTACGATATCATCTACAAAAAGAGAAAATATAATGTTGTGGTAGAAACGAAATCAAGGAAACATGAGGAAGAGGCATCCTTGTTTTCCTTATCGTCTCCAGTACCTAAATGGTTAAAAGAAGCACAACATGAATGGCTAATCAATGTTGCTACATCTTAGCTCATCAAGTGACTTTTGGAGGATCCCAACCCTTTTAAAGGTTACTCTTGGACATAAAATACATTGCGGTATAAAGGTCACATTTTTTTGGCACCTAACTCTAATTTTGTAATAGAGGATATTAACGTAGTTATATTCATCTTCTCTCATGGATTGTTTAGGATTTCAAAAAATGTATGCACATTAGTAGGAACTCATTTTGGGAAGGCATGAAAAAAATATATTATTATTGTTTTGGTAGAATGTGACACTATCCAAATAAACAAGGGTGAGACAACCATTGTCAATACTAGCCAATATTTGGACAAATATTTCCATAGATTTTATTGTTGGCATTCCAAAACTAGGTAACAAATCTATCATTATGATTGTAGTTGATCCAATTTCCAAATATGCTCACTTCTATGCTCTCCAACACCCCTTTGACTCTAAAATGGTTGCCCAAATTTTTCTTGACTAGATTTTTAAATTCCATGGTATGCCTACCTCCATTGTGTCTTGTGATCCCACATTCATCAATTTTTTTGGTGAGAACTATTCAAACTACAAGGCACCCAATTGCAAATGAGCACACCTTATCATCCCTAAACAAATTGCCAAGCAAAAACAATCAACAATTCTTTTGAAACCTATTTGCAACATTTTGCATCCAAAAATTAGAACCACTCGACACAATGGTTACATTTGGAAGAATGGTAGTATAATACCACTTATCACAAGGTTACCAAAATGACACCATATGAAGCGGT
>LPNX010521751.1:0-46120 GCA_001517045.1 Pseudotsuga menziesii
AGGATTCACCTTCCATCTATGAGTTTCCTGTTGGACATTCTTCTTTACCATTTATTGACGTACCTCAAAATTCATTTCCGCAACTCAACTTAACATTTTCTGGTGCTTCTTCAATATCTTTCTCAAGAATCAATACAGATCGTTGATCTAATTTTGAGTCTCTCAGGTCCATCGATCTAGCACATAGACTTCTTCAGGTGTCTTGTTCTCGAGAACTCTGTGTGGAGTACGGTTCTGTACATACACCATTGTTCTAGCAGCTTCTGCCCATAGATGCATGGGAAGATCTTGATCATGAAGCATGTCCCTTGCTGGTTCCATGATCATTCTATTCTTTCTTTCTGCAGAGCCATTCTATTGTGGATTATATGGAGTCGATAACTCGCTCTTAATCCCTGAGTCTCTGCATAGCTCTTTGAAGTCATTTAATGTGAATTCTCTGCCATTATCTGATCGAAAGGTTTTGATCTTCTTTTCTGTGTGATTCTCAATCAAGGATTTGAATTCCTTGAACTTGATGAATACTTCATCTTTATTCTTCATAAAGTATATCCATGCCTTTCTAGAAAAATCAGCAATAAAATAAACATAGTATACATACCCGCTCAGTGAACTGGATGACATTTGAACGCATACATCGTAGTGGATGATTTCCAAGATTCCTTTTGCCTTGCTCTCGCTACTTGGAAATGTCTTCTTTGTGTTCTTCCCTTTCACACATCCTTTGCATACACCTTCATGTTTTGTTTGCATTTCTGGGAGACCTTCAACAACTTTGTTTGGAAGTGGTAGTGCTCTATAATGCACATGTGCAAGCCTTCTATGCCAAGGCTCATTTGGTTCTACCGAGTCATTAACCAAAGCTTGTTCTGGTTGTCCCTTCAATTTGTATAGTCCTCCTTCTTGTTCCCCAATCACTACTGCATCATCAAAAGACTTTCCCTTTGGCCACATGAGGACTTGGCCATCTACAAATGCAATCCTCATTCCTTTTGCATCCAATGAAGATATGGAGAGGAGGTTCTAATTTTCAGCAGTAGTGTCGGTTCAAAAAATGAAAATGCTTAGAATCAGATTCTGCTTCGACAGAAAGATGTGCCCTAGGGAGGAGAGTCAATCCAACCTTATTTTGCTGAAAATCTATGAAGAGAGATCCAAAAAGTAGGAAGACCTAGTGTCCGCAGCTACACAGTGTCTTCTTCTCAGGTTAGTTCTGATACCATGTTAGATTTTTATCATTTAAGCTAGCATTAGGCTTAGGATCTTAACTAAGAGAATAACAAGCACATCAATCAAACACATAAGAAAATGAATACAAAGATTTTACTCGGGGAAACCATAAAGGAGAAAACCCTGAAACTTCCTCAAAGATAGAATCAACACCAAATAGAAAATCCCCAAAAATAGTAAGATGATATCCCGACAGCAGTAGTATCTTTCTTTCTAGCCCCAACAACTTCTTCTTCATCAGCTATGTGCTACAACTGAGTGTGAGTGAGTGTGTGATAAATAGAGAGGCTCACTCTCTATTTATAATAATTCTTGACTTGACAATGACTCACTAGGGCTGAGTTCTTTAGGAGAGTCTAATAACCCTAGTGCCCCGAAACTGCTGGGACTTTAACCCTTGAACAATAGGAGGGTTACCCACAATGACTTGACATGACTTGTTTACATTATAGAACCTCCGGATAGGAACATCAAGGCATGACATGACTCAAACACATTATAGACACTTCCGAAAATAAACATCGGGGTACAAGACATAATATATACAAGTGAATACATTTCGAAGTTACAAATACATCAACACAGCTACAAGAAGGGGTATGGAACAAATGAATGAAAATTGTATTAGGAAATTTGTCTTGAATTCACTACGTTCAAGAACAATCATGTTAAATATCCATGGCCATGTCCTACCTCCTATTGTTAGGAAAGTAAAGGACATGATATTTAATGGAAATATTATTTGTAAGAAAGCATGGTACAAGATACACAAGATTCCTTAAAGAACCTTCTATAACTACCAACATTGTTTCCATCATGGACACATCAAATCCATTCATGGTAATACCAGCAAATGCAAAGCACGTCCACATATTGTGGAAGCCATAGAAATATTGCACAAACTTGTCATGGATAATTCATATTTTTCACCAAACCAAACATGTCAAGTTGAATAAGATGGAGCATCTGCTCCTTTAATATTGTTGCCTTCAACTTGCACACAAATTTCTTTGTTAAAGGAGATTAATGATTCTATTCAAAATCTTAATTATCCATCGATATCGCAACCAACGATGAGAAACATTTGGAATACTCATTTCCGAGATGTGGCATTTTCGAAGAACCCCAACTTTATAACTAATCGTTTTCAGCGGTATGCACTGAATATAATGCTCTATTTTTGTTTTCCACCAAATTTATAACTAATTGATGGGTGAAGATGATTCCTAATCTAACTCCACTATATGGGTGAAGGTGAAGGTGCTTATATTCTTTAGTGTACAATGGGAAGCCCAACTTTCCATAGATGGGTTATAGTTTCTTCATGCGAACATGGAAGAGATTTATTTCCTTTAACTTTCTTCAAGGACTCGAACACCCAAATCCAAACCTTCAACTTAGATACTATGAATGTGTTGATAGCTTCTTGGTGGGTTAGTGATCTATTGAGCTTCTCAAGGTATGGTTTCTGTAATCCTCTCACTAGAAAGTTGTTACGTATAATGTTTATTACCATTTTTTAGGTAGGTCTCTGCATGGTACAATATAGAGATAAACAAATATACTATATGAACATCCATTTATCTAGGTATAGACTTTCCAAATATACGTTTTTGGGGTATAAAATGTTTGACTAAGAGAAACACATACACAAGAGCATTAGATTTCAATAGTCCCTAATTGAAGGAAGGATATACAACTAATGTCATGTTTACTGATCACTTACTCAGTGAAATAATGTCATGGGGCCTTTATTTATGGGATATTAAAGAATAGCCCTAATTTTTCTGGATATTAATAATTACCTACAATTATATTTTTGTTCATATTTCCAATTTAAAAAACTATATTTTTACGATACATTCCCCCTTTTTACTAAATAAACATTTTTTATACCCACCACTACCTCTAAACCCCAGAAACCATAGTCCCCCAATACGTACAAGATGTTGACCTTATTTTTCATAATTAAAAAAACCCCTTTATGAATGAACATGATAAGATATTTCTCAATAAGATGAATCGCTAAAGTTATACATTTAATAAAAAGTTGCGATGCTTGAACACAATCAATGTGGAATATAAATAGGCGAGATGTAAAGTACTGTGATATAACTGATATCGAGTTACAAAAAGAGAGAGAGATAGTAGTTTGATTCCAGAATCTAAGACTATGGAAAGGAGTGAGCTGATCAATGTCGATAGGGACGACTAGTTGTCTACCCTCCTTGAACATAACAACATTGCTCTTTCACATGGAGCAAAGAAGTCTGATGCTAGACCACATACAGAAGATCATGAGAGGTGTCATGCCTTGAAGGATGTCCTTACTCAGTTGACTGCCTATTTGATTGATTCAAGACCATCCAACCACATGGTTGCTGCAAAGGAAAATTTCTCTACCCTCACACTATAAAGAGGACCAAGTATTCACATGGGAGATGACTCCCAAATTCCATTAGCAGGAAGAGGTTTAGTTAAAATCCATCATGGTGAGTTCAAAAATGTTATGTTTCTTGTGATATTTGTTTTGTTCAGTGGTTATTATATTTCCAGCATGATGACTAAGCAATAATTTTATGTTTCTTGTGAGATTTGTTTTGTTCAGTGGGTATTATTCATTCATTTTACACTGCATAATAATTAAAATATAATGACATTCATTGCATGAAGATCAATGAAACATTAATTCTAATAGTGGCTCGCTTATATCAGACCACTCAAAAGGCCTCGCTAAGATGTAAATTTTTTTTCTTCTGTAGTTTAATATATTTTGCAGTCTTACAAAAAATGTCAAATAATAATTTTAATAATATGTAAGAAATTTCTTTCACAAATTATTATTCATTGTAAAATCCTTGGTCAAATTAACTTTTAATAGACCAACGTAGATCAAAATCCTAGGCTCTATCAAGCACTGAGAGGGATCAAATTTCTGGAGGTGCAAACCTCTTCTTAGGTATTGCACTCAATGAGCTATCAACTTTGGTATGTCCTATATATACCATTGATTTGATTCAAACCAAAAGACAGATATTTTTATTTAAGGTCAACATATATAAATTTTATTATTAATATTTAATATTATTAATGGAGGACATATAATATTTTTTATTATTTTTTATTTTCTTAGAAACCAGCACTACAACATCTCTCCATTCATGGTTTTAAAACCATATGCAACGCCGTCCTAAAACCATGGGTTGTTTAGGAGACCTTACACATGGTTTTAAAACCATCTGCAAGGCCAACATTTTTTTTTGAATATTTCAATTTTTTATTTTTATTATTTTGTTGGGTGGAAACATTACATCATTTCTCCCATATTGTGTTTAATTTTTTTATTTTTTTTATTTTTTTTGTTAGGTAGGAATATTACAACATCTCCCCCATACTAGGTTGTTTTTGTGGCCAACATTATTGTCACTTATAATTAAATTTTTTATGTTTTATTAATAAAAGTAATGTTACAAGATCTCCCGATACTGGGGTATGAAGCGCATGTCACGGCAAAAATATAAATAATAATAATATAAAAATATTCATAAATTATGTGGTCATTCTAATTTAAAAGTTGCGACGGTTCAACAAAATTATTGTGGAATATAAATAGGCAAGATGTGAAGTACTATGATATAACTGATATCGAGTTAAGAACACATAGAGAGAGAGCGCATTTTGATTCCAGCATCTAAGACTATGGAAACATGCGAACTGATCAATGTCAATAGGGACGAAGAAAGCATAATGTATTGTTTGTCTGAATTGCCTTACACTTTGAAAAAGGATATATTGGCATGGTTACCATTACATTCTATGTGCAGATTTTCAGCGGTATATAGTGAATGGAATGCTCTCATTTCGTCCAAACAATTTATAAGTAATCGATGGGAAAAGGAGATTCCCAACCATAATCCATTTCTTATTCTCTATAGTACAAATCCCAACTTTCTCAAGGTGTTCACAACAAAACAAATATCTGGTCTGGTGTTCATCAGGTACATCAAGGACCCAATCATCTGACGATACATTGTAGTGTCAACCACTTCTGATGAAGTATCACTCAATAGCTTCAGGTTCGATTCCATAGGTGTGGTTATGGCCTTGCAGTCCATCATCCTGAATCTCTTCAGAATCTCTACTGCATACTTCCCTTATCCAAGGAATATTCCATCCACATTCTTCCACTCCTCCATGCTTAGGAAATAGTGCATCATACCTAAGTCTTTAATTTCAAACTCAGTAGAAACTTTCCTCTTCGTATCAGCAATCAACCCATCCATACCTGTTACAAATAGATCAGCCACATACAGTAGGAGTATCATTGGATTGCCATCTTCAACCTTGTAGTAAAGGTTGGAATCTGCTTTACTCTTGGTAAAGCCCAAACTGGATAGAAAGCCATCAATTCTACCGTACCATGTCCTAGGTGCCTGTTTCAAACTGTACAGGGCTTTCTTCAATACACACACATGAGACTCCCTGTCATGTGTCTCAAAACTGAGTGGCTGCTCCATATACGCTTCCTCTTCTACTACACCATTCAAGAAAGCAGTCTTGACATCCATCTGGTGTATCTTCCATTTCATCACTGCAGACAGAGCAAGTACTGATCTGATGGAAGTGTATCTGGCTATAGCTGCAAACTTTTCTGCATAATCTATTTCTTCTTTCTAAGAGAAACCACAAGCCATGAATATTGCTTTATATTTCTCTATGCTACCATCTGCAGCATGCTTGATCTTGTAGATCCATTTGGAAGTTACAATGGACTTCCCTTCTGGTATTGGGACAACATCCCAAACATCCTTCTTCATGATCGATTGATACTCTTCGATCATAGCATCCTTCCATTCTTTCCTTTCTACCACTTCTTCATGGTTGGAAGGTTCTTTATCAATAATACCACATAGCAAGGCTACATAACTAGAGTAGGGCCTAGTTCTCTTTCTTCCTCTGTGTGTTTCTTTCGAAGCTCCATATCTTTCTGCATCTTGGATAATTTCACGTACCCAACCAAGTTTCGTCTTGTTAGGATTCTTCTCCTGAGGTGGATCTATAGGTTCTTGAGGTTCTTCTAATTCTCTATCTTCTTCTTGAATTTCTTCGTTCATGGTTGTATCATGAGCTCTGGCTGCTTCAGGTTCTTCAGTCGGTATCTTCCTAGATTTGTAGTAGGTTGAATCTTCATCAAATGTTACATCTCTGCTAATGTCAATCTTCTTGAACCCTGGGAAGTATATTCTGTAAGCCTTCAAGCTTTTAGAGTATCCCACAAATATACGCTTCTTTCCTAAAGGATATAACTTTGTCCTCTTTTCTTTCGGAATGTGTATGTATACAAGACAACCGAATATTCTGAGATGGATGACTTCTAGTTTCTTGCCGGAGAAGAATCCTTCAGGTGTCTTGTTCTTGAGTACTCTGTGTAGAGTACAGTTCTATACATGCACCGCTGTTCTAGTAGCTTTTGCCCATATATGCATGGGAAGATCTTGATCATGATGCATGGCCCTTGCTGCTTCCATGATCGTTCTATTCTTTCTTTCTACAATACCATTCTGTTGTGGATTATATGGAGTGGATAACACCCTCTTAATCCCTGTGTCTCTGCATAGCTCTTTGAATTCATTTGACGTGAATTCTCCACCATTATCTGATCGAAATGTCTTGATCTTCTTTTTTGTGTGATTCTCAATCAAGGCTTTGAATTCTTTGAACTTGCTGAATACTTCATCTTTGTTCTTCACAAAGTATATCCATGCCTTTCTAGAAAAATCATCAATAAAATAAACACATTATACATACCCGCTTAGTGAACTGGATGACATTGGACTGCATATATCAGAGTGGATGATTTTAAAGATTCTTTTTGCCTTGCTCTCACTACTTGGAAATGTCTTCTTTGTGTTCTTCCCTTTCACACATCCTTTGTATACACCTTCATGTTTTGTCTTCATTTCAGGGAGACCTTCAAGAGCTTTTCTTGCAAGTGGTAGTGCTCTATAATGCACATGTGCAAGCCTTCTATTCCAAAGCTCATTTGGTTCTACTGAGTCATGAACCAAAGCTTTTTCTAGTTGTTCGTTCAATTTGTATAGTCCTCCTTATTGTTCCCTAATCACTACTACATCATCGAAAGAATTTCCATTTGGCCACATGAGGACTTGGCCATCTACAAATGCAACTCTCATTCCTTTTGCATCCAATGCAAATATGGAGAGGAGGTTCTTCTTGATTCCAGGTACAAAAAATACATCTTTCATCTTGATAGAATTTCTAGAGTCTAGCTTATATGAGGATTCACCACTACCTTTTATTGGATACTTGTAGTCTTCTCTAAGTTTCACCTTGTGAGGTGATTCATGTTCAAATAATTTCACAAAGGATTCCTTGAATCCTGTCATATGTTTGGAAGCACCACTGTCTATAAGCCAATCATTGCTACCATGTGTGATAGTTCCTGTGAGAGTGGAAATCAGAACATATTCTTCATCACTTGAAGAATCGTCACTATCTTGTCTGTTTCTCTTTGTGGAAGGTTCATCATCCTCTGCAGCATGAGCATAATGTCTTCTTTTTTTTCCCTTCTTCTTGTGAGAGATAATTTTGTTTCTAGAACAATCTCTAGCAAAGTGTCCTCTTTCATCACATGTATAGCAAATGAACTTAGGCCTATCTATAGGATTTTTAAAGTTATTCCTTTGACAAGAGTGCTTACCTCTATGGTGGCTAGATCTGTATTTCTTGGATTGTACTGTGAGAGCTTGATATTCACTTCTGATATTTTCCTCTCGAGGTGCTATCTGAGCTTCTTCTTGAGAACATTCTTCCCATAGTATGTTGAACTTGAATAACTTATTTTTGGCATAGATCCCTTGAATGAAAGAGTCCCATGTCCTAGGTAGACCATTCAAGGTGGTCATTCCAATCTCTGCATTCTCCACTTCTTCATCTACTACTTCAAGTTGTTCTTTGATCTGGGAGACCCTTGTGAAGTATTACTGTATGGTCTCTACATTCTGGATCTTCACATTCTTCAAATGGTTCCTCAAGGTCATCTTTCGATTTATCTTCTTTTCTTCAAACAATTTGGTCAGGGCATCAAACATAGCTTTAGGTGTCGTTAGGGAGGACACCTGTGGTATGAGGTGATCCTTGATTGAATCAGCAATAATCCTCTTATCCATAACCAACTTCTTCTTTTGTAAGGCCTTATCCTCATCTCCCTTTGCAACTGGAATCTCCTCATTCATGTAGGAGTCCAACTCCTTTTCTTCCAGGAACAAGGAGATCCTATACTTCCAGGATCAGAAGTTATCAGCTTCCTCAAGATTTTCATCAAGGTTGGTATGATGAGACATCTTAACTGAGAACCTCAAATGGAAATACAAAAGATTTAGATCTTACCAAGTCAGGGTGTCGAATCTGAATCTGGAGCTGAATTTCTATAATGTTGGTTCAGGACAAGATTAGGGTTTGACTTTCCAAGATTTTTGTCCAACCAAAAGATTCGATCTTGATCTCTAAAATTTGATTTTGAGGAGGAGATCAATCCAGGCCCGGGCTCACTCAAAAATTCCACTTCTGTGGAAAGCCCTAATTTTCGGCAGCAATGTTGTGTCAAAAAATGAAAATGCTCAGAATCATATTTTGCTTCGACAAAAAAATGCACCCTGGGGAGGAGTGTCAGTCCAAACATCTTTTGCTGAAAATATTTGGAGAGAGATCCAAAAAGTAGGAAGCCCTAGTTTCCACAGCTGCATAATGTCTTCTTCTCAGGTTAGCTCTGATACCATGCTATATTTTTTTATTTAAGCTACCATTAACTTAGGATCTTAACTAAGAGAATAACAAGCACAAGAATCAAACACATAAGAAAATGGACACAAATATTTTCCTCAGGGAAACCATAAAGGAGAAAACCCTGCAGCATCCTCAAAGATAGAATCAATACCAAATAGCAAAGCCCCAAAAAGAGTAAGATGATATCTCGACAGCAGTAGTCTCTTTCTCTCTAGCCCCAATAAATTCTTATTCCTCAGCTATGTGCTACAAATGAGTGTGAGTGAGTGTGTGATAAATAGAGAGGCTCACTCTCTATTTATACTAATTCCTGACTTGACAATGACTCACTAGGGCCAACTTCTCTAGGAGAGTCTAATAACCCTAGTGCCCCGGAACTGCGGGGACTTTAACCCTTGAACTATAGGAGGGTTACCCATAATGACATTACATGACTTGTTTACATTATAGAACCTCCCTATAGGAACATCGGGGCATGACATGACTGAAATACATTATAGACACTTCCCAGAATAAACATCGGGGTACAAGACATAACATATACAAGTGAATACATTCCGATGTTACAAATACATCAACATAGCTACAAGAAGGGGTATGGAACAAATGAATGAAAATGGTATTAGGGAATTTGTATTGAATTCACTATGTTCAAGCACAATCATGTCAAAGATCCATGGCCATGGCCTACCTCCTATTATTAGGAAATTAAAGGACATGAGATTTAATGGAAATATTATTTGGAAGAAAGCATGGTACAAGATACACAATATTCCTCAAAGAACCTTCTATAACTACCAACATTCTTTCCATCATGGACACATCAAATCCATTCATGGTAATAGCAGCAAATGCAAAGCACGTCCACAGACTGTGGCAACCATTGAAATATTGGACAAAATTGTCATGGATAATTCATATTTTTCACCAAACCAAACATGTCAAGTTGAATAAGATGGAACATCTGCTCCTTTAATATTGTTTCCTTCAACTTACACACAAATTTCTTTGTCAAAGGAGATCAATGATTCTATTCAAAAGCTTAATTATCCATCGATATCACAACCAACAATGATCAAGATTTGGAATACTCATTTTCGAGATGTGGCATTTTCGAAGAACACCAACTTTATAACTAATCGTTTTCAACGGTATGCAGTGAATAAAATGCTCTATTTTTGTTTTGCACCAAATTTATAACTAATCGATGGGTGAAGATGATTCCTAATCTAACTCCACTAGATGGGTGAAGGTGAAGGTGCTTATCTTCTTTAGTGTACAGCAGGAATCCCAACTTGCCATAGATGGGTTATAGTTTCTTCATGCGAACATGGAAGAGATTTATTTGCTTTAACTTTCTGCAAGGACTCGAACATCCAAACCCAAACCTTCAACTTAGATACTATGAATGTGTTGAGGACTTCTTGTTGGGTTCTAGTGATCTATTGAGATCCTCAACGTATGGTGTCTTCTATCCTCTCACTAGAAAGTTGTTACATATAATGTTTATTACCATTTTTTAGGTAGGTCTCTGCATGGTACAATATAGAGATAAGCAAATATAATTATGAACATCCATTTATCTAGGTATAGATTTTCCAAATATAGGTTTTTGGAGTATAAAATGTTTGACTAAGGGAAACACATACACAAGAGCATTAGATTTCAATAGTCCCTAATTGAAGGAAGGATATACAACTAATGTCATGTTTTACCAGAATTCCTTAATCCTATGCATTTAGAGCTTCACCTAAAAACCTAGCATATAATACTAGATTCTTTTGGATTTTAGATCTATACTATCAACTGTCCAGAGACCCATAACTTTAGATCCTCAACACAAAGAATACTTCAGTTTATTACATAGTTTCTATGGTCTCACTATCTCAGACACAAAGACTCATAACCTCAACCTTTTCCTTTGTCAATGTAGAACTCATCCCGCTACCTTATCAATATACTAAATTTCTTGAGTTTTATTCTACTGTCAACAATTTTTATGTGTCATGACTTCAAATACTAAGTGAACATAATAATCTTTATCTTGTATTTGATTGCAGACAGCATTCATTCATGACTCTCACATTTTGTTGTTCTCACGTTACTTCATACCTTCTCTTATGTCATTCATACACCAACCTTGATCACCCATCATCTTTGAAGAAGATAGATTTCAATATACTTCAACATTAGATACCAATTGAATTTTTCCTTAGATACCAATTGGAATTTTCTGACTTTTACTCCCCTTGAGTATAAGATCCCTTCTAATGTTATTTTTAGGATTTTCTTTCAATAATGAGAGACCTTTTTATAAAAAGGTCCCACAATCATCACTACATCCTTCTTCATCACCTTCATCTTTATCATTGTATTCTTATATATATCCATCTTGCTTTTCCTCATAAAGGATTCCATCCTTATTTATGCATCTATTATGTTCATCGTTATCTTTGGAGACCTCACTAATGTTTGAAATCTTTATTTCTTCTACATATTTTGAGTCTTCCTTTCTTCTCCACATCTTTTGTTTGATGTTACGAGATTTGTTTGCAACAATATTCCTTGTAGGACTCTTCAGTTTACAATCTCTTTCCACATGTCCATGGTTATTACACTTATAACATTCTATGTCATATTTTTGGAGTAGTGTAAAAAGATTCTTATTTCCCTTCGATATATTATTTGATGACTTCTTCTTGTATTCAGAAACCTTTCTTTCAGTTCTACAATTTAAGGCTTTAAGACCAAAATTATTACAAGAATAGCAGTGACCTATAAAAAAGTGTAGATATCTATTTGGTCTCTTGGGTGCTATATTATTTTTATTTTTATCTTGAAAAATTAAGCCTGCTTTCTTTCTTCCTTCCTTTTTAGCTGGAGTCATTAGTACTTAAACATAGCTTTTCTTACTTCCTTCTTGGTGGGGGTTAATCAGTATTGTTATAATTTTAATAATTTAAACACTTTTAAAATCTATCATTTAAAAACACATAACAACAAGAATACATAGAACATAATTTTAACGTGGAATCCCAATAGGGTAAACCACCAATACGTCCTATTACTACAAAAAATTTATTTACAAATAGTTTTGTCTGATGCTATAGACAAGGATGGTATTACACCCTATTTACCAGCAACTATAGGAAGGAGGCTATGACCCCCTGGTTTATCAGCTACTACTGAAAGGATTCTACGACACCCTATTTACCAGCTACCACTGGAAGGAGGCTACGACCCCCTGGTTTATAGAATACTACTGAAAAAATTCTATGACACCCTTTTTTGTCAACTACAACTGACAGGATGCTTCTAGAACCTATTTACCAGCTTCTTCTAGAAGGAGGCAACAACCCCCTGCAAGCTTGTTTCCTACCCTAGCTCTACCCTACCACCCTAATATGTTTTCTGTAATATGCTAGATTTATTTTCCCTCCATTCTCTGTCATGCCCACTGGTCTCTGTTTCTAATTTTATGATGTGGATTTCGAGACCCATTCTCTCTCATACATCTATGTATAAGTACCTTCATGTTTCCTACGAACAAATATCTTTATTCTGGAAACATACCCTTTCACAATCATGCCTTTTCAAATCTGATAGTCAAACATTTTCAACTATCTGTGATTAATTATTTTTAATTAAATAATTAATTTAAAAATTGCTTGATCACTTTTGATCTGCGAGCTCCCTTCTTCTCTGATTGCGGGATTCATCAAACCAATGCCTGTGGACTTCCTATCCTCTATCAGTGGGAATACTCTATCTTCAGACCTTTGAGCTTCTCTTTCTCTCACACCTGTGGGCTTATTTTCCTCCTGTGAGAACTCTCTATGAGATATCTTCATCGCAGGATCATTTGTACATGTTTCTCTCACAAAACAAAGGATTCACCTTCCATCTACGACTTTCCTATTGGACATTCTTCTTTACCATTTATGGACGTACCTCAGAATTCATTCCCACAGCTCAACTTAACATTTTCTAGTGCTTCTTAAATATCTTTCTCAAGAATCAATCCAGATCATTAATCTAATTTTGAGTCTCTTCGATTCATCGATCTAGCACACAGATTTCTTCCTTGAAATCATATTTCCGCACCATGGTTTCTTCATCAACGATTCCCCACCATTGATCTTCATCGAGCATTTTATTAACCATTCATCTTTGGAAATATGCGGATTGTGGGATGCGAAAATGTAACATTTCCTCAAATCGTATCTATACTTTCCACAAGCTCCTTTCTGCAAGATTATTTTCGCTAGCTCCTTTCCACAAGCTCCTTTCTGCAAGCTTCTTCCCACAATTTTTCTTTTGCACCATCGATATTTTGTGGAGTATTTCCTGACCTTCAATCTTTTGTATTATGGTTTGCGGGTTCATAGAATCTTTAAATTTTATTTCCACAATTCCCTTTTCTCATTTTCCTTCCACACCGTCGATCTCTTTTTAGTGAAACTAATCTCCGCTATATGATCTTCCAGATTGCAGATTGCAGAACTTCATCCTTTCTCCTATCTACTGCATAATTCCTTAATCGTCATATCTCATGCAGGATGCCTCTTGACCATCGATTTCAGATCGAATGTGGATCCCACCATGAATTTGTGGATCTGCACGATTTCTTTGAGAAAATCCTTTACGACTGTTTTTAAAAGTTTTGAAGACTTATATACACAGAGATATAGTTTCTCTATTCTTTGATTGTTACACATAATCTATCTCCTATTCATTTCACTTTTCTGTAGCTCCACTCTTCATTTGTCTAACTATCTTTATCATTCATACTGCATCTCTACTTCCACTCGACCTCTGTTCTTTGTTTCATTAACCATTGTTTACATCAAACTATTGACACTATCTTGGAAGTCTTCAGATCAGCCTTTCATGTTGTCTTATCATCCATGTCCATCTCATCCATTGCATTTGTTATAAATGAACTTTTATGACATCATCATTAGGACACCATCATATTCCTTGTCATCATATGTGTCATGCCACATCCTCAACTATTCCATATTCCTCAACTATGCCATATTCCTTAGTCTTTCATTTAGACTGGTTATTCCTTTGTCATTCATGAATACCTTTGACATCAATGCAAACTATATACTCAACATTTCTTGCCTTGCGTGCCATCTTTCTCCTTGCGCATCATATTTCACCTTGTGCATCACCCTTGATGCTGTGCATCTTATCTCCATCAAAACTTCCTACCAACATTATGACAACGTTATATTCAAGAATGCTAAATGAAAACAAAATGGTTATCATAGGAAATGACATTCATAGTGTAAATGTTATTAGTTATGCAATTAACTGATTATTCAACGCATTAAAATTTTTGTATTCAAATATAAAATCAACAACAACCATAAAAGAGGCACAATTAGTTCATAATAGAATGATCTTAAACATTCATAGTGAGATGTGGATTCTGAGACCCATTCTCTCACTCATACTTCTATGTATAAGTACCTTCATGTTTCCTATGGACACATCTCTTTATTCTGGAAACATACCCTTTCAAATATCATAGTCACACTCTTTCAACTATCTGTGATTAATGATTTTTAATTAAATAATTAATTTAAAAACTGCTTGATCACTTCTAATATGCAAGCTTCGTTCTTCTCTGATCACAGGATTAGTCAAACCAATGCCTGTGGGCTTCCTCTCTTCTATCAGCGTGAATACTCTATCTTCAGACCTTCGAGCTTCTCTTTTTTTCACACCTGTGGGATTCTTTTCCTCCTCTGCAAGCTCTCTACGATCTATCTTCATCGTTGGCTCATCTGGACATTTTTCTCTCACAAAACACAGGATTCACCTTCCATCTACGAGTTTCCTGTTGGACATTCTTCTTTACCATTTATTGATGTACCTCAAAATTCATTTTCGCAGCTCAACTTAACATTTTCTGGTGCTTCTTCAATATCTTTCTCAAGAATCAATCCAGATCGTTGATCTAATTTTTAGCCTCTCCGGTCTGTCAATCTAGCACACAGACTTCTTCAGGTGTCTTTTTCTCGAGTACTCTGTGTGGATTATGGTTCTTTACATACACTGTTGTTCTAGCAGCTTCTGCCCATAGATGCATGGGAAGATCTTGATCATGAAGCATGGCCCTTGCCACTTCCATGATCATTCTATTATTTCTTTCTGTAATCCCATTATATTGTGGATTATATGGACTGGATAACTCCCTCTTAATCCCGAAGCATCTGCATAGCTCTTAGAATTCATTTGACATGAATTCTCTGCCATTATCTGATCGAAAGGTCTTGATCTTCTTTTCTGTGTGATTCTCGATCAAGGCTTTGAATTCCTTAAACTTGCTGAATACGTAAATGGGTATTATTCATTCATTTTACACTGCATAATAATTAAATTCTGATGACATTCATTGCATGAAGATCAATGACACATTAATTCTAATAGTGGCTCGCTTATCTCAGACCACTCGAAAGGCCTCGCTAAGATGTAATTTTTGTTTCCGTAGTTTAATATATTTGGCAGTCTTTCAAAAAATGTCAAATAATAATTTTAATAATATGCAAGAAATTTTTTTCACAAATTATTATTCATTGTAAAATCCTTGATCAAATTAACTTTTAATAGACCAGTGTAGATCAACATCCTAGGCTCTATCAAGCGCCGAGAGGGATCAAATTTCTGGAGGTGCAAACCTCTTCTTAGGTATTACACTCAATGAGCTATCAACTTTGGTATGTCCTATATATACCATTGATTTTATTCAAACCAAAATACACATCCTTTTATTTAAGGTCCACATATAATATTTTTATTATTAATATTTAATATTATTTATGGAGGACATATAATATTTTTTATTATTTTTTATTTTCTTAGAAACCAACATTACAACATCTCTCCATTCATGGTTTTAAAACCATATGAAAGGCCCTCCTAAAAGCATGGGTTGTTTAAGAGGCCTTGCACATGGTCTTAAAACCTTTTGAAAGGCCCTCCTAAACCATGTACAATAAAACCATGGGTTGTTTAGGAGGCCTTGCACACGGTTTTAAAACCATGTGCAAGGCCAACATTTTTTTTGAATAATTCAATTTGTTACTTTTTATTATTTTGTTGGGTGGAAACATTACATCATTTCTCCCATATTGTGTTTTATTTTTTTATTGTTTTATTGTTTTGTTAGGTAGGAATATTACAACATCTCCCCCATATTAGGTTGTTTTCGTGGACGACATTATTCTCGCTTATAATTAATTTTTTTATTTTTTATTAATAAAAGTAACGTTACAAGATATCTCGATGCCGAGGTATAGAGCGCATGTCGAGGAAAAAATATAAATAATAATAATATAAAAATATTGATAAATTATGTGGTCATTCTAATTTAAAAGTTGCGACGGTTCAACACAATTATTGTTTAATATAAATAGGTGAGATGTGACGTACTGTGATATAATTGATATCGAGTTAAGAACATAGAGAGAGAGAGGGAAGTTATATCCCAGCATCTAATACTATGGAAACAAACGAACTGATCAATGTCGATAGGGACGAAGACAGTACAATGTACTATTTTTCTGAATTGCCTTACACTTTGAAAAAGGATATATTGGCATGGTTACTGTTACATTCTCTGTGCAAATTTTCAGCAGTATGCAGTGAATAGAATGCTCTCATTTCATCCATGAAATTTATAAGTAATCAATGGGAAAAGTGTCCTCTTTCATCACATGTATAGCAAATGAACTTAGGCCTATCTCTAATATTTTTAAAGTTATTCCTTTGATGAGAGTGCTTACCTCTGTGGTGGCTAGATCTAGTTTTCTTGGATTGTACTATGAGAGCTTGATCTTCACTTCCCATCTTTTCCTCTCGAAGTGCTATCCAAGATTCTTCTTGAGAGCATTCTTCCCATAGTTTGTTGAACTTGACTAACTTCTTTTTGGCAAAGATCCCTTGAATGAAAGAGTCTCATGTCCTAGGGAGACCATTCAAGGTGGTCATTCCAATCTCTACATTCTCCACTTCTTCATCTACTATTTCAAGTTGTTCTTTGATCTGAGAGACCCTTGTGAAGTATGACTGTATGGTCTTCGCATTCTGGATCTTCACATTCTTCAACTGATTCCTCAAGGTCATCTTTCAGTTTATCTTCTTTCCTTCAAACAATTTGGTTAGGGCATCAAACATAGCTTTAGGTGTCTTTAGGTAGGACAGTTGTGGTATGAGGTGATCCTTGATTGAATATCCAATAATCCTCTTAGCCATATCCAACTTCTTCTTGTATAAGGCATTATCCTCATCTCCCTTTGGAACTGGAATCTCCCCATTGATGTAGGAGTCCAACTCATTTTCTTCCAGGACCAAGGAGATCCTATACTTCCAGGCTCGGAAGTTATCAGCTTCCTCAAGCTTTTCATCAAGATTGGTATGATGAGACATCTTAACTGAGAACCTCAAATGGAAATACAAAATATTGAGATCTTACCAGGTCAAGATGGAGGATCTGAATCTGGAGCTGAATTTCTATAGTGTTGGTTCTAGAGAAGATTAGGGTTTGACTTTCCCAGAGTTCTGTCCAACCAAAATATTTGATCTTGATATCTAAACTTTGATTTTCAGGAGGAGATCAATAAAGGCCTGGGATCACTCAAAAATTCCACTTCTATGGAAAGCCCTAATTTCTGGCAGCAATGTCGCGTCAAAAAATGAAAATGCTCAGAATTAGATTCTGCTTCGACAGAAAGACGTGCCCTCGGGAGGAGAGTTAGTCCAAACATATTTTGGTGAAAACCTATGGAGAGAGATCCAAAAATTAGGAAGCCCCAGTTTTCACAACTGCACGGTGTCTTCTTCTCAGGTTACCTCTGATAACATGTTAGATTTTTATTATTTAAGCAAGAATTAACTTAGGATCTTAACTTAGAGAATAAAAAGCACACCAATCAAACACATAAGACAATGGACACAAAGATTTTCCTCGGGGAAACCATAAAGGAGAAAACCCCGCAACATCCTCAGAGATAGAATCAGCACCAAATAACAAAGCCCCAAAAAGATTAAGATGATATCCCGACAATAGTAGTCTTTTTATCTCTAGCCCCAACAACGTCTTCTTCCTCAGCTATGTGATACAAATGAGTGTGAGTGAGTGTCTGATAGATAGAGAGGCTCACTCTCTATTTATACTAATTCCCAACTTGACAATGACTCACCAGGGTCGACTTCTCTAGGAGAGTCTAATAACCATAGTGCCCCAGAACTGCGGGGACTTTAACCCTTGAACAATAGGAGGGTTACCCACAATGACTTGATATGACTTGTTTACATTATAGAACCTCCCCATATGAACAACAGGGCATGACATGACTCAAATACATTATAGACACTTTCCAGAATAAACATATGGGTACAAGACATAAGATATACAAGTGAATACATTCCGAAGTTACAAATACATCAACACAGCTGCAAGAAGGGGCATGGAACAAATGAATTAAAATGGTATTAGAGAATTTGTATTGAATTCACTATGTTCAAGCACAATCACATTAAATATCCATGGCCATGGCCTACCTCCTATTTTTAGGAAAGTAAAGGACATGAGATAATTCATATTTTTCACCAAATCAAACATGTCAAGTTGAATAAGATGGAACATTTGCTCCTTTAATATTGTTTCCTTCAACTTACACACAAATTTCTTTGTTAAAGGAGATCAATGATTCTATTCAAAATCTTAATTATTGATCGATATCACAACCAACAATGACCAAGATTTGGAATACTCATTTTCAAGATGTGGCATTTTCGAAGAACACAAACTTTATAATTAATCGTTTTCAGTAGTATGCAGTGAATAGAATGCTCTATTTTTGTGTTCCACCAAATTTATAACTAATCGATGGGTGAAGATGATTCCTAATATAACTCCACTAGATGGGTGAAGGTGAAGGTGCTTATATTCTTTAGTGTACAGTGGGAATCCCAACTTACCATAGATGGGTTATAGTTTCTTCATGCAAACATGGAAAATATTTATTTCCTTTAACTTTCTGCAAGGACTCGAACACCCAAACCCAAAGCTTCAACTTAGATACTATGAATGCGTTGATAGCTTCTTGGTCGGCTCTAGTGATCTATTGAGCTCCTCAACATATGGTGTCTATAATCCTCTCACTAGAAAGTTGTTACGTATAATGTTTATTACCATTTTTTAGGTAGGTCTCTGCATGGTACAATATAGAGATAAACAAATATACTATATGAACATTTATTTATCTAGGTATAGATTTTCCAAATATAGGTTTTTGGAGTATAAAATGTTTGACTAAGAGAAACACATACACAAAAGCATTAGATTTCAATAGTACCTAATTGAAGGACAGATATACAACTAATTTCATGTTTATTGATCACTTACTCAGTGGAATACGTACAAGATGTTGACCTTAATTTTCACAATTAAAAAACCCCTTTATGAATGAACATGATAAGATATTGCTCAATAAGATGAATCGCTAAAGTTATACATTTAATAAAAATTTGTGAGGGTTGAACACAATCAATGTGAAATATAAATACGTGAGATGTAAAGTACTGTGATATAACTGATATGGAGTTACAAAAAGATAGAGAGAGAGAGTAGTTTTATTCCAGCATCTTAGACTATGGAAACGAGTGGGCCGATCAATGTCGATAGGGACGACTAGTTGTCTTCCCTCCTTCAACATAACAACATTGCTCTTTCACATGGAGCAAAGAATTCTGATGATGGACCACAGACAGAAGATCATGAGAGGTGTCATGCCTTGAAGGATGACCTTACTCAGTCGATTGCCTATTTTATTGATTCTAGACCATCCAACCGCATGGTTGCTGCCAAGGAAACTTTCTCTACCCTCACACTATCAAGAGGACCAAGTATTCACATGGCAGATGACTCCCAAATTCCAGCAGCAGGAAGAGGTTTAGTTAAAATCCAGCATGGTGAGTTCAAAAATGTTATGTTTCCTACGAGATTTGTTTTGTTCAGTGGGTTTTATGTTTCCAGCATGATGACTAAGCAATAATTTTATGTTTCCTGTGAGATTTGTTTTGTTCAATGGGTATTATTCATTCATTTTACACTGCATAATAATTAAAATATAATTACACTCATTGTGTGAATATCAATGGCACATTAATTCTTATAGTGGCTCGCTTATCTTAGACCACTCGAAAGTCGCTAAGATGTAATTTTTGTTTCCGTCGTTTAATATATTTGGTAGTCTTACAAAAAATGTCAGATAATAATTTTAATAATCTGTAAGAAATTTCTTTCACAAATTATTATTCATTGTAAAATCCTTGATAAAATTAACTTTTAATAGACCAGCATAGATCCAAATCCTAGGCTCCATCAAGCATCGAGAGGGATCAAATTTCTGGAGGTGCAAACCTCTTCTTAGGTATTGCACTCAATGAGCTATCAACTTTGGTGTGTCCCTTATATACGATTGATTTGATTCAAACCAAAAGACACATATTTTTATTTAAGGTCCACATATAATATTTTTATTATTAATATTTAATATTATTTATGGAGGACATATAATATTTTTTATTTTCTTAGAAACCAACATTACAACATCTCCCCATTCATGGTATTAAAACCATATAAAAGGCCCTCCTAAAAGCATGGGTTGTTTAGGAGGCCTTGCACATGGTCTTAAAACCATTTGAAAGGCCCTCCTTAACCATGTACAATAAAACCATGGGTTGTTTAGGAGGCCTTGCACATGGTTTTAAAACCATGTGCAAGGCTAACATTTTTTTTTGAATAATTCAATTTTTTACTTTTTATTAGTTTGTTGGGTGGGAACATTACATCATCTCCCCCATATTGTGTTTTTTTATTTATTTATTGTTTTGTTATGTAGTAAGATTACAACATCTCCCCCATATTACAATGCAATTATTGTGGAAGATAAATAAGCGAAATGTCAAGTACTGTGATATAACTGATATCAAGTTAAGAACAGAGAGAGAGAGAGGTCAATTTGTTTCTAGCATCTAAGACTATGGAAATGGGTGAACTGATGAATGTCTATAGGGACAAAGAAAGCGCAGCAGTGTAGTGTTTCTCTGAATTGCCTTACACTTTGAAAAAGGATATATTGGCATGGTTACGATTACATTCTCTGTGCAGATTTTCAGTGGTATGCATTGAATGGAATGCTCTCATTTCATCCACAAAATTTATAAGTAATGGATGGGCAAAGGAGATTCCCAACCATAATCCATTACTTATTCTCTATAGTACAAATCCCAACTTTCCATCGATGGTTTCCAGTTTCTTCACGCGAACATGGAATACCTTTATTTCCTTTAACTTCCTGCAAGGAGTAGACCTGGAAACCCAACTCCCAAATCAGATTCAACTTGAATACGAGGGATGTGTTGATGGCCACTTCTTGGTGCGTTCTGGTGATATCTGGACCTTCCCTACATATCATGTATGTAATCCTCTCACTAGAAATTCGTTACAACTTGAGAGAACGTCGTTAATCGTCCACAACTTCAGCGTCATGGATAAAGGTGGTGAAGGTCAACGAGCGTACACAGTTGTTGCCTTCAGAAACGTTGATGCTTGGGACTACGAGCATCCAAAAATTGTTGAAATCTATGACCCTTCTCAAAGTGAAAGTGGATGGAGGCTGGCTAGGGATATGCTGGGAAATATTCATTTATTACATGCTGTTGTTTGCAACGGGTTCGTCTATGCTACAGCATTTGGTCATGGTCATGGTTTTGGTATTTTGCATTTTAATTTTGTCCAACTGCCATCGATTGAGGGTCGAGATATCGGTGATTCTTGTAGTTTGTTTACCTGCAGGTCATTGGTTCTAGTAGTTGGAATAATGTCTCCTATTGTGGCGTGGCCGTCGGATTCGAAGCCAGTCATTATATTATATGGGAGCTTGATTCAAACTCATTGTCATTGACAACAACAAGAAGAGGTGACAAAAAAAAACCTAGTCCTCACCATTACTATAACACTCTTAAAGCTTAATTATACTTGGGAGGATAGCTTTGATCCCTTTTGAATTTCTAATGTTTATATATTTATCCTCTTGATTTCACAAATTTATAGGCCTTTCCTCGAGATTATGAAGGAATCCTCCCATGAAAACCAATTGATGAAATAAAAGCTGAACCAAATAGCTGGAACCATGCTTACCATAATTATTTAACTCACCACCTTTGGTGACTGGCACCACTTACATTTAAATGAATATTGGATCACCTAGATCATGGGAGGAACTAAAATCCATGATGTTGGACCAATGCTTGTCCTATAGCCTTAATTTCCCTTTGTTAACGCTAAGGTCTAAACTATACTAGTAGAGGGAAAAGATAGGGACTTTAGACATAAAGGATTAAATCATTTAGTTATATATTTGAGTGGTTAAATAAGTATCAAGAAAAACAAGGTCTATGTGTATTATTTGAATAATACCTAAATAACAATAATAAGCTACGAATTCAAAGGATTTATGACCATTAATTAGATGTGTATCCAATCATAAAGACAAAACTAATATGTAAACATATGAAAAGGTAAGTTACATGTTCCACATATTCAAATAATATTCCATCGTATGTGTTGACAGAGTCCGTCGATAGGGGTTCACTCTCTCTCGACACCATTAACTCATCAATCTCCCTGAGCACCGGCCTAGACAGGTTTTACCCTGTCCAGCAACATGTGGGAAGCAGATGAGGTCTCACTCGAGATGTTCAAGGGAGAACTGTCATAACCACGTTTCCGCAGTAAGAAGGATGGTTTGTAACCATGTTTCCGCAGTTGTGACAAAACAGACAACAACGTTCCACAGGTCACAATTCAAAATAATATTCATATTTTCTATATATTATATAAGTCTCCTCAACATTATAATCCTATCTCTATTTATAGGCTTGCGCCTTTTACAAAATGGTCCACTTAGATTAACTTACTAACTACTTGGACCAAAAACTACAAAATAATGACCAATATTACTTTTGTCGACTTTCCCTCCTTGCACACCATATTTTTCCTTGTGCATCATATTTCACTTTTTCACATCATCTTAGACCTTGAACATCACCCTTGATGTTGCACAGCTTATCTCCATCAAAAACTGTTGCCAATAGGCCCCCAATACAATCTTGTGGCACGCTGTCGAGCCACGTCAACTGGAAACAATGTAGTCGTTGATTTTAATCTTGAAGTACTCATATTGCTAGGTGACTTCTTTGACTTTATCCTTCCTACTTCCATATCTAATGGCTTATACTGCTTATAAGTTATCTGGCTTCCGCTTGTACCAGAATTCCTTAATCGCATGCATTTAGATCTTCATATAAAAACCTAGCATATACTACTGTATTCTTTTAGATTTTAGATCTATATTATCAACTTTCTAGAGACCGATAACTTTAGATCCTCAACACAGAGAATACGTTAGTTTATTACATAGTTTCTTTGGTCTCACTATCTCAGACACAAATACTCATAACCTCAACCTTTTCCTTTGTTAATGCAGAACTCATCCCGGTACCTTATCAATATACTAATTTCTTTTGAGTTTTATTCTATTGTCAACAATTTTTATGTGTCATGACCTCAAATACTAAGAGAACATAATCATCTTTATCTTCTATTTTATTGAAGACATCATTCATTAATGACTCTCACATTTTTTTGTTCTCACGTTACTTCATACTTTCTCTTATGTCATTCATACACCAACCTTGATCACCCATCAACTTTGAAGAAGATAGATTTCAATATACTTCAACATTAGATACCAATTTAATTTTTTCTTAGATACCAATTGAAATTTTCTAACTTTAAATCCCCCTAAGTATAAGATCCCTTCTAATGTTATTTTCAGGATTTTCTTTCAATAATGAGAGACCTTTTTTATAAAAGATCCCATGGTCATCACTACATCCTTCTTCATCACCTTCATATTGGTCAGTGTATTCTTATATATCTCCATCTTGTTTTTCCTCATAAAGGATGTCATCCTTATTTATGCCTCTATTATGTTCATTTTTATCTTTGGAGACCTCTATGATGTTTGAAATCTTTATTTCTTCTACATATTTGGATTCTTCCTTTCTTCTCCACATATTTCGTTTGAAGTTCTGAGATTTGTTTGCAAAAATATTCCTTGTAGGACTCTTTAGTTTACAATATCTTGCCATATGTCCATGGTTATTACACTTATAACATTCTTTGTCATATTTTCGTAGTGTAAAAATATTCTTATTTCCCTTCGATCTATTACTTGATGACTTCTTGTATTCAAAAAAATTTCTTTCAGTTCTACAATTTAAGGCTTTATGACCAAAAATATTACAAGAATAGCAATGACCTATAAAAACATGAGATATCTATTTGGTCTCTTGGGTGCTATATTATTTCTATTTTTATCTTCAGAAATTAAGCCTGCTTTCTTGCTTCCTTCCTTTTTAGATGAGTCTTTAGTACTTCAACATAGCTTTTCCTACTTCCTTCTTGATTGGTGACTGGGAGACTCTCTGACTTATTTTCTTTAATGAACCCTAAACCAGATTTGTCATTGGATGATCTTTGGCTATTTCGAACATCATCTAGAATCCTCGAGATGTTCTCAAACTTTGATTTAATGGATTTCTCATCAAATCCTTCTCTAACTTGAGTAATTTCTTGCTCAAGTTTTTCAAAATATTGAATTCTCTTCTTAAGAAAAACTACTAGGTCTTCCTCACTCTTCTTGGCCTCTTGAAGTTGGTTTCTCAAATCAGTAATAATCTGATTTGTCTCTTTTTGGTATTTAGACAGTTTCTCTTTCAAAACTTTGTTTCTTTTCCTACATCTTTCAATTTCAAATACAATAGCCATGTATTGAGCTTCTATGTCGACTTTTGATTCCTCATCTGAATTTGTTGTTCCTATAAATAATATTTCTTCATCTTTACTCATCTCCTCGTCTTCACTTTCCTCCTTGGAATAGAAGTTCTTCCTTATTTTCAAAAACTTCTCCATACCCTTATGACATCAATATTCTTCATGGTCACCCTCCTCTTGTTTTGGTTAGGAGCACTTATGGGAAAAATGTCCAATCCTTCCACAGTTAAAACATTTCAAAGGTAGCTCTCCTTTGTATTTCCCAGTTCCTTTCTTAAGTTTACTTACAAACAGGGCTTCCTCATCATCTATATTCTCTGATTGATTTTCGGAAGAGACTTTAAACGCTACTTCTTTCTTTGAGGTTTCATTTAGTCTAGCTCTCGTCTCATACGTAGTGAGAATTCCATGCAGCTCATCTACTATCACTATTTTAAGGTCATCTCATTCCTCTAGGGTGGAAATCATTGATTCATATCTCATTGGTAATGTTATTAGTACCTTGCTTACAACTTCTTTTTCTTTCAATTTTCCTCCAAGACTTCTAATAACATTAACCACCTCATCTACACGAAGAAGGTATTCTCCAATATTCTCATCTCCCTCTGGAACTAGAATCTCCTCATTAGTGTAGGAGTCCAACTCATTTTCTTCTAAGACTAGGGAGATCCTATACTTCTAGGCTCGGAAGTTATCAGCTCCCTCAATATTTTCATCAAGCTTGGTATGATGAGACATATTAACTGAGAACCTCAAATGGAAATACAAAAGATTTATATCTTACCAGGTTCAGATGTTGGATCTAAATCTGGAGCTGAATTTCTGGAGTGCTCGTTCAGGAGTAGATTAGGGTTTGACTTTCCCAAAGTTCTGTCCAACCAAAAGCTTTGATCTTGATCTTTTGACTTTAATTTTGAGGAGGAGATCAATCCAGGCCTGGGCTCACTCAAAAATTCCACTTCTGTGGAAAGCCCTAATTTTCGGCAGTAGTGTCTGTTCAAAAAATGAAAATGCTCAGAATCAGATTCTGCTTCGACAGAAAGATGCGCCCTAGGGAGGAGAGCCAGTCCAACATTCTTTTGCTGAAAATATGTGGAGAGAGATCCAGAAAGTAGGAATCCCTAGTTTTTGCAGCTGCACAGTGTCTTCTTCTCAGGTTAGTTCTGATACCATGTTAGATTGTTGTCATTTAAGCTAACATTAACTTAGGATCTTAACTAAGAGAATAACAAGCACATCAATCAAACACATAAGACAATGAATACAAATATTTTCCTCAGCGAAACCATAAAGGAGAAAACCCTGCAACCTCCTCAAAGATAGAATCAACACCAAATAGCAAAGCCCCAAAAATAGTAAGATGATATCCCGACAGTAGTAGTATCTTTCTCTCTAGCCCCAACAACTTCTTCTTCATCAGCTATGCGCTACAACTGAGTGTGAGTGAGTGTGTGATAAATAGAGAGGCTCACTCTCTATTTATACTAATTCTTGACTTGACAATGACTCACTAGGGTAAGTTCTCTAGGAAGTCTAATAAACCTAGTGCCCCAAAATTGCGGGGACTATAACCCTTGAACAATAGGAGGGTTTCCCACAATGACTTGCAATGACTTCTTTACATTATATAACCTTCGGATAGGAACATCGAGGCATGACATGACTCAAATACATTATAGACACTTCTGAAAATAAACATCGGGGTAGAAGACATAATATATACAAGTGAATACATTCTGAAGTTACAAATACATCAACACAGCTGCAAGAACGGGTATGGAAAAAATGAATGAAAATGGTATTAGGGAATTTGTCTTGAATTCACTACGTTCAAGCACAATAATGTCAAATATCCATGGCCATGGCCTACCTCCTATTGTTAGGAAATTAAAGGACATGATATTTAATGGAAATATTATTTATAAGAAAGCATGGTACAAGATACACAAGATTCCTCAAAGAACCTTCTATAACTACCAACATTGTTTCCATCATGGACACATCAAAGCCATTCATGGTAATACCAGCAAATGAAAAGCACATACACATACTGTGGAAGCCATAGAAATATTGCACAAACGTTTCATGGATAATTCATATTTTTCACCAAACCAAACATGTCAAGTTGAATAAGATGGAACATCTGCTCCTTTAATATTGTTGCCTTCAACTTACACACAAATTTCTTTGTTAAAGGAGATCAATGATTCTATTCAAAATTTTAATTATCCATCGATATCACAACCAACGATGAGAAATATTTGGAATACTCATTTCCGAGATGTGGCATTTTCGAAGAACACCAACTTTATAACTAATCGTTTTCAACGCTATGCACTAAATAGAATGCTCTGTTTTTGTTTTCCAGCAAATTTATAAATAATCGATGGGTGAAGATGATTCCTAATCTAACTCCACTAGATGGGTGAAGGTGAAGGTGCTTATATTATTTAGTGTACACTGGGAAGCCCAACTTGCCATAGATGGGTTATAGTTTATTCATGCGAACATGGAAGAGATTTATTTCCTTTAACTTTCTGCAAGGACTCGAACACCCAAACCCAAACCTTCAAATTAGATACTATGAATGCGTTGACAGCTTCTTGGTGGGTTCAAGTGATCTATTGAGCTCCTCAACGTATGGGGTCTGTAATCCTCTCACTAGAAAGTTGTTACGTATAATTTTTATTACCATTTTTTAGGTATGGCTCTGCATCGTACAATATAGAGATAAACAAATATATTATATGAACATCCATTTATCTAGGTATATATTTTCCAAATATAGGTTTTTGGAGTATAAAATGTTTGACTAAGAAAAACACATACACAAGAGCATTAGATTTCAATAGTCCCTAATTGAAGAAAGGATATACAACTAATTTCATGTTTGCTGATCACTTACTCAGTGAAATCGTGTCATAGGGCCTTTGTTTATGGGATATTAAAGAATTGCCCTAATTTTTCTAGATATTAATAATTACCTACAAAAATCTTTTTGTTCATGTTTCCAATTTAGAAAACTATATTTTTACAATATATTCCCTCTTTTTACTAAATAAACATTTTTTATACCCACCACTACCTATAAACCCCACAAACCCTACTCCCCCAATACGTACAAGATGTTGACCTTATTTTTCACAATTGAAAAACCCCTTTATTAATGAAGATGATAAGATATTGCTCAATAAGATGAATCGCTAAAGTTATACATTTAATAAAAATTTGTGACAGTTGAACAGAATCAATGTGAAATATAAATAGGTGAGATGTAAAGTACTATGATATAACTGATATTGAGTTACAAAAAGAGAGAGGGAGAGTAGTTTGATTCCAGCATCTAAGAATATGGAAATGAGTGAGCTGATCAAAGTCGATAGGGATAACCATTTTTCCTCCCTCCTTGAACATAACGACATTTCTCTTTCACATGGAGCAAAGAAGTCTGATGCTGGACCTCAGACAGAATATCATGAGAGGTGTCATGCCTTGAAGGATGTCCTTACTCAATCGATTACCTATTTGATTGATTCTAGACCATCCAACCACATGGTTGTTGCCAAGGAAACTTTCTCTACGCTCACACTATCAAGAGGCCCAAGTATTCACAGGGAAGATGACCCCCAAATTCCAGCAGCAAGAAGAGGTTCAGTTAAAATCCAGCATGGTGAGTTCAAAAATTTTATGTTTCCTGTGAGATTTGTTTTGTTCAGTGGGTATTATGTTTCCAGCATGATGACTAAGCAATAATTTTATGTTTCCTGTGAGATTTGTTTTGTTCAGTGGGTATTATTCATTCATTTTACACTGCATAATAATTAAAATCTAATGACATTCATTGTGTGAAGATCAATGACACATTAATTCTAGTAGTGGCTCGCTTATCTCAGACCACTCGAAAGGCCTCGCTGAGATGTAAATTTTGTTTTAGTAGTTTCATATATTTCGAAGTCTTTCAAAAAATGTGAGATAATAATTTTAATAATATGTAAGAAATTTCTTTCACAAATTATTATTCCTTGTAAAATCCTTGATCAAATTAACTTTTAATAGACCAGCGTAGTTCAAAATCGTAGGCTCTATCAAGCACCGAAAGGGATCAAATTTCTAGAGGTGCAAACCTCTTCTTAGGTATTGCACTCAATGAGCTATCAACTTTGGTATGTCCTATATAACCATTGATTTGATTCAAACCAAAAGACACATCCTTTTATTTAAGGTCCACATATAATATTTTTATTATTAATATTTAATATTATTTATGGAGGACATATAATATTTTTTATTATTTTTTATTTTCTTAGAAACCAACATTATAACATCTCTCCATTCATGGTTTTAAAACCATATGCAAGGCCCTCCTAAAAGCATGGGTTGTTTAGGAGGCCTTGCACATGGTCTTAAAACCATTTGAAAGGCCCTCCTAAACCATGTACAATAAAACCATGGGTTGTTTAGGAGGCCTTGCACATGGTTTTAAAACCATGTGCAAGGCCAACATTTTTTTTTGAATAATTCAATTTTTTACTTTTTATTATTTTGTTGGGTGGAAACATTACATCATTTCTCCCATATTGTGTTTTATTTTTTTATTGTTTTTTTAGGCAGGAGGATTACAACATCTCCCCCATACTAGGTTGTTTTCGTGGTCGACATTATTCATGCTTATAATTAATTTTTTTTATTAATAAAAGTAACATTACAAGATCTCTTGATGCTGGGGTATAGAGTGCATGTCGGGGAAAAAATATAAATAATAATAATATAAAAATATTCGTAAATTATGTAGTCATTCTAATTTAAAAGTTGCGATGGTTCAACACAATTATTGTGGAATATAAACAGGCGAGATGTGAAGTACTGTGATATAACTGATATCGAGTTAAGAACACACACAGAGAGAGAGAAAGAGGGTAGTTTGTTCCCAGCATCTAAGACTATCGAAATGGGCGAACTGATCAATGTCGATAGGGACGAAGAAAACACAATGTGCTGTTTTTCTGAATTGCCTTACACTTTGAAAAAGGATATATTGGCATGGTTACCATTACATTCTCTGTGCATATTTTCAGCAGTATGTAGGGAATGGAATGCCCTCATTTCGTCCATGAAATTTATAAGTAATCGATGGGAAAAGGTGATTCCCAATCATAATCCATTGCTTATTCTCTGTATTACAAATCCCAACTTTCTCAAGGTGTTCACAACAAAGTAAATACCTGGTCTCGTGTTCATTAGGTATATCAAGGACCCAATCATCTGATGATACATTGTAGTGTCAACCACTTTTGATGAAGTAACACTCAATAACTTCAGGTTCGATGCCATAGGTGTGGTTATGGCCTTGCATTCCATCATCCCAAATCTCTTCAGAATCTCTAATGCATACTTCCCTTGTCCACGGAAGATTCCATCCACATTATGCCACACCTCCATGCCTAGGAAATAGTGTATCATACCCAAGTCTTTAATTTCAAACTCGGTAGCAACTTTCCTCTTCGTATCAGCAATCAACCCATCCATACCTGTTACAAACAGATCATCCACATATAGTAGGAGTATCACTGGATTTCCATCTTCAACCTTGTAGTAAAGGTTGGAATCTGCTTTACTCTTGGTAAAACCAAAACTAGATAGAAAGCCATCAATTCTGTCGTACCATGTCCTAGGTGCATGTTTCAAACCATACAGGGCTTTCTTCAATCTACACACATGAGACTCCCTATCATCTGTCTCAAAATTGAGTGGCTGCTCCATATACACTTACTCTTCTACTACACCATTCAAGAAAGCAGTCTTGACATCCATCTGGTGTATCTTCCATTTTATCACTGTAGATAGAGAAAGAACTGATCTGATGGAAGTGTATCTGGATACAGGTGCAAACGTTTCTGCATAATCAATTTCTTCTTTCTATGAGAAACCATGAGCCATGAATCTTGCTTTATTTTTCTCTATGTTTCCATCTACAACATGCTTGATCTTGTAGATCCATTTCTAATTTACAATGGAATACCCTTCTAGTCTTAGGACAACATCCCAAACATCCTTCTTCATGATCGATTGATACTCTTCGATCATATCCTCCTTCCATTCTTTTCTTTCTGCTGCTTCTTCATAGTTGGAAGGTTCATTATCAATAATGTCACATAGCAAGGCTACATAACTAGAGCAGGACCTAGTTCTCTTTCTTCCTCTATATGTTTCTTCAGAAGCTCCATATCTTTCTGCACCTTGGATAATTTCACGGACCCAAGCAGGTTTCCTCTTGTGAGAATTCTTCTCCTAAGGTGGATCTACAGGTTCTTAAGGTTCTTCTAATTCTTGATATTCTTCTTGAATTTCTTCATTCATGGTTTTATCATGAATTCTGGGTGTGTCAGGTTCTTCAGCTGGTCTCTTCCTATATTTGATGTTGGTTGAATCTTAGTAAAATTTTACATCTTTGCTAATGTCAATCTTCTTGAACCCTGGGAAGTATATTTTGTAAGCCTTCGAGCTTTCAGAGTATCCCACAAATATACACTTATTTCCTGAAGGATCTAACTTCGTCCTCTTTTCTTTTGGAATGTGTATGTATACAGGACAGCCAAATATTCTAAGATGGATGAATTTTGGTTTCTTGCGGAGAAGAATCCTTCACATGTCTTGTTCTCGAGTACTCCATGTGGAGTACGGTTTTGTACATACACGGTTGTTCTAGCAGCTTCTGCCCATAAATGCATGGGAAGATCTTGATCATGAAGCATGGCCCTTGCTGCTTCCATGATCATTCTATTCTTTCTTTCTGCAATCCCATTCTGTTGTGGATTATATGGAGTGGATAACTCCCTCTTAATCCCTGATTCTTTGCATAGCTCTTTGAATTCATTTGACATGAATTCTCTGCCATTATCTGATCAAAAGGTCTTGATCTTCTTTTCTGTGTGATTCTCGATCAAGGATTTGAATTCTTTGAACTTGTTGAATACATAATCTTTGTTCTTCATAAATTATATCCATTCCTTTCTAGAAAAATCATCAATAAAAGAAACATAGTATACATACCCTCTTAGTGAAGTGGATGACATTGGACCGCATACATCGGAGTGGATGATTTCCAAGATTCTTTTTGTCTTGCTCTCACTACTTGGAAATGTCTTCTTTTTGTTCTTCCCTTTCACACATCCTTTGCATACACCTTCATGTTTTGTATGCATTTCTAGGGGACCTTCAATAGCTTTGCTTGCAAGTGGTAGTGCTCTGTAATGCACATATGCAAGCCTTCTATGCCAAAGCTCATTTGGTTCTACTGATTCATGAACCAAAGATTTTTCTGGTTGTCCCTTCAATTTGTATAGTCCTCCTTCTTGTTCCTCAATCACTACTGCATCATGGAAAGACTTTCCCTTTGGCCACATGAGGACTTGGCCATCTACAAATGCAACCCTCATTCCTTTTGCATCCAATGCAGATATGGAGAGTAGGTTCTTCTTTAGTCCAGGTACAAACAATACATCTTTCATCTTGATATAATTTCCATAGCCTAGCTTATATGAGGATTCGCCACTACCTTTTATTGGATACTGGTAGTCATCTTTGAGTTTCATCTTGTGAGGTGATTCATGTTCAGATAATTTCACAAAGGATTCCTTGAATCCTATCATATGTTTGGAAGCACCACTGTCTATAAGCCAATCACTGCTACCATTTGTGATAGTTCCTGTGAGAGAGAAAATCAGAACATATTCTTCATCACTTAAAGAATCATCATTGTCTTGTATGTTTCTCTTTGTGGAAGGTTCATCATTCTTTGCAGCATGAGCATAATGTCTTCTCTTGTTTCCCTTCTTCTTGTGAGAGCTACTTTTGTTTCTAGGACAATCTCTAGCAAAGTGTCCTCTTTCATCACATGTATAGCAAATGAACTTAGGCCTATCTCTAGTCTTTTTTAAGTTATTCCTTTGATGAGAATGCTTACCTCTGTGGTGGCTAGATCTGGTTTTCTTGGATTGTACTGTGAGAGCTTGATCTTCACTTCCCATCTTTTCCTCTCGAGGTACTATCTGAGCTTCTTCTTGAGAGAATTTTTCCCATAGTCTGTTGAACTTGACTAACTTATTTCTAGCATAGATCCCTTGAATGAAAGAGTCCCATGTCCTACGGAGACCATTCAAGGTGGTCATTCCAATCTCTACATTCTCCACTTCTTCATCTACTGCTTCAAGTTGTTCTTTGATCTGGGAGACCCTTGTGAAGTATGACTGTATGGTCTCTGCATTGTGGATCTTCACATTCTTCAACTAGTTCCTTAAGGTCATCTTTCAGTTTATCTTCTTTACTTCAAACAATTTGGTTAGGGCATCAAACATAGCTTTAGGTGTTTTTAGAGAGGCCACCTATGGTATGAGGTGATCCTTGGTTGAATCAGCAATAATCCTCTTATCCATAACCAACTTCTTCTTGTATAAGGCCTTAGCCTCATCTCCCTTTGGAACTGGAATCTCCTCATTCATGTAGGAGTCCAACTCATTTTCTTCCAGAACCAAGGAGATCCTATACTTCCAGGCTCGAAAGTTATCAGCTTCCTCAAGATTTTCATCAAGCTTGGTATGATGGGACATCTTAACTAAGAACCTCAAATGGAAATACAAAAGATTTAGATCTTACCAGGTCAAGATGTCGGATCTGAATTTGGAGCTGAATTTATGTAGTGTTGGTTTAGGAGAAGATTAGGTTTTGAATTTCCCAGAGTTCTGTCCAACCAAAAGATTTGATCTTGATCTCTTAACTTTGATTTTGAGGAGGATATCAATCTAAGCCTAGGATCACTCAAAAATTCCTCTTCTGTGGAAATCCCTAATTTCCGGCAGCAATGTCGCATCAAGAAATAAAAATGCTCAGAATCAGATTTTGCTTTGACAGAAAGATGCACCCTAGGGAGGATAGTCAGTCCAAACATCTTTTTCTTAAAATATATGGAGAGAGATCCAAAAAGTAGGAATCCCTAGTTTCTGCAGCTACACAGTGTCTTCTTCTCAGGTTAGCTCTGATACCATGTTAGATTTTTATTATTTAAGCTAGCATTAACTTAGGATCTTAACTGAGAGAGTAACAAGCACAACAATCAAACACATAATGCAATGGACACAAATATTTTCCTTGAGGAAACCATAAAGGAGAAAACCCTGCAACATACTTAGAGATAGAATCAACACCAAATAGCAAAGCCCCAAAAAGAGTAAGATGATATCCCGACAACAATAGTCTCTTTCTCTCTAGCCCCAACAACTTCTTCTTCCTCATCTATGTGCTACAAATGAGTGTGAGTGAGTGTGTGATAAATAGAGAGGCTCACTCTCTATTTATACTAATTATCGACTTGACAATGACTCACTAGCGCTGACTTTTCTAGGAGAGTCTAATAACCCTAGTACCCCGGAACTGCGGGGACTTTAACCCTTGAAAAATAGGATGGTTACCCACAATTACTTGACATGACTTGTTTACATTATAGAACCTCCCGATAGGAACATCGGGGCATGACATGACTCAAATACATTATAGACACTTCCCAGAATAAACATCGGGGTACAAGACATTAGATATTCAAGTGAATACATTCCAAAGTTACAAATACGTCAACACAGCTGCAAGAAGGGGTATGGAACAAATTAATGAAAATGGTATTAGGGAATTTGTCTTGAATTCACTATGTTCAAGCACAATCAGGTCAAAGATCCATGGCCATGGCCTACCTCCTATTGTTAGGAAAGTAAAGGACATGAGATTTAGTGGAAATATTATTTGTAAGAAAGCATGGTACACGATACAAAAGATTCCCCAAAGAACCTTCTATAACTACCAACATTGTTTCCATCATGGACACATCAAAGCCATTCATAGTAATACCAGCAAATGCAAAGAACATCCACATACTGTGGAAACCATAGAAATATTGCACAAAATTGTCATGCACAATTCATATTTTTCACCAAACCAAACATGTCCTGTTGAATAATATGGAACATGTGCTCCTTTAATATTGTTTCCTTCAACTTACACACAAATTTGTTTGTTAAAGGAGATCAATGATTGTATTCAAAATCTTAATTATCCATCGATATCACAACCAACAATGAGCAAGATTTGGAATAATCATTTTCGAGATGTGGCATTTTCAAAGAACACCAACTTTATAAATAATCTTTTTCAGCGGTATGCAGTGAATAGAATGCTCTATTTTTGTTTTCCGCCAAATTTATAACTAATCGATGGGTGAAGATGATTCCTAATCTAACTCCACTAGATGGGTGAAGGTGAAGGTTCTTATATTATTTAGTGTACAGAGGGAAGCCCAACTTGCCATAGATGGGTTATAGTTTCTTCATGCAAACATGGAAGAGATTTGTTTGCTTTAACTTTCTGCAAGGACTCAAACACCCAAACCCAAACCTTCAACTTAGATACTATGAATGCATTGACAGCTTCTTGGTGGGTTCTAGTGATCTATTGAGATCCTCAACGTATGGTGTCTGTAATCCTCTCACTAGAAAGTTGTTATGTATAATGTTTATTACCATTTTTTTGGTAGATAGGCATGGTACAATATAGAGATAAACAAATATAATTATGAACATCCATTTATCTAGGTATAGATTTTCCAAATATAGGTTTTTGGAGTATAAAATGTTTGACTAAGAGAAACACATACACAATAGCATTAGATTTCAATAGTCCCCAATTGAAGGAAGGATATACAACTAATGTCGTGTTTGCTTTTCACTTACTCAATGAAATTATGTCATAGGGCCTTTGTTTATGGGATATTAAGGAATAGCCCTAGTTTTTCTAGATAGTAATAATTACCTACAAAGATATTTTTGTTCATATTTCCAATTTAAAAAACTATATTTTTACAATATATTCGCTCTTTTTACCAAATAAATATTTTTGATACCCACCACTACCTATAAACCCCACAAACTCTACTTCCCCAATACGTACAACATGTTGACCTTATTTTTCACAATTAAAAAACCCCTTTATGAATGAACATGATAAGATATTGCTCAACAAGATGCATCGCTAAAGTTATACATTTAATAAAAAGTTTTGACAGTTGAACACAATCATTCTAGAATATAAATAGGTGAGATGTGAAGTACTGTGATATCACTTATATCGAGTTAAGAACAGAGATAAAGATAGATTAGTTTGATTCCAGCATCTAAGACTATGGAAACGAGCGAGCTGATCATGGAGCAAAGAAGCTTGATGCTGGACCACAGACAAAAGATCATGAGAGGTGTCATGCCTTGAAGGATGTCCTTACTGAGTCGACCACCTATTTGATTGATTCTAGACCATCCAACCACATGGTTGCTGCCAAGCAAACTTTCTCTACCCTCACACTATCACGAGGACCAAGTATTCACATGGGAGATGACTCCCAAATTCCAGCAGCAAGAAGGGGTTCAGTTAAAATCCATGATGGTGAGTTAAAAAATGTTATGTTTCCTATGAGATTTGTTTTCTTCAATGGGTATTATGTTTCCAGCATGATGACTAAGCAATAATTTTATGTTTCCTATGATATTTGTTTTGTTCAGTGGGTATTATTCATTCATTTTACACTGCATAATAATTAAAATCTAATGACATTCATTGCGTGAAGATCAATGGCACATTAATTCTTATAGTGGCTCACTTATCTCAGACCACTCGAAAGGGCTCGCTAAGATGTAATTTTTGTTTCCTTAGTTTAATATATTTGGTAGTCTTACAAAAAATGTCAGATAATAATTTTAATAATATGTAAGAAATTTCTTTCACAAATTATTATTCATGGCAAAATCCTTGATCAAATTAACTTTTAATAGACCAACGTAGATCCAAATCCTAGGCTCTATCAAGCGACGAGAGGGATCAAATTTCTGGAGGTGCAAACATCTTCTTAGGTATTGCACTCAATGAGCTATCAACTTTGGTGTGTCCTATATATACCATTGATTTGATTCAAACCCAAAGACACATCTTTTTATTTAAGGTCCACATATAATATTTTTATTATTAATATTTAATATTATTTATGGAGGACACATAATATTATTTTTTATTTTTTATCTTGTTAGAAACCAACATTACAACATCTTCCCATTCATGGTTTTAAAACCATATGCAAGGACCTGGTTTTAAAACCATATGCAAGGCCCTCCTAAAAGCACGGGTTGTTTAGGAGGCCTTGCACATGGTCTTAAAACCATTTGAAAGGCTCTCTTAAACCAAGTACAATAAAACCATGGGTTGTTTAGGAGGCCTTGCACATGGTTTTAAAACCATGTGCAAGGCCAACATTTTTTTTGAATAATTCAATATTTACTTTTTATTATTTTGTTGGGTGGGAACATTACATCATCTCCCCATATTGTGTTTTTTTTTAATTGTTTTGTTAGGTAGGAAGATTACAACATCTCCCCTATATTAAATTGTTTTCGTGGCGGACATTTATAAATTATGTGGTCATTCTAATTTAAAAAAAATTAATTTACAACATCTCCCTCATATTGTGGTTTTTTTTATTGTTTTCTTAGCTAAGAATATTACAACATCTCCCTCATATTAAGTTGTTTTTGTAGCCGACATTTATAAATTATATGGTCATTCTAATTTAAAATAATTCTAATTTAAAAGTTGTGACGGTTCAACACAATTATTGTGGAATATAAATAGGCGAGATGTGAAGTACTGTGATATAACTGATATCGAGTTAAGAACAGAGAGAGAGAGAACAGTTTGATTCCAGCATCTAATACTATGGAAATGGGCGAACTGATCAATGTCCATATGGACGAAGAAAGCACATCAGTGTACTATTTGTCTGAATTGCCTTACACTTTGAAAAAGGATATATTGGCATGGTTACCGTTACATTCTTTGTGCAGATTTTCGGCGGTATGCAGTGAATGGAATGCTCTCATTTCGTCCACAAATTTTATAAGTAATGGATGGGCAAAGGAGATTCCCAACCATAAGCCATTGCTTATTCTCTGTAGTACAAATCCCAACTTGCCATCGATGGTTTACAGTTTCTTCACGCGAACATGGAATACCTTTATTTCCTTTAACTTCATGCAAGGAGTAGACCTGGAAACCCAACCTCCAAATCGGATTCAACTGGAATACGAGGAATGTGTTGACGGCCTCTTCTTGGTTCATTTCGGTGATATCTCGACCTCCCCTACATATCATGTCTGCAATCCTATCACTAGAAAGTCGTTACAACTTGAGAGAACGTCGGTAATCGTCCTCGACTTCAGTGTGAATCAGTATTGTTATATTTTTACTAATTTAACCACTTTTTAAATCTATCATTTAAAAATGCATAACAACAAGAATACACAGAACACAATTTTAACGTGGAATCCAATTAGGGTAAACCAGCAATATGTCCTATTAATGCAAATTTTTTATTTACAAATAGTTTTGTGTGCTACTATAGACAAGGATGGTATTACACCCTATTTACCCTATTTACATCGTAGTGGATGATTTCCAAGATTCCTTTTGCCTTGCTCTCGCTACTTGGAAATGTCTTCTTTCTGTTGTTTCCTTTCGCACATCCTTTGCATACACCTTCATGTTTTGTTTGCATTTCTGGGAGACCTTCAACAGATTTGTTTGCAAGTGGTAGTGCTCTATAATGCACATGTGCAAGCCTTCTATGCCAAGGCTCATTTGGTTCTACCGAGTCATTAACCAAAGCTTGTTCTGGTTGTCCCTTCAATTTGTATAGTCCTCCTTCTTGTTCCCCAATCACTACTGCATCATCAAAAGACTTTCCCTTTGGCCACATGAGGACTTGGCCATCTACAAATGCAATCCTCATTCCTTTTGCATCCAATGTAGATATGGAGAGGAGGTTCTTCTTTATCCCAAGTACAAACAATACATCTTTCATCTTGATAGACTTTCTAGAGTCTAGCTTATATAAGCATTCACCACTACCTTTTATTGGATATTGGTAGTCATCTCTAAGTTTCACCTTGTGAGGTGATTCATGTTCAGATAATTTCACAAAGGATTCCTTGAATCCTGTCATATGTTTGGAAGAACCACTGTCTATAATCCAATCATTGCTTCCATGTGTGATAGTTCTTGTGAGAGCAGAAATAAGAACATATTCTTCATCACTTGAAGAATCATCACTGTCTTATCTGTTTCTCTTTGTGGAAGGTTCATCATCCTCTGCAGCATGAGCATGATGTCTTCTCTTGGTTCCCTTCTTCTTGTGAGAGCTACTTTTTTTTATAGGACAATCTCTAATAAAGTGTCCTCTTTCATCACATGTATAGCAAATGAACTTAGACCTATCTCTAGGCTTTCTAAAGTTATTCCTTTGATGAGATTGCTTACCTCTGTGGTGGCTAGATCTGGTTTTCCTGGATTGTACTGTGAGAGCTTGATATTCACCTCCCATTTTTTCCTCTTGAGCTTCTATCCAAGCTTATTCTTGATATAATTCTCCCCATAGTCTGTTGAACTTGACTAACTTCTTTCTGGCATAGATCCCTTGAAGGACAGAGTCCCATGTCCTAGGGAGACCATTCAAGGTGGTCATTACAATCTCTGCATTCTCTAGTTCTTCATTTACTACTTCAAGTCGTTCTTTGATGTGGGAGACCCTTGTGAAGTATGACTGTATGGTATCCACATTATGGATGTTCACATTCTTCAACTAGTTCCTCAAGGTCATCTTCCAGTTTATGTTCTTTCCTTCAAACAATTTGGTTATGGAATCAAACATAGCTTTAGGTGTCTTTAGGGAGGACACCTGTGGTATAAGGTGATCCTTGATTAAATCAGCAATAATCATCTTAGCCATAGACAAATTCTTCTTGTGTAAGTCCTTAGCCTCATCTCCCTTTGGAACTGGAATCTCCTCAATAGTGTAGGATTCCAACTCATTTTCTTCCAGGACTAGGGAGATCCTATACTTCCAAGCTCGGAAGTTATCAGCTCCCTCAAGATTTTCATCAAGAATGGTATGATGAGACATCTTAACTGAGAACCTCAAATGGAAATACAAAATATTTAGATCTTACCAAGTCAAGATGTTGGATCTAAATCTAGAGCTAAATTTCTGCAGTGCTGGTTCGGGAGCAGATTAGGGTTTGAATTTTTCGAAGTTTTGTCCAACCAAAAGCTTTGATCTTGATCTCTAAAATTTAATTTTGAGGAGGAGATCAATCCAGGCCTGGGCTCACGCAAAAATTCCACTTCTGTGGAAAGCTCTAATTATCGGCAGTAGTGTTAGTTCAAAAAATGAAAATGCTTAGAATCAAATTCTGCTTCGACAGAAATATGCGCCCTAGGGAGGAGAGTCAGTCCAGCCTTATTTTGCTTAAAATATATGGAGAGAGATCCAAAAATTAGTAAGACCTAGTGTCGTATCTACACAGTGTCTTCTTCTCAGGTTAGTTCTGATACCATGTTAGATTTTTATCATTTAAGCAAGCATTAACTTAGGCTCTTAACTAAGAGAATAACAAGCACATCAATCAAACACATAAGACAATGAATACAAATATTTTCCTTGGGGAAACCATAAAGGAGAAAATCTTGCAACTTCCTTAGAGATAGAATCAACACCAAATAGCAAATCCCCAAAAATAGTAAAATGATATCCCGACAGAAGTAGTATCTTTGTTTCTAGCCCCAACAACTTCTTCTTCATCAGCTATGTGCTACAACTGAGTGTGAGTGTGTGTGTGATAAATAGAGAGGCTCACTCTCTATTTATAATAATTCCTGACTTGACAACGACTCACTAGGGCTGAGTTCTTTAGGAGAGTCTAATAACCCTAGTGCCTCGAAACTCCTGGGACTTTAACCCTTGAACAATAGGAGGGTTACCCACAATGACTTGACATGACTTGTTTACATTATAGAACCTCTGGATAGGAACATCGAGGCATGACATGACTCAAATACATTATAGACACTTCCCAAAATAAACATCGGGGTACAAGACATAATATATACAAGTGAATACCTTCTAAAGTTACAAATACATCAACACAGCTGCAAGAATGGCTATGGAACAAATGAATGAAAATGGTATTAGGAAATTTGTCTTGAATTCACTACATTCAAGAACAATCATGTTAAAGATCCATGGCCATGGCCTACCTCCTATTGTTAGGAAAGTAAAGGACATGAGATTTAATGGAAATATTATTTGTAAGAAAGCATGGTACAAGATACACAAGATTCCTTAAAGAACCTTCTATAACTACCAACATTGTTTCCATCATGGACACATCAAAGCCATTCATGGTAATACCAGCAAATGCAAACCACATCCACATATTGTGGAAGCCATAGAAACATTGCACAAACTTGTCATGCATAATTCATATTTTTCACCAAACCAAACATGTCAAGTTGAATAAGATGGAACATCTGCTCCTTTAATATTGTTTCCTTCGACTTGCACACAAATTTATTTGTTAAAGGAGATCAATGATTCTATTCAAAATCTTAATTATCCATCGATATCACAACCAATGATGAGAAAGATTTCGAATACTCATTTCCGAGATGTGGCATTTTCAAAGAACCCCAACTTTATAACTAATCGTTTTCAGCGGTATGCACTGAATAGAATGCTCTATTTTTGTTTTCCACCAAATTTATAACTAATTGATGGATGAAGATGATTCCCAATCTAACTCCACTAGATGGGTGAAGGTGAAGGTGCTTATATTCTTTAGTGTATAGTGGGAAGCCCAACTTTCCATAGATGGGTTATAGTTTCTTCATGCGAACATGGAAGAGATTTATTTCCTTTAACATTCTTCAAGGACTCGAACACCCAAACCCAAACCTTCAACTTAGATACTATGAATGTGTTGATAGCTTCTTGGTGCATTCTAGTGATCTATTGAGCTTCTCAACGTATGGTTTTTGTAATCCTCTCACTAGAAAGTTGTTACGTATAATGTTTATTACCATTTTTTAGGTAGGTCTCTGCATGGTACAATATAGAGATAAACAAATATACTATATGAACATCCATTTATCTAGGTATAGACTTTCCAAATATAGGTTTTTGGGGTATAAAATTTTTGACTAAGAGAAACACATACACAAGAGCATTAGATTTCAATAGTCCCTAATTGAAGGAAGGATATACAACTAATGTCATGTTTACTGATCACTTACTCAGTGAAATAATGTCATAGGGCCTTTGTTTATGGGATATTAAAGAATAGCCCTAATTTTTCTAGATATTAATAATTACCTACAAATATATTTTTGTTCATATTTCCAATTTAAAAAACTATATTTTTACAATGCATTCCCCCTTTTTACTAAATAAACATTTTTTATACCCACCACTGCCTCTAAACCCCAGAAACCATAGTCCCCCAATACGTACAAGATGTTGACCTTATTTTTCACAATTAAAAAACCCCTTTATGAATGAACATGATAAGATATCTCTCAATAAGATGAATCACTAAAGTTATACATTTAATAAAAAGTTGCGATGCTTGAACACAATCAATGTGGAATTTAAATAGGCGAGATGTAAAGTACTGTGATATAACTGATATCGAGTTACAAAAAGAGAGAGAGATAGTAGTTTGATTCCAGCATCTAAGACTATGGAAATGAGTGAGCTGATCAATGTCGATAGGGACGACTAGTTGTCTACCCTCCTTGAACATAACAACATTGCTCTTTCACATGGAGCAAAGAAGTCTGATGCTAGACCACATACAGAAGATCATGAGAGGTGTCATGCCTTGAAGGATGTCCCTACTCAGTCGACTGCCTATTTGATTGATTTGAGACCATCCAACCACATGGTTGCTGCAAAGGAAAATTTCTCTACCCTCACACTATAAAGAGGACCAAGTATTCACATGGGAGATGACTCCCAAATTCCAGTAGCAGGAAGAGGTTTAGTTAAAATCCATCATGGTGAGTTCAAAAATGTTATGTTTCTTGTGAGATTTGTTTTGTTCAGTGGGTATTATTCATTCATTTTACACTGCATAATAATTAAAATCTAATGACATTCATTGTGTGAATATCAATGACACATTAATTCTAATAGTGGCTTGCTTATCTCAGACCACTTAAAAGGCCTCGCTAAGATGTAAATTTTTTTTTCCGTAGTTTAATATATTTCACAGTCGTAAAAAAAATGTCAGATAATAATTTTAATAATATGTAAGAAATTTCTTTCACAAATTATTATTGATTGTAAAATCCTTGATCAAATTAACTTTTAATAGACCAACGTAGATCAAAATCCTAGGCTCTATCAAGTGCTGAGAGGGATCAAATTTCTGGAGGTGCAAACCTCTTCTTAGGTATTGCACTCAATGAGCTATCAACTTTGGTATGTCCTACATATACCATTGATTTGATTCAAACCAAAAGAAAGATATTTTTATTTAAGGTCCACATATAATATTTTATTATTAATAATTAATATTATTTATGGAGGACATATAATATTTTTTATTATTTTTTATTTTCTTAGAAACCAGCACTACAACATCTCTCCATTCATGGTTTTAAAACCATATGCAACGCCCTCCTAAAAGCATGGGTTGTTTAGGAGGCCTTGAAAATGGTCTTAAAACCATTTGAAAGGACCTCCTAAAACATGTACAATAAAACCATGGGTTGTTTAGGAGACCTTGCACATGGTTTTAAAACCATCTGCAAGGCCAACATTTTTTTTGAATATTTCAATTTTTTATTTTTATTATTTTGTTGGGTGGAAACATTACATCATTTCTCCCATATTGTGTTTAATTTTTTAATTTTTTATTGTTTTGTTAGGTAGGAATATTACAACATCTCCCCCATACTAGGTTGTTTTCGTGGCCGACATTATTGTCGCTTATAATTAATTTTTTTTAATTTTTATTAATAAAAGTAACGTTACAAGATCTCCCGATACTGGGGTATGAAGCGCATGTCGGGGAAAAAATATAAATAATAATAATATAAAAATATTCATAAATTATGTGGTCATTCTAATTTAAAAGTTGCGATGGTTCAACACAATTATTGTGGAATATAAATAGGCAAGATGTGAAGTACTGTGATATAACTGATACCGAGTTAAGAACACATAGAGAGAGAGCGCAGTTTGATTCCAGCATCTAAGACTATGGAAACTTCCAAACTGATCAATGTCAATAGGGACGAAGAAAGCATAATGTACTGTTTGTCTGAATTGCCTTACACTTTGAAAAAAGATATATTGGCATGGTTACCATTACATTTTATGTGCATATTTTCAACGGTATGCAGTGAATGGAATGCTCTCATTTCGTCCACAAAATTTATAAGTAATCGATGAGAAAAGGTGATTCCCAACCATAAGCCATTTCTTATTCTCTATAGTACAAATCCCAACTTGCTCAAGGTGTTCACAACAAAGCAAATATCTGGTCTGGTGTTCATCAGGTACATAAAGGACCCAATCATCTGACGATACATCGTAGTGTCAACCACTTCTGATGAAGTATCACTCCATAGCTTCAGGTTCGATTCCATAGGTGTGGTTATGGCCTTGCAGTCCATCATCCTGAATCTCTTCAGAATATCTACTGCATACTTCCCTTATCCAAGGAAGATTTCATCCACATTCTTCCACACCTCCATGCTTAGGAAATAGTGCATCATACCTAAGTCTTTAATTTCAAACTCAGTAGAAACTTTCCTCTTTGTATCAGCAATCAACCCATCCATACCTGTTACAAACAGATCAGCCACATACAGTAGGAGTATCACTGGATTGCCATATTCAACCTTGTAGTAAAGGTTGGAATTTGCTTTACTCTTGGTAAAGCCCAAACTGGATAGAAATCCATCAATTCTTCCGTACCATGTCCTAGTTGCCCGTTTCAAATTGTACAGGGATTTCTTCATACACACTGTTAGTTTTTCATCACATTAAGATAGCATTATGATCTTTGTATCTTTTCACTGAGAGAATAACAAGCACAGCAATAAAACATAAGCACATCACAAGAGACAAGAGACACAAAGAGATTTTCCTCACGGAAACCATAAAGGAGAAAAACCTGCAACTTCCTCTAAGATAGAATCAGCACCAAAACAGTAAGAGATCTCCCAAAACAGCAGTAGCCTTCTGTCTTCTGTCTAGCCACATTATTTCCTTCTCCAATAGTGCGCCACACTTAAGAGAGCAAGTGATGTATTTTACAAGTGAAAAATAGAGAGATTCTCACTCTCTATTTATATTCATCCGTTCACTTGAATTGCACTTTCACACATAGGCTCGACCTAATATTACTTACCCGAGCCTACACCTTAATTATTGTATAATAACTCAAGTGCCCCAAAACTATGGGGACTTACCTAATGACTTGACATGACTTGTTTACATTATTAATCTTCTCGATTGGAACATCGAGGCATGACCACATGACTCAAATACATAATAGAAACATCCCGGAATAAACATCGGGTTACAATACATAGAAGAATACATTCTGAAGTTACATATACATCAACACTCCCTCTTAACTAGGAAGGTATTCTTTCGACACAATTTTCAGCACTGGTCTTCTTCTCTGTATTAGCTGGATCATCTCATCTTCAAGTCATCTTCATCTTTCAAGTAATCTTCATCTTCAAGTCATCATTAGATCTGGATCATCTCTCGATCTCGATCATCATAGAACATCATCACTGGATCTGGATCATCTCTCGATCTGGATCATCATCACTGGGCTGGATCTGGATCATCACTCGATCTGGATCATTACTGCTGGATCATCATTACTGGATCTGGATCATCACTCGATCTAGATCAACACTGGTGTTATCTCGTGATTCTACTCATCATAGGAAGTTCTACAGAGCCAGTCCTTTTTCATACTGGATGTATCATCTCAGAGCTAGTCCTCTTTCAAACTAGATGAGGCATCTACACATAGCTAGTCCTTTTTCAAACTAGATGAGTCTTCCCAGAGCTAGTCCTTTTTCAAACTAGATGAGGCATCTACATAGAGCTAGTCTTTTTTCAAACTAGATGAGTCTTCCCAGAGCTAGTCCTTTTTCAAACTAGATGAGGCATCTACACAGAGCTAGTCCTTTTTCAAACCAGATGAGTCTTCCCAG
>LPNX010521751.1:46333-76617 GCA_001517045.1 Pseudotsuga menziesii
TATTTTCAAACTAGATGAGGCATCTACACAGAGCTAGTCCTTTTTCAAACTAGATGAGTCTTCCCAAAGCTATTCCTTTTTCAAACTAGATGAGGCATCTTCAGAGCTGGTCCTTTTTCAAACTAGATGAGGCATCACAGAGCTGGTCCTTTTTCATACCAGATGTGGCATCCACCTCAGAGCTAGTCCTTTTTCAAACTAGATGAGGCATCTACACAGAGCTAGTCCTTTTTCAAACTAGATGAGGCATCTACACAGAGCTAGTCCTTTTTCAAACTAGATGAGTCTTCACAAAGCCAGCCCTTTTTCATGCTGGATGTGGCATCCTGACAATGGAAGGAACCAATCCTCTCACCATGTCACTGCCCTTACATCCGACCATGGAAGGAACCAATCCTCTCACCATGTCAGAATGGCACTGCACTTATATCCGACCTGCTCGTCGGAATGGAAAACACTCACATCTGACATGGAAGGAACTTAATCCTTTAGCCATGAACAGAATGGTTCAGCCCTTACATTTGATCAAGTGGGAACACATCCCTCTATCACATCAGAATGGCTACTCAGTTCTACACTGAGTGATCCTGGTAACTGACCAGGTGCCTCCATTCCTAGAATGGCAATTGCCCTTACATCTGTCCTCCTCGACAGAATGGCCAGCACTCATATCTGACATGGAAGGGAGCAACCCTATCACCATGAAAGACTAGCTTAGCCCTTATATCTGACCTACTCGTCAGAATGGCTATGAATCTCAGCACTCATATCAGTCATGGAAGGAACCAATCCTCTCACCATGATGGAATGGCTTAGCCCTTACATCTGACCATGGAAGGAACCAATCCTCTCACCATGTCAGAATGACTATGGGTCTCATCACTATCTCTAGGAGGAAACCTCGATCTGGAGAACACCAAGTCTCTCTCTGAAGTACTCAAACTTCAGTCTAGCCAATGGCTTCGTCAATACATCAGCTATCTGTTCCTCTGTCGCAACATACAGGAGCTTCACTCCTCCTCTCTGAACCATATCCCTGATATAGTGATACTTGATCTCGATATGCTTCGACTTGTCATGAAACACTGGATTCTCTGACAACTTCACGCAACCCTGGTTGTCACAATGTATACAAGTAGCATCCAACTGGAGATCAAATATATCAGACAGTAGCTTCCGTAGCCATACTGCCTCACAACTAGCTGAACAAGCTGCGAGATACTCTGCTTCAGCTCTACTCAGTGCCACATAGGATTGATTCCTACTAAACCAAGAGATTACACCTGATCCCATACTGAAGCAACATCCTGAAGTACTCTTCCTGTTGATGGCACTGCCTGCCCAATCTGAATCAACATAACCCTCTAGGTTAATCTTCTGATTCGCATCATACTTAAGCCAATAATCAATTGTACCCTTCAGGTACCTCAGAATATGCTTTGCAGCAGTCAAGTGAACACTTCTCGGATCTGTCAGGTACTGGCTCAAGGTGTTCACAGCAAAGCAAATGTATGGTCTCATGTTCGTCAGGTACATCAATGACCCAATCATCTGACGATACATCGTAGCATCAACCGACTCTGATGAAGCATCACTCAATAGCTTCAGGTTCGATGCCATAGGTGTGGCCATAGCCTTGCAGTCCATCATCCCGAACCTCTTCAGGATCTCTACTGCATACTTCCCTTGTCCAAGGAAAATCCCATCTGTACTCTGCCACACCTCCATACCTAGAACAATAGTGCATCGACACATAACAGGAGCATCATTGGTCTTCCACCTTCAACCTTGGATCAAAGGTTAAGATATTCTTCAAGCTCATCATGTATGTGTTTCAACTCTTACTGGTTGCAAATGTCTCTTCGTAGTCTAGGCCTTCCTTTCATGAGAAGCCTCATGCTATGAATCTTGCTTTGTATCCTACGATGTTTCCATCTACTGCATGATGGAACTATGAAATTTTCTTCAGGTCTCGATATTGCATCCTGACATCATTCTTCTTGAACTGATCTTCCCTTTCTTCTTGGTGGCTGGAAGGTTCTGCATCAATGATGTCACTGCACTCGTCATATTATTCTTCATTTTGAAATGTCGTCACTTGTTCTTTGAAACAAGTCTCCATTCTTCTTTGCTTGTAGGCAATTATGTATGCGATCTTTCCTACAAGTTAAATGCATTTGTATGGTTAGAAACATTTCATAAGGAATATTCATACTAGCAAGTTACTATGCATAAATATATGATCATGCAACTACTTTAGCCAATACAACATTCATCCATATCTCATTGAAACTTTCTATATGCCTTCCATCTCTACCAGGACAACATTGAGATTGTGCACTAATCCAATATGTCAGCAAAGAGGTTTCATTCTAGATAAGTAGCAATGGAGAATTTGTATAGCCCCACGAGCTACTTACCCATCACATGCATATTAGTAGTATTCTGTCATTAATGAAAACATCCTATCATGCATATTACAATAACTGAATATAAACAAATGCATAACAAAATAATATAATGAAATGACAATTGAATACTTATCTTTATTTGTTTCTAGGGTAGACTCCTTCTTGAGCCTTCAGCTTCATCGTCTTCTTCATTCATAATAGCATCGTTTCTTATCCAAAAGCTAAGGTGGATAAGAAGTTCTTCAAGAGTTGAGTTCTTCATATTCCTCATTGCTTGAGGGATCTTCTTTGGATGGAAAGAGCTTGATCTTCAGTTGCTACCATCTTCTCTTCTTGAGCTTCTTCTTCTTGTGAGTTCTCTTTCTAGATTCTATTGAAATTAATCACTTCCTTCTAGCACACATTCCTCACATGAATGAATTCCATGATCCTGGGAGGCCATTCAAGGTGGCCATCACCACTTTTGCATTCTTCACTTTTTCTTTTACCGCTGCAAGTTGTTCTTTGATTTGAGAGACTCTTATGACTGCATGGTCTCTACATTTTGGACCTTCACATTCTTCAACTGGTTTCTTTAAGTCATATTCTGATTTTGTTCTTCCCTTCAAATAGCTTGAAATTCTGGAAGACCTTCAACAGCTTTGCTTGCAATAGGTAGTGCTCTGTAACGCACATGTGCAAGCCTTCTATGCCAAAGCTCATTTGGCTCTACTGTGTCATGGATCAAGGCTTGTTCTGGATATCCCTTCAATTTGTACAAGCCTCCTTCTTGTTCTTCAATCACTACCACATCATCGATAGTCTTTCCTTTTGGCCATATGATGACTTGACCATCTATGAATGCATCCCGCATTCCTTTTGCATCAATGCTGAAATGGAGAGAAGGTTCTTCTTCAATCCTTGTGAGGTGATTCATGTTCTGATAGTATTACAAAGGATTCCTTGAATCATGTCATATGTTTGTAAGCCCCAATGTCTATAAGCCAATCATCACTTCCATGAGTAATGTTACCTGTGAGAGATGATATTAGAACATATTCATCCGCGCTTGAAGAATCTTCACTTTCATATCTGGATCTCTTTCTGGATGGTTCATCATCCTCTGCAGCATGAGCATGGTGTCTTCTTTGGCCTCGTCTCCCTCTGAAACTGGAACCTCTATACTCATGTAGGTGTCCAATCCAGAGAGATAAAATACTTCTATGCTTGGAAGTTGTCAAATTCACCAATATTATAATCAAGCTGATGTGATAGATCACTTTGAAATGAGAACCTCAAATGTAAATAGCAAAGGATTAGATCTTACCGATTTGAGGTGTCCGTCCTTGTCCCGGAGTTCGCTGATCTAGCGTTTGTCACAGAAACCCTAATTTTCAAAACTTGGAATCTTTTAGATCTGATTGGATGAACAGATAGATCTCTTCAAATGGAGTTGTCCAGTGTACTCCTTTTCTGAAAACAGTGGAGGGAATCTCGTGAAACAGGAAGCCCTAATTTTCTGATTTCTTCTACAGAAATGCCTGTTACTATTTCTATGATATCTCCAAAATTCCTGATCCTCTGTGTCTAAAATTTTGCATTGAGGTAACCTCACATGTCTCTGATCCAACACCATAGTTTTCATCATAATTGGTTTCACCATTTGGGATTTATGATCCTTTTCCCAAGGTGACCTGTTACAGGACTGTTCAGAACAGCGAAGTTGTACGGAATGCCACGTGTCACTGGTTCATCTTCTGAGCCTGATATTTGGACCACAGAAAGTATAGTCCGTGCCCTTTCTAGAACATCTTCAGGAATTCCATTTGGACCTCTGTAGCCCAATATATTGCATATATCCCCAGGTGTCCTGTTTATGGATGATTTCTGGAAGAGGAAGGAGCCCTAACTTGGAGATCATATCTACCAGAATATAGCGAATATGAGGCTGATTTTTGGACACAGTGTTCATCAGGATGCTACCATTAACTTAGGATATTAACTAAGAGAATAACAAGCACAAGAATGAAACACATAAGAAAATGGACACAAATATTTTCCTCAGGGAAACCATAAAGGAGAAACCCTACAGCATCCTCAGAGATAGAATCAATACCAAATAGAAAAGCCCCAAAAAGAGTAAGATGATATCTCGACAGCAGTAGTCTCTTTCTCTCTAGCCCCAATAAATTCTTCTTCCTCAGCTATGTGCTACAAATGAGTGTGAGTGAGTGTGTGATAAATAGAGAGGCTCACTCTCTATTTATACTAATTCTGGACTTGACAATGACTCACTAGGGCCAACTTCTCTAGGAGAGTCTAATAACCCTAGTGCCTCGGAACTGCGGGGACTTTAACCCTTGAACAATAGGAGGGTTACCCACAATGACATTACTTGACTTGTTTACATTATAGAACCTCCCGATAGGAACATCGGGGCATGACATGACTGAAATACATTATAGACACTTCCCAGAATAAACATCGGGGTACAAGACATAACATATACAAGTGAATACATTCCGAAATTACAAATACATCAACATAGCTACAAGAAGGGGTATGGAACAAATGAATGAAAATGGTACTAGGGAATTTGTATTGAATTCACTATGTTCAAGCACAATAATGTCAAAGATCCATGGCCATGGCCTACCTCCTATTGTTAGGAAAGTAAAGGACATGAGATTTAATGGAAATATTATTTGTAAGAAAGCATGGTACAAGATACACAAGATTCCTCAAAGAACCTTCTATAACTACCAACATTCTTTCCATCATGGACACATCAAATCCATTCATGGTAATACCAGCAAATGCAAAGCACATCCACAGATTGTGGCAGCCATAGAAATATTGCACAAAATTGTCATGGATAATTCATATTTTTCACCTAACCAAGCATGTCAAGTTGAATAAGATGGAACATCTGCTCCTTTAATATTGTTTCCTTCAACTTACACACAAATTTCTTTGTTAAAGGAGATCAATGATTCTATTCAAAAGCTTAATTATCCATCGATATCACAACCAACAATGAGCAAGATTTGGAATACTCATTTTCGAGATGTGGCATTTTTGAAGAACACCAAATTTATAACTAATCGTTTTCAACGGTATGCAGTGAATAAAATGCTCTATTTTTGTTTTGCACCAAATTTATAACTAATCGATGGGTGAAGATGATTCCTAATCTAACTCCACTAGATGGGTGAAGGTGAAGGTGCTTATCTTCTGTAGTGTACAACAGGAATCCCAACTTGCCCTAGATGGGTTATAGTTTCTTCATGCGAACATGGAAGAGATTTATTTGCTTTAACGTTCTGCAAGGACTTGAACATCCAAACCCAAACCTTCAACTTAGATACTATGAAGGTGTTGATGGCTTCTTGTTGGGTTCTAGTGATCTATTGAGATCCTCAATGTATGGTGTCTTCTATCCTCTCACTAGAAAGTTGTTACGTATAATGTTTATTACCATTTTTTAGGTAGGTCTCTGCATGGTACAATATAGAGATAAGCAAATATAATTATGAACATCCATTTATCTAGGTATAGATTTTCCAAATATAGGTTTTTGGAGTATAAAATGTTTGAATAAGAGAAACACATACACAAGAGCATTAGATTTCAATAGTCCCTAATTGAAGGAAGGATATACAACTAATGTCATGTTTTACCAGAATTCCTTTATCCTGTGCATTTAGAGCTTCACCTAAAAACCGAGCATATACTACTGGATTCTTTTGGATTTTAGATCTATATTATCATTTGTCCAGAGACCCATAACTTTAGATCCTCAACACAAAGAATAATTTAGTTTATTACATAGTTTCTATGGTCTCACTATCTCAGACACAAAGACTCATAACCTCAACCTTTTCCTTTGTCAATGCGGAACTCATCCCGCTACCTTATCAATATACTAAATTTCTTGAGTTTTATTCTACTGTCGACAATTTTTATGTGTCATGACTTCAAATACTAAGTGAACATAATCATATTTATCTTCTATTTGATTGCAGACAGCATTCATTCATGACTCTCACATTTTGTTGTTCTCACGTTACTCCATACCTTCTCTTATGCCATTCATACACCAACCTTAATCACCCATCATCTTTGAAGAAGATAAATTTCAATATACTTCAACATTAGATACCAATTGAATTTTTTCTTAGATACCAAGTGGAATTTTCTGACTTTTACTCCCCTTGAGTATAAGATCCCTTCTAATGTTATTTTTAGGATTTTCTTTCAATAATGAGAGACCTTTTTATAAAAAGGTCCCACAATCATCACTACATCCTTCTTCATCACCTTCATCTTTATCAGTGTATTCTTATATATCTCCATCTTGCTTTTCCTCATAAAGGATGTCATCCTTATTTATGCATCTATTATGTTCATCGTTATCTTTGGAGACCTCACTAATGTTTGAAATCTTTATTTCTTCTACATATTTGGAGTCTTCCTTTCTTCTCCACATCTTTCGTTTGATGTTATGAGATTTGTTTGCAACAATATTCCTTGTAGGACTCTTCAGTTTACAATCTCTTGCCACATGTCCATGGCTATTACACTTATAACATTCTATGTAATATTTTTGGAGTAGTGTAAAAAGATTCTTATTTCCCTTCGATATATTATTTGATGACTTCTTCTTGTAATCAGAAACCTTTCTTTCAGTTCTACAATTTAAGGCTTTATGACCAAAATTATTACAAGAATAGCAGTGACCTATAAAAATGTGTAGATATATATTTGGTCTCTTGGGTGCTATATTATTTCTATTTTTATCTTGAGAAATTAAGCCTGCTTTCTTGCTTCCTTCCTTTTTAGCTGGAGTCATAAGTACTTAAACATAGCTTTTCTTACTTCCTTCTTGGTGGGGGTGAATCAGTATTGTTATAATTTTAATAATTTAAACACTTTTTAAATCTATCATTTAAAAACACATAACAACAAGAATACATAGAACATAATTTTAACGTGGAATCCCAATATGGTAAACCACCAATACGTCCTATTACTACAAAAATTTTATTTACAAATAGTTTTGTCTGATGCTACAGACAAGGATGGTATTACACCCTATTTACCAGCAACTATAGGAAGGAGGCTATGACCCCCTAGTTTATCAGCTACTACTTAAAGGATTCTACGACACCCTATTTACCAGCTACCACTGGAAGGAGGCTACGACCCCCTGGTTTATCGACTACTACTGAAAAAATTCTATGACACCCTTTTTTGTCAACTACAACTGACAGGATGCTTCTACAACCTATTTACCAGCTTCTTCTAGAAGGAGGCAAAAACCCCCTGCAAGCTTATTTCCTACCCTAGCTCTACCCTACCACCCTAATATGTTTTCTGTAATATGCTAGATTTATTTTCCCTCCATTCTCTGTCATGCCCACTGGTCTCTGTTTCTAATTTTATGATGTGGATTTTGAGACCCATTCTCTCTCATACATCTATGTATAAGTACCTTCATGTTTCCTACGAACACATATCTTTATTCTGGAAATATACCCTTTCACAATCATGCCTTTTCAAATCTGATAGTCAAACTTTTTCAACTATTTGTGATTAATGATTTTTAATTAAATAATTAATTTAAAAATTGCTTGATCACTTCTGATCTGCGAGCTCCCTTCTTCTCTGATTGCGGGATTCATCAAACCAATTCCTGTGGACTTCCTCTCCTCTATCAGCGGGAATACTCTATCTTCATACCTTTGAGCTTCTCTTTCTCTCACACCTGTGGGCTTCTTTTCCTCCTGTGCGAGCTCTCTATGAGATATATTCATCGCGGGCTCATTTGGACATGTTTCTCTCACAAAACAAAGGATTCACCTTCCATCTACGACTTTCCTGTTGGACATTCTTCTTTACCATTTATGGACGTACCTCAGAATTCATTCCCACAGCTCAACTTAAGATTTTCTGGTGCCTCTTAAATATCTTTCTCAAGAATCAATCCAAATCGTTAATCTAATTTTGAGTCTCTTCAATTCGTCGATCTAGCACACAGATTTCTTCCTTGAAATCATATTTCCGCACCATGGTTTCTTCATCAACGATTCACCACCATTGATCTTCGTCGAGCATTTTATTAACCGTTCATCTAAGGAAAGATGCAGATTGTGGGATGCGAAAATGTAACATTTCCTCAAATAATATCTATACTTTCCACAAGCTCCTTTCTACAAGATTCTTTTCGCAAGCTCCTTTCTACAAGATTCTTTTCGCAAGCTCCTTTGCACAAGCTCCTTTCTGCAAGCTTCTTCCCACAATTTTTCTTCTGCAGCATCGATATTTTGTGGAGTATTTCTTGACCTTCAATCTTTTTTATTGTGGTTTGCGGGTTCATAGAATCTTTAAATTTTATTTCCACAATTCCCTTTTCTCATTTTCCTTCCACACCGTCGATCTCTTTTTAGTGAAACTAATCTCCGCTATATGATCTTCCAGATTGCATATTGTAGAACTTCATCCTTTCTCCTATCTACTGCATTATTGATCCTTAATCATCATATCTCATGCGGGATGCGTCTTGACCATCGATTTCAGATCAAATGTGGATCCCACCATGAATTTGTGGATCTGCACGATTTCTTTGAGAAAATCCTCTACGTTTGTTTTTAAAAGTTTTGAAGACTTATATACATAGAGATATAGTTTCTCTATTCTTTGATTGTTACACATAATCTATCTCCTATTCATTTCACTGTTCTATAGCTCCACTCTTCATTTGTCTAACTATCTTTGTCATTCATACTGCATCTCTACTTCCACTCGACCTTTGTTCTTTGTTTCATTAACCATTGTTTACATCATACTATTGACACTATCTTGGAAGTCTTCAGATCAGTCTTTCATCTTGTCTTATCATCCATGTCCATCTCATCCATTGCATTTGTTATAAATGAACTTTTATGACATCATCATTAGGACACCATCATATTCCTTGTCATCATATGTGTCATGCCACATCCTCAACTATTCCATATTCCTCAACTATGCCATATTCTTTAGTCTTTCATTTAGACTGGTTATTCCTTTGTCATTCATGAATACCTTTGACATTAATGAAAACTATATACTCAACATTTCCTGCCTTGCGTGCCATCTTTCTCCTTGCGCATCATATTTCACCTTGTGCATCACCCTTGATGCTGTGCATCTTATCTCCATCAAAACTTCCTACCAACAGTATGACAACGTTATATTCAAGAATGCTAAATGAAAACAAAATGGTTATCATAGGAAATGACATTCATAGTGTAAATGTTATTAGTTATGCAATTAACTGATTATTCAATGCATTAAATTTTTTGTATTCAAATATAAAATCAACAACAACCATAAAAGAGGCACAATTAGTTCATAATATAACGATCTTAAACATTCATAGCGAGATGTGGATTCTGAGATGCATTCTCTCACTCATACTTCTATGTATAAGTACCTTCATGTTTCCTACGGACACATCTCTTTATTCTGGAAACATACCCTTTCACAATCATGCCCTTTCAAATATGATAGTCACACTCTTTCAACTATCTGTGATTAATGATTTTTAATTAAATAATTAATTTAAAAACTGCTTGATCACTTCTAATCTGCAAGCTTCATTCTTCTCTGATCACAGGATTCGTCAAACCAATGTGTGTGGACTTCCTCTCTTCTATCAGCGTGAATACTCTATCTTCAGAACTTCAAGCTTCTCTTTTTTTCACACCTGTGGGATTCTTTTCCTCCTCTGCAAGCTCTCTACGATCTATCTTCATCGTTGGCTCATCTGAACATTTTTCTCTCACAAAACACAGGATTCACCTTCCATCTACAAGTTTCCTATTGGACATTCTTCTTTACCATTTATTGACGTACCTCAAAATTCATTTCCGCATCTCAAATTAACATTTTCTGGTGCTTCTTCAATATCTTTCTCAAGAATCAATCCAGATCGTTGATCTAATTTTGAGTCTCTCCGGTCTGTCAATCTAGCACACAGACTTCTTCAGGTGTCTTGTTCTCGAGTACTCTATGTGGATTACGGTTCTTTACATACACTGTTGTTCTAGCAGCTTCTGCCCATAGATGCATGGGAAGATCTTGATCATGAAGCATGGCCCTTGCTACTTCCATTATCATTCTATTATTTCTTTCTGCAATCCCATTATATTGTGGATTATATGGAGTGGATAACTTCCTCTTAATCCCTGAGCCTCTGCATAGCTCTTTGAATTCATTTGACATGAATTCTCTGCCATTATCTGATCGAAAGGTCTTGATCTTCTTTTCTGTGTGATTCTCGATCAAGGCTTTGAATTCCTTGAACTTGCTGAATACGTCAATGGGTATTATTCATTCATTTTACACTACGTAATAATTAAAATCTGATGACATTCATTGCATGAAGATCAGTGACACATTAATTCTAATAGTGGCTCGCTTATCTCAGACCACTCGAAAGGCCTCGCTAAGATGTAATTTTTTGTTTCCGTAGTTTAATATATTTGGCAGTCTTTCAAAAAATGTCAGATAATAATTTTAATAATATGTAAGAAATTTTTTTCACAAATTATTATTCATTGTAAAATCCTTGATCAAATTAACTTTTAATGGACCAGTGTAGATCAACATCCTAGGCTCTATCAAGCGCCGAGAGGGATCAAATTTTTGGAGGTGCAAACCTCTTCTTAGGTATTACACTCAATGAGCTATCAACTTTGGTATGTCCTATATATACCATTGAATTTATTCAAACCAAAAGACACATCCTTTTATTTAAGGTCCACATATAATATTTTTATTATTAATATTTAATATTATTTATGGAGGACATATAATATTTTTTATTATTTTTTATTTTCTTAGAAACCAACATTACAACATCTCTCCATTCATGGTTTTAAAACCATATGAAAGGCCCTCCTAAAAGCATGGGTTGTTGAAGAGGCCTTGCACATGGTCTTAAAACCTTTTGAAAGGCCCTCCTAAACCATGTACAATAAAACCATGGGTTGTTTAGGAGGCCTTGCACATGGTTTTAAAACCGTGTGCAAGGCCAACATTTTTTTTGAATAATTCAATTTGTTACTTTTTATTATTTTGTTGGGTGCAAACATTACATCATTTCTCCAATATTGTGTTTTATTTTTTTATTGTTTTATTGTTTTGTTAGGTAGGAAGATTACAACATCTCCCCCATATTAGGTTGTTTTCATGGACGACATTATTCTCACTTATAATTAATTTTTTTATTTTTTATTAATAAAAGTAACGTTACAAGATATCCTGATGCTGGGGTATAGAGCGCATGTCGGGGAAAAAATATAAATAATAATAATATAAAAATATTCATAAATTATGTGGTCATTCTAATTTAAAATTTGCGACGGTTCAACACAATTATTGTGGAATATAAATAGGCGAGATGTGAAGTACTGTGATATAACTGATATCGAGTTAAGAACACAGAGAGAGAGAGGGAAGTTTTATTCCAGCATCTAAGACTATGGAAACAGACGAACTGATCAATGTCGATAGGGATGAAGAAAGTACAATGTACTATTTTTCTGAATTGCCTTACACTTTGAAAAAGGATATATTGGCATGGTTACCGTTACATTCTCTGTGCAAATTTTTGGCAGTATGCAGTGAATAGAATGCTCTCATTTAATCCATGAAATTTATAAGTAATCGATGGGAAAAGTGTCCTCTTTCATCACATGTATAGCAAATGAACTTAGGCCTATCTCTAGTCTTTTTAAAGTTATTCCTTTGATGAGAGTGCTTACCTCTGTGGTGGCTAGATCTGGTTTTCTTGGATTGTACTGTGAGAGCTTGATCTTCACTTCCCATATTTTCCTCTCGAGGTGCTATCCAAGCTTCTTCTTGAGAGCATTCTTCCCATAGTCTATTGAACTTGACTAACTTATTTTTGGCAAAGATCCCTTGAATGAAAGAGTCTCATGTCCTAGGGAGACCATTCAAGGTGGTAATTCCAATCTCTACATTCTCCACTTATTCATCTACTATTTCAAGTTGTTATTTGATTTGAGAAACCCTTGTGAAGTATGACTGTATGGTCTTCGCATTCTGGATCTTCACATTCTTCAACTGATTCCTCAAGGTCATCTTTCGGTTTATCTTCTTTCCTTCAAACAACTTGGTTAGGGCATCAAACATAGCTTTAGGTGTCTTTAGGGAGGACATTTGTGGTATGAGGTGATCCTTGATTGAATATCCAATAATCCTCTTAGCCATAACCAACTTCTTCTTCTATAAGGCATTATCCTCATCTCCCTTTGGAACTGGAATCTCCTCATTGATGTAGGAGTCCAACTCATTTTCTTCCAGGACCAAGGAGATCCTATACTTCCAGGCTCGAAAGTTATCAGCTTCCTCAAGCTTTTCATCAAGATTGGTATGATGAGACATCTTAACTGAGAACCTCAAATGGAAATACAAAAGATTGAGATCTTACCAGGTGAAGATGGCGGATCTGAATCTGGAGCTTAATTTCTATAGTGATGGTTCTAGAGAATATTAGGGTTTGACTTTCCCAGAGTTCTGTCCAACCAAAAGATTTGATCTTGATCTCTAAACTTTGATTTTGAGGAGGAGATCAATAAAGGGTCGGGATCACTCAAAAATTCCACTTCTATGGAAAGCCCTAATTTCTGGCAACAATGTCGTGTCAAAAAATGAAAATGCTCAGAATTAGATTCTGCTTCGACAGAAAGATGTGCCCTCGGGAGGAGAGTTAGTCCAAACATATTTTGCTGAAAACCTATCGAGAGAGATCCAAAAAGCAGGAAGCCCTAGTTTTCACAGCTGCACGGTGTCTTCTTCTCAGGTTAGCTCTAATAACATGTTAGATTTTTATTATTTAAGTGAGCATTAACTTAGGATCTTAACTGAGAGAATAACAAGCACACCAATCAAACACATAAGACAATGGACACAAATATTTTCCTTGGGGAAACCATAAAGGAGAAAACCCCACAACATCCTCAGAGATAGAATCAACACGAAATAACAAAGCCCCAAAAAGAGTAAGATGATATCCCGACAATAGTAGTCTCTTTCTCTCTAGCCCCAACAACTTTTTCTTCCTCAGCTATGTGCTACAAATGAGTGTGAGTGAGTGTGTGATAGATAGAGAGGCTCACTCTCTATTTATACTAATTCCCAACTTGAAAATGACTCACTAGGGTCGAATTCTCTAGGAGAGTCTAGTAACCATAGTTCCCCAGAACTGCGGGGATTTAACCCTTGAACAATAGGAGGGTTACCCATAATGACTTGATATGACTTGTTTACATTATAGAACCTCCCGATAGGAACAACGAGGCATGACATGAATCAAATACATTATAGACACTTTCCAGAATAAACATCTGGGTACAAGACATAAGATATACAAGTGAATACATTCCAAAGTTACAAATACATCAACACAGCTGCAAGAAGGGGCATGGAACAAATGAATTAAAATGGTATTAGGGAATTTGTCTTGAATTCACTATGTTCAAGCACAATCACATTAAAGATCCATGGCCATGGCCTACCTCCTATTTTTAGGAAAGTAAAGGACATGAGATAATTCATATTTTTCACCAAATCAAACATGTCAAGTTGAATAAGATGGAACATTTGCTCCTTCAATATTGTTTCCTTCAACTTACACACAAATTTCTTTGTTAAAGGAGATCAATGATTCTATTCAAAAGCTTAATTATTCATCGATATCACAACCAACAATGACCAAGATTTGGAATACTCATTTTCAAGATGTGGCATTTTCGAAGAACACAAACTTTATAATTAATCGTTTTCAGCGGTATGCAGTGAATAGAATGCTCTATTTTTGTATTCCACCAAATTTATAACTAATCGATGGGTGAAGATGATTCCTAATCTAACTCCACTAGATGGGTGAAGGTGAAGGTGCTTATATTCTTTAGTGTACAGTGGGAAGCCCAACTTGCCATAGATGGGTTATAGTTTCTTCATGCGAACATGGAAAAGATTTATTTCCTTTAACTTTCTGCAAGGACTCGAACACCCAAACCCAAACCTTCAACTTATATACTATGAATGCGTTGATAGCTTCTTCGTCGGATCTAGTGATCTATTGAGCTCCCCAACATATGGTGTCTGTAATCCTCTCACTAGAAAGTTGTTACGTATAATGTTTATTACCATTTTTTAGGTAGGTCTCTGCATGGTACAATATAGAGATAAACAAATATACTATATGAACATTTATTTATCTAGGTATATATTTTCCAAATATAGGTTTTTGGAGTATAAAATGTTTGACTAAGAGAAACACATACACAAAAGCATTAGATTTTAATAGTCCCTAATTGAAGGACAGATATACAACTAATGTCATGTTTATTGATCACTTACTCAGTGGAATACATACAAGATGTTGACCTTATTTTTCATAATTAAAAAACCCCTTTATGAATGAACGTGATAAGATATTGCTCAACAAGATGAATCGCTAAAGTTATACATTTAATAAAAAGTTGCGACGATTGAACACAATCAATGTGCAATATAAATAGGTGAGATGTAAAGTACTGTGATATAACTAATATGGAGTTACAAAGAGAGAGAGAGAGAGAGTAGTTTTATTCCATCATCTTAGACTATGGAAACGAGTGAGCCGATCAATGTCGATAGGGACGACTAGTTGTCTGCCCTTCTTCAACATAACAACATTTCTCTTTCACATGGAGCAAAGAATTCTGATGATGGACCACAGACAGAAGATCATGAGAGGTGTCATGCCTTGAAGGATGACCTTACTCAGTCGATTGGCTATTTGATTGATTCTAGACCATCCAACCGCATGGTTGCTGCCAAGGAAACTTTCTCTACCCTCACACTATCAAGAGGACCAAGTATTCACATGGAAGATGACTCCCAAATTCCAGCAGCAGGAAGAGGTTCAGTTAAAATCCAGCATGGTGAGTTCAAAAATGTTATGTTTCCTACGAGATTTGTTTTGTTCAGTGGGTTTTATGTTTCCAGCATGATGACTAAGCAATAATTTTATGTTTCCTATGAGATTTGTTTTGTTTAGTGGGTATTATTCATTCATTTTACACTGCATAATAATTAAAATATAATTACACTCATTGCATGAAGATCAATGGCACATTAATTCTTATAGTGGCTCGCTTATCTTAGACCACTCGAAAGAGCTCGCTAAGATGTAATTTTTGTTTCCGTAGTTTAATATATTTCGTAGTCTTAGAAAAAATGTCAGATAATAATTTTAATAATCTATAATAAATTTCTTTCACAAATTATTATTCATGGTAAAATCCTTGATAAAATTAACTTTTAATAGACCAGCATAGATCCAAATCCTAGGCTCCATCAAGCATCGAGAGGGATCAAATTTCTAGAGGTGCAAACCTCTTCTTAGGTATTGCACTCAATGAGCTATCAACTTTGGTGTGTCCCTTATATACCATTGATTTGATTCAAACCAAAAGACACATATTTTTATTTAAGGTCCACATATAATATTTTTATTATTAATATTTAATATTATTTATGGAGGACATATAATATTTTTTATTTTGTTAGAAACCAACATTACAACATCTTCCCATTCATGGTCTTAAAACCATATGCAAGGCCCTCCTAAAAGCATGGGTTGTTTAGGAGGCCTTGCACATGGTCTTAAAAACATTTGAAAGGCCCTCCTTAACCATGTACAATAAAACCATGGGTTGTTTAGGAGGCCTTGCACATGGTTTTAAAACCATGTGCAAGGCCAACATTTTTTTTTGAATAATTCAATTTTTTACTTTTTATTAGTTTGTTGGGTGGGAACATTACATCATCTCCCCCATATTGTGTTTTTTTATTAATTTATTGTTTTTTTATGTAGGAAGATTACAACATCTCCCCCATATTACAACACAATTATTGTGGAATATAAATAAGTGAAATGTGAAGTACTGTGATATAACTGATATCGAGTTAAGAACAGAGAGAGAGAGGTCAATTTGATTCTAGAATATAAGACTATGGAAACGGGTGAACTAATGAATGTCGATAGGGACAAAGAAAGCGCAACAGTGTACTGTTTCTCTGAATTGCCTTACACTTTGAAAAAGGATATATTGGCATGGTTACCGTTACATTCTCTGTGCAGATTTTCAGTGGTATGCAGTGAATGGAATGCTCTCATTTCATCCACAAAATTTATAATCAATGGATGGATAAAGGAGATTCCCAACCATAAGCCATTGCTTATTCTCTGTAGTACAAATCCCAACTTGCCATCGATGGTTTCCAGTTTCTTCACACGAACATGGAATACCTTTATTTCCTTTAACTTCCTGCAAGGAGTAGACCTGGAAACCCAACTCCCAGATCGGATTCAACTTGAATACGAGGGATGTGTTGATGGCCACTTCTTGGTGTGTTCCGGTGATATCTAGACCTTCCCTACATATCATGTCTGTAATCCTCTCACTAGAAATTTGTTACAACTTGACAGAACGTCGTTAATCGTCCACGACTTCAGCATCATGGATAAAGGTGTTGAAGGTCAACGAGCGTACACAGTGGTTGCCTTCGGAAACGCCGATGCTTGGGACTACGAGCGTCCAAAAGTTGTTGAAATCTATGATCCTTCTCAAAGTGAAAGTGGATGGAGGCTGGCTGGGGATATGCCGGGAAATATTCATTTATTACATGCTGTTGTTTGCAACGGGTTCGTCTATGCTACAACAGTTGGTCATGGTCATGGTTTTGGTATTTTTCATTTCAATTTTGTCCAACTGCCATCGATTGAGGGTCGAGATATCGGTGATTCTTGTAGTTTTTTTACATGCTGGTCACAAGTTCTAGTAGCCGGAATAATGTCTCCTATTGTAGTGTGGCCGTCAGATTCGGAGCCATTCATTATATGGGAGCTTGATTCAAACTCATTGTCATTGACAACAACAACAAGAGGTGACAAAAAAAAACCTAGTCCTCACCACTACTATAACACTCTTAAAGCTTAATTATACTTGGGAGGATAACTTTGATCCCTTTTGAATTTCTAATGTTTCTATATTTATCCTCTTGATTTCACAAATTTATAGGCCTTTCCTCGAGATTATGAAGGAATCCTCCCATGAAAACCAATTGATGAAATAAAAGCTGAACCAAATAGCTGGAACCATCCTTACCATAATTATTTAACTCACCACCTTTGGTGATTGGCACCACTTACATTTAAATGAATATTGGATCACCTAGATCATGGAAGGAACTAAAATCCATGATGTTGGACCAATGCTTGTCCTATAGTCTTAATTTCCCTTTGTTAACGCTAAGGTCTAAACTATACTGGTAGAGGGAAAAGATAGGGACTTTAGACATAAAGGATTAAATCATTTAGTTCTATTTTTGAGTGGTTAAATAAGTATCAAGACAAACAAGGTCTATGTGTATTATTTGAATAATACCTAAATAACAATAATAAGCTACGAATTCAAAGGATTTACGACCATTAAATAGATGACCATTAATTAGATGTGTATTAATTAGATGTTCCACATATTCACATAATATTCCATCGTATGTGTTGACAGAGTCCGTCGATAGGGGTTCACTCTCTGTCGACACCATTAACTCATCAATCTCCCTGAGCACCGGCCTAGACAGGTTTTACCCTGTCTAGCAACATGTGCGAAGCAGATGAGGTCTCACTCGAGATGTTCAAGGGAGAACTGTCATAACCACGTTTCCGCAGTAAGAAGGATGGTTTGTAACCATGTTTCCGCAGTTGCAACAAAATAGACAACATCGTTCCACAGGTCACAATTCAAAATATGATTCAGATTTTATATATATGATATAAGTCTCCTCAACATTATAATCCTATCTCAATTTATAGGCTTGCGCCTTTTACAAAATGGTCCACTTAGATCAACTTACTAACTACTTGGACCAAAAACTACAAAATAATGACCAAGATTACTTTTGTCGACTTTCCCTCCTTGCACACCATCTTTTTCCTTGTGAATCATATTTCACTTTTTCACATCATCTTATACCTTGCACATCACCCTTGATGTTGCGCAGCTTATCTCCATCAAAAACTATTTTCAATAGGCCCCCAATACAATCTTGTGGCACGCTGTCGAGCCACATCAACTGGAAACAATGTAGGCATTGATTTTAATCTTGAAGTACTCATATTGCTAGGTGACTTCTTTGACTTTATCCTTCCTACTTCCATATCTAATGGATTATACTGCTTATAAGTTATCTGGCTTCCGCTTGTACCAGAATTCCTTAATCGCGTGCATTTAGATCTTCATATAAAAACCTAGCATATACTACTGTATTCTTTTAGATTTTAGATCTATATTATCAACTTTCCAAAGACCCATAACTTTAGATCCTCAACACAGAGAATACTTTAGTTTATTACATAGTTTCTCTGGTCTCACTATCTCAGACACAAATACTCATAACCTCAACCTTTTCCTTTGTCAATGCAGAACTCATCCCGGTACGTTATCAATATGCTAATTTCTTTTGAGTTTTATTCTATTGTCAACAATTTTTATGTGTCATGACCTCAAATACTAAGAGAACATAATCATCTTTTTATTCTATTTGATTTAAGACATCATTCATTAATGACTCTCACATTTTTTTCTTCTCACGTTACTTCATACTTTCTCTTATGTCATTCATACACCAACCTTGATCACCCATCAACTTTGAAGAAGATAGATTTCAATATACTTCAACATTAGATACCAATTTAATTTTTTCTTAGATACCAATTGGAATTTTCTAACTTTAAATCCCGCTGAGTATAAGATCCCTTCTAATGTTATTTTCAGGATTTTCTTTCAATAATGAGAGACCTTTTTTATAAAATATCCCATGGTCATCACTACATCCTTCTTCATCACCTTCATCTTGATCAGTGTATTCTTATATATCTCCATCTTGTTTTTCCTCATAAAGGATGTCATCCTTATTTATGCCTCTATTATGTTCATTGTTATCTTTGGAGACCTCAATGACGTTTGAAATCTTTATTTCTTCTACATATTTGGATTCTTCCTTTCTTCAACACATCTTTCGTTTGAAGTTCTGAGATTTGTTTGCAACAATATTCCTTGTAGGACTCTTTAGTTTACAATCTCTTGCCATATGTCCATGGTTATTACACTTATAACATTCTATGCCATATTTTTGTAGTGTAAAAATATTCTTATTTCCCTTCGATCTATTACTTGATGACTTCTTGAATTCAAAAAGCTTTCTTTCAGTTCTACAATTTAAGGCTTTATGACCAAAATTATTACAAGAATATAAATAACCTATAAAAACATGTAGATATCTATTTGGTCTCTTGGGTGCTATATTATTTCTATTTTTATCTTCAGAAATTAAGCCTGCTTTCTTGCTTCCTTCCTTTTTAGATGAGTCTTTAGTACTTCAACATAGCTTTTCCTACTTCCTTCTTGATTGGTGACTGGGAGACTCTCTGACTTATTTTTTTTAATGAACCCTAAACCAGATCTGTCATTGGATGATCTTTGGCTATTTCGAACATCATCTAGAATCCTCGAGATGTTCTCAAACTTTGATTTAATGGATTTCTAATCAAATCCTTCTCTAACTTGAGTAATTTCTTTCTCAAGTTTTTCAAAATATTGAATTCTCTTCCTAAGAAAAACTACTAGGTCTTCCTCACTCTTCTTGGCCTCTTGAAGTTGGTTTCTCAAATCAGTATTAATCTGATTTGTCTCTTTTTGGTATTTAGACAGTTTCTCTTTCAAAACTTTGTTTCTTTTCCTACATCTTTCAATTTCAAATACAATAGCCATGTATTGAGCTTCTATGTCGACTTCTGATTCCTCATCTGAATTTGTTGTTCCTATAAATAATATTTCTTCATCTTTACTCATCTCCTCATCTTCACTTTCTTCCTTGGAATAGAAGTTCTTCCTTTTTTTCTTAAACTTCTCCATACCCTTATGACATCAAGATTCTTCATGGTCACCCTCCTCTTGTTTTGGGTAGGGGCACTTAGGGGGAAAATGTCCAATCCTTCCACAGTTAAAACATTTCAAAGGTAGATTTCCTTTGTATTTCCCAGTTCCTTTCTTAAGTTTACTTACAAAGAGGGCTTCCTCATCATCTAGATTCTCTGATTGATTTTTGGAAGAGACTTTAAGCGCTACTTCTTTCTTTGAGGTTTCATTTAGTCTAGTTCTCGTCTCATACGTAGTGAGAATTCCATGCAGCTCATCTACTATCACTATTTTAAGGTCATCTCATTCCTCTAGGGTGGAAATCATTGATTCATATCTCATTGGTAATGTTCTTAGTACCTTGCTTACAACTTCTTTTTCTTTCAATTTTCCTCCAAGACTTCTAATAACATTAACCACCTCATCTACACGAAGAAGGTATTCTCCAATATTCTCATCTCCCTCTGGAACTAGAATCTCCTCATTAGTGTAGGTGTCCAACTCATTTTCTTCTAGGACTAGGGAGATCCTATACTTCTAGGCTCGGAAGTTATCGGCTCCCTCAATATTTTCATCAAGCTTGGTATGATGAGACATATTAACTGAGAACCTCAAATGGAAATACAAAAGATTTATATCTTACCAGGTTAAGATGTTGGATCTAAATTAGGAGCTGAATTACTGAAGTGCTAGTTCGGGAGCAGATTAGGGTTTGACTTTCCCGAAGTTCTGTCCAACCAAAAGCTTTGATATTGATCTCTTCACTTTAATTTTGAGGAGGAGATCAATTCAGGCCTGGGATCACTCAAAAATTCCACTTCTGTGGAAAGCCCTAATTTTCGGCAGTAGTGTCGGTTCAAAAAATTAAAATGCTCAGAATCAGATTCTGCTTCGACAGAAAGATGCGCCCTAGGGAGGAGAGCCAGTCCAAACTTCTTTTACTGAAAATATGTGGAGAGAGATCCAGAAAGTAAGAATCCCTAGTTTCCGCAGCTGCACCGTGTCTTCTTCTCAGGTTAGTTCTGATACCATGTTAGATTGTTGTCATTTAAGCCAACATTAACTTAGGATCTTAACTGAGAGAATAACAAGCACGGCAATCAAACACATAAGACAATGAATAAAAATATTTTCCTCAGGGAAACCATAAAGGAGAAAACCCTGCAACCTCCTCAGATATAGAATCAACACCAAATATCAAAGCCCCAAAAATAGTAAGATGATATCCCGACAGCAGTAGTATCTTTCTCTCTAGCCCCAACAACTTCTTCTTCATCAGATATGCACTACAACTGAGTGTGAGTGAGTGTGTGATAAATAGACAGGCTCACTCTCTATTTATACTAATTCTTGACTTGACAATGACTCACTAGGGTAAGTTCTCTAGGAGAGTCTAATAACCCTAGTGCCCCAAAATTGCAGGGACTTTAACCCTTGAACAATAGGAGGGTTACCCACAATGAATTGCAATGACTTCTTTACATTATATAACCTCCAGATAGAAACATCGAGGCATGGCATGACTCAAATACATTATAGACACTTCCCAAAATAAACATCGGGGTAGAAGACATAATATATACAAGTGAATACATTCCGAAGTTACAAATACATCAACACAGCTGCAAGAATGGGTATGGAAAAAATGAATGAAAATGGTATTAGGGAATTTGTCTTGAATTCACTACGTTCAAGCACAATAATGTCAAATATCCATGGCCATGGCCTACCTCCTATTGTTAGGAAAGTAAAGGACATGAGATTTAATGGAAATATTATTTATAAGAAAGCATGGTACAAGATACACAAGATTCCTCAAAGAACCTTCTATAACTACCAACATTCTTTCCATCATGGACACATCAAAGCCATTCATGGTAATACCAGAAAATGCAAAGCACATCCACATACTGTGGAAGCCATAGAAATATTGCACAAACTTTTCATGGATAATTCATATTTTTCACCAAACCAAACATGTCAAGTTCAATAAGATGGAACATCTGCTCCTTTAATATTGTTAGGCTTCAACTTACACACAAATTGCTTTGTTAAAGGAGATCAATGATTCTATTCAAAAGTATAATTATCCATCAATATCACAACCAGGGATGAGAAAGATTTGGAATACTCATTTTCGAGATGTGGCATTTTCGAAGAACACCAACTTTATAACTAATCGTTTTCAACGCTATGCAGTAAATAGAATGCTCTATTTTTGTTTTCCAGCAAATTTATAAATAATCGATGGGTGAAGATGATTCCTAATCTAACTCCACTAGATGGTTGAAGGTGAAGGTGCTTATATTCTTTAGTGTACACTGGGAAGCCCAACTTGCCATAGATGGGTTATAGTTTCTTCATGCGAACATGGAAGAGATTTATTTCCTTTAACTTTCTGCAAGGACTCGAACACCCAAACCCAAACCTTCAACTTAGATACTATGAATGCGTTGACAGCTTCTTGGTGGGTTCAAGTGATCTATTGAGCTCCTCACGGAATGGGGTCTGTAATCCTCTCACTAGAAAGTTGTTACATATAATTTTTATTACCATTTTTTAGGTATGTCTCTGCATGGTACAATATAGAGATAAACAAATATATTATATGAACATCCATTTATCTAGGTATATATTTTCCAAATATAGTTTTTTGGAGTATAAAATGTTTGACTAAGAAAAACACATACACAAGAGCATTAGATTTCAATAGTCCCTAATTGAAGGAAGGATATACAACTAATGTCATGTTTGCTGATCACTTAATCAGTGAAATCGTGTCATAGGGCCTTTGTTTATGGGATATTAAAGAATTGCCCTAATTTTTCTAGATATTAATAATTACCTACAAAAATCTTTGTGTTCATATTTCCAATTTAAAAAACTATATTTTTACAATACATTCCCTCTTTTTACTAAATAAACATTTGTTATACCCACCACTACCTATAAACCCCACAAACCCTACTCCCCCAATATGTACAAGATGTTGACCTTATTTTTCACAATTGAAAAACCCCTTTTTGAATGAAGATGATAAGATATTGCTCAATAAGATGAATCGCTAAAGTTATACATTTAATAAAAAGTTGCGACGGTTGAACATAATCAATGTGGAATATAAATAGGTGAGATGTAAAGTACTGTGGTATAACTGATATCGAGTTACAAAAAGAGAGAGAGAGAGTATTTTGATTCCAGCATCTAAGAATATGGAAACGAGTGAGCTGATCAAAGTCAATAGGGATGACCAGTTGTCCGCCCTCCTTGAACATAACGACATTTATCTTTCACATGGAGCAAAGAAGTCTGATGATGGACCTCAGACAGAATATCATGAGAGGTGTCATGCCTTGAAGGATGTCCTTACTTAGTAGACTACCTATTTGATTGATTCTAAACCATCCAACCACATGGTTGTTGCCAAGGAAACTTTCTCTACGCTCACACTATCAAGAGGCCCAAGTATTCACATGGAAGATGACCCCCAAATTCCAGCAGCAGGATGAGGTTCACTTAAAATCCAGCATGGTGAGTTCAAAAATGTTATGTTTCCTGTGAGATTTGTTTTGTTCAGTGGGTATTATGTTTCCAGCATGATGACTAAGCAATAATTTTATGTTTCCTACGAGATTTGTTTTGTTCAGTGGGTATTATTCATTCATTTTACACTGCATAATAATTAAAATCCAATGACATTCATTGTGTGAAGATCAATGACACATTAATTCTAACAGTGGCTCGTTTATCTCAGACCACTCGAAAGGCCTCGCTGAGATGTAATTTTTGATAGACCAGCGTAGATCAAAATCGTAGGCTCTATCAAGCGTCGAGAGGGATCAAATTTCTGGAGGTGTAAACCTCTTCTTAGGTATTGCACTCAATGAGCTATCAACTTTGCTATGTCCTATATAACCATTCATTTGATTCAAACCAAAAGACACATCCTTTTATTTAAGGTCCACATATAATATTTTTATTATTAATATTTAATATTATTTATGGAGGACATATAATATTTTTTATTATTTTTTATTTTCTTAGAAACCAACATTATAACATCTCTCCATTCATGGTTTTAAAACCATATGCAAGGCCCTCCTAAAAGCATGGGTTGTTTAGGAGGCCTTGCACATGGTCTTAAAACCATTTGAAAGGCCCTCCTAAACCATGTACAATAAAACCATGGGTTGTTTAGGAGGCCTTGCACATGGTTTTAAAACCGTGTGCAAGGCCAACATTTTTTTTTGAATAATTCAATTTTTTACTTTTTATTATTTTGTTGGGTGGAAACATTACATCATTTCTCCCATATTGTGTTTTATTTTTTTTTATTTTTTTATTGTTTTTTTAGGTAGAAGGATTACAACATCTCCCCCATACTAGGTTGTTTTCATGGTTGACATTATTCATGCTTATAATTAATTTTTTTTTTATTAATAAAAGTAACGTTACAAGATCTCTTGATGCTGGGGTATAGAGTGCATGTCGAGGAAAAAATATAAATAATAATAATATAAAAATATTCGTAAATTATGTGGTCATTCTAATTTAAAAGTTGCGATGGTTCAACACAATTATTGTGGAATATAAATAGCCAAGATGTGAAGTACTATGATATAACTGATATCGACATAAGAACACACAAAGAGAGAGAGAGAGATAGGGCAGTTTGATTCCAGCATCTAAGACTATGGAAATGGGCGAACTGATCAATGTCGATAGGGATGAAGAAAACACAATGTACTATTTTTCTGAATTGCCTTACACTTTGAAAAAGGATATATTGGCATGGTTACCGTTACATTCTCTATGCAGATTTTCAGCGGTATGTAGTGAATGGAATGCTCTCATTTCATCCATGAAATTTATAAGTAATCGATGGGCAAAGGTGATTCCCAATCATAATCCATTGCTTATTCTCTGTATTACAAATCCCATCTTGCTCAAGGTGTTCACAACAAAGTAAATATCTGGTCTCGTGTTCATGAGGTATATCAAGGACCCAATCATCTGATGATACATTGTAGTGTCAACCGCTTCTAATGAAGTAACACTCAATAACTTCAGGTTCGATGCCATAGGTGTGGTTATGGCCTTGCAGTCCATCATCCCGAATCTCTTCAGAATCTCTAATGCATACTTCCCTTGTCCAAGGAAGATTCCATCCACATTATGCCACACCTCCATGCCTAGGAAATAGTGCATCATACCCAAGTCTTTAATTTCAAACTCGGTAGAAACTTTCCTTTTCGTATCAGCAATCAACCCATCCATACCTGTTACAAATAGATCATCCACATATAGTAGGAGTATCACTGGATTGCCATCTTCAACCTTGTAGTAAAGGTTGGAATCTGCTTTACTCTTGGTAAAGCCCAAACTAGATAGAAAGCCATCAATTCTATCGTACCATGTCCTGGGTGCCTGTTTCAAACCGTACAGGGCTTTCTTCAATCTACACAAATGAGACTCCCTATCATCTGTCTCAAAATTGAGTGGCTGCTCCATATACATTTCCTCTTCTACTACACCATTCAAGAAAGCAGTCTTGACATCCATCTGGTGTATCTTCCATTTCATCACTGTAGATAGAGAAAGTACTGATCTGATGGAAGTGTATCTGGATACAGGTGCAAACGTTTCTTAACTAAGAACCCAAATGGAAATACAAAATATTTAGATCTTACCAGGTCAAGATGTCGGATCTGAATCTGGAGCTGAATTTATGTAGTGTTGGTTTAGGAGAAGATTAGGTTTTGAATTTCCCAGAGTTCTGTCCAACCAAAAGATTTGATCTTGATCTCTAAACTTCGATTTTGAGGAGGAGATCAATCTAAGCTGGGCTCACTCAAAAATTCCACTTCTGTGGAAAGCCCTAATTTTCGGCAGCAATGTCGCGTCAAAAAATAAAAATGCTCAGAATCAGATTCTGCTTCGACAGAAAGATGCGCCCTGGGGAGGATAGTCAGTCCAAACATATTTTGCTTAAAATCTGTGGAGAGAAATCCAAAAAGTAGGAATCCCTAGTTTTCGCAGCTGCACAGTGTCATCTTCTCAGGTTAGCTCTGATACCATGTTAGATTTTTATTATTTAAGCTAGCATTAACTTAGGATCTTAACTGAGAGAGTAACAAACACAACAATCAAACACATAAGACAATGGACACAAAGATTTTCCTCGAGGAAACCATAAAGGAGAAAACCCTGCAACATACTTAGAGATAGAATAAACACCAAATAGCAAAGCCCCAAAAAGAGTAAGATGATATCCCGACAACAGTAGTCTCTTTCTCTCTAGCCCCAACAACTTTTTCTTCCTCAGCTATGTGCTACAAATGAGTGTGAGTGAGTGTGTGATAAATAGAGAGGCTCACTATCTATTTATACTAATTCTCGACTTGACAATGACTCACTAGCGCTGACTTCTCTAGGAGAGTCTAATAACCCTGGTACCCCGGAACTGCCAGGACTTTAACCCTTGAACAATAGGAGGGTTACCCACAACGACTTGACATGACTTGTTTACATTATAGAACCTCTCGATAGGAACATCGGGGCATGACATGACTCAAATACATTATAGACACTTCCCAGAATACACATCGGGGTACAAGACATTAGATATTCAAGTGAATACATTCCAAAGCTACAAATACATCAACACAGCTGCAAGAAGGGGTATGGAACAAATGAATGAAAATGGTACTAGGGAATTTGGCTTGAATTCACTATGTTCAAGCACAATCAGGTCAAAGATCCATGGCCATGGCCTACCTCCTATTGTTAGGAAAGTAAAGGACATGAGATTTAGTCGAAATATTATTTGTAAGAAAGCATGGTACAAGATACACAAGATTCCTCAAAGAACCTTCTATAACTTCCAACATTGTTTCCATCATGGACACATCAAATCCATTCATGGTAATACCAGCAAATGCAAAGAACATCCAAATACTGTGGCAGCCATAGAAATATTGCACAAAATTGTCATGGATAATTCATATTTTTCACCAAACCAAACATGTCCAGTTGAATAATATGGAACATGTGCTCCTTCATTATTGTTTCCTTCAACTTACACACAAATTTCTTTGTTAAAGGAGATCAATGATTCTATTCAAAAGCTTAATTATCCATCGATATCACAATCAACAATGAGCAAGATTTGGAATAATCATTTTCGAGATGTGGCATTTTCGAAGAACACCAACTTTATGACTAATCGTTTTCAGCGGTATGCAATGAACAGAATGCTCTATTTTTGTTTTCCGCCAAATTTATAACTAATCGATGGGTGAAGATGATTCCTAATCTAACTCCACTAGATGGGTGAAGGTGAAGGTGCTTATATTATTTAGTGTACAGAGGGGAGCCCAACTTGCCATAGATGGGTTATAGTTTCTTCATGCGAACATGGAAGAGATTTATTTGCTTTAACTTTCTGCAAGGACTCAAACACCCAAACCCAAACCTTCAACTTAGATACTATGAATGCATTGACAGCTTCTTGGTGGGTTCTAGTGATCTATTGAGATCCTCAACGTATGGTGTCTGTAATCCTCTCACTAGAAAGTTGTTATGTATAATGTTTATTACCATTTTTTTGGTAGATAGGCATGGTACAATATAGAGATAAACAAATATAATTATGAACATCCATTTATCTAGGTATAGATTTTCCAAATATAGGTTTTTGGAGTATAAAATGTTTGACTAAGAGAAACACACACAATAGAATTAGATTTCAATAGTCCCCAATTGAAGGAAGGATATACAACTAATGTCGTGTTTGCTTATCACTTACTCAGTGAAATTATGTCATAGGGCCTTTGTTTATGGGATATTAAAGAATAGCCCTAATTTTTCTAGATAGTAATAATTACCTACAAAGATATTTTTGTTCATATTTCCAATTTAAAAAACTATATTTTTACAATATATTCCCTCTTTTTACCAAATAAATATTTTTTATACCCACCACTACCTATAAACCCCACAAACCCTACTCCCCCAATACGTACAACATGTTGACCTTATTTTTCACAATTAAAAAACCCCTTTATGAATGAACATGATAAGATATTGCTCAACAAGATGCATCACTAAAGTTATACATTTAATAAAAAGTTTTGACAGCTGAACACAATCATTCTAGAATATAAATAGGTGAGATGTGAAGTACTGTGATATCACTTATATCGAGTTAAGAATAGAGAGAGAGATAGAGTAGTTTGATTCCAGCATCTAAGACTATGGAAACGAGCAAGCTAATCATGGAGCAAAGAAGTTTGATGCTGGACCACAGACAAAAGATCATGAGAGGTGTCATGCCTTGAAGGATGTCCTTACTGATTCGACCACGTATTTGATTGATTCTAGACCATCCAACCACATGGTTGCTGCCAAGCAAACTTTCTCTACCCTCACACTATCACGAGGACCAAGTATTCACACGGGAGATGACTTCCAAATTCTAGCAGCAAGAAGAGGTTCAGTGAAAATCCATGATGGTGAGTTCAAAAATGTTATGTTTCCTATGAGATTTGTTTTGTTCAGTGGGTATTATGTTTCCAGCATGACGACTAAGCAATAATTTTATGTTTCCTATGAGATTTGTTTTGTTCAGTGGGTATTATTCATTCATTTTACACTGCATAATAATTAAAATCTAATGACACTCATTGCGTGAAGATCAATGGCACATTAATTTTGATAGTGGCTCACTTATCTCAGACCACTCGAAAGGGCTCGCTAAGATGTAATTTTTGTTTCCTTAGTTTAATATATTTGGTAGTCTTACAAAAAATGTCAGATAATAATTTTAATAATATGTGAGGAATTTCTTTCACAAATTATTATTCATGGTAAAATCCTTGATCAAATTAACTTTTAATAGACCAACGTAGATCCAAATCCTAGGCTCTATCAAGCGACGAGAGGGATCAAATTTCTGAAGGTGCAAACATCTTCTTAGGTATTGCACTCAATGAGCTATCAACTTTGGTGTGTCCTATATATACCATTGATTTGATTCAAACCCAAAGACACATCTTTTTATTTAAGGTCCACATATAATATTTTTATTATTAGTATTTAATATTATTTATGGAGGACATATAATATTTTTTATTATTTTTTATCTTGTTAGAAACCAACATTACAACATCTCCCCATTCATGGTTTTAAAACCATATGCAAGGCCCTCCTAAAAGCATGGGTTGTTTAGGAGGCCTTGCACATTGTCTTAAAACCATTTGAAAGGCTCTCTTAAACCAAGTACAATAAAACCATGGGTTGTTTAGGAGGCCTTGCACATGGTTTTAAAACCATGTGCAAGGCCAACATTTTTTTTGAATAATTCAATTTTTACTTTTTATTATTTTGTTGGGTGGGAACATTACATCATCTCCCCATATTGTGTTTTTTTTTAATTGTTTTGTTAGGTAGGAAGATTACAACATCTCCCCCATATTAAATTGTTTTCGTGGCCGACATTTATAAATTATGTGATCATTCTAATTTAAAAAAATTTAATTTACAACATCTCCCCCATATTGTGTTTTTTTTAATTGTTTTGTTAGGTAGGAAGATTACAACATCTCCCCCATATTAAATTGTTTTCAGACATTTATAAATTATGTGGTCATTCTAATTTAAAAAAATTTAATTTCCGACATCTCCCCCATATTGTGGTTTTTTTTTTTATTGTTTTCTTAGCTAAGAAGATTACAACATCTTCCTCATATTAAGTTGTTTTTGTAGCCGGCATTTATAAATTATATGGTCATTCTAATTTAAAATAATTCTAATTTAAAAGTTGTGACGGTTCAACACAATTATTGTGGAA